>CM053027.1:413126056-413491530 GCA_028564925.1 Lithobates sylvaticus
GGGGGGCCAAGGTTCGCCATCACTGGTTTAAGATATAATAGGTATGGGTTTGACCAGTTATCAGGTTAATACTGCTGTCTTAGTCTCCACTGGTGAGATTCACCCTCTTCATTTGAACTGGTGATCACTGTCACATAAGACAGAAAGCAAGAGGAAATCTAAGATTTTTGAGGTTTTACCACAAGAAGAGGTAAGGAAAAAAAAATAAATCATAAAAAAGCAAGGTCTTTTCTAGTGACCACATTCCAAAATGTGAATTCCTCTCATTTCCTGTTGTCTTCAGGACAATACGTGAAGGGAAACCAGTGGGACACATAGAACCGTGGCTTGGTCTTGCTCCCCACTCTCTCCTCATTGGCCCACTGGCTGTGATTGACAGCAGTGGGAGCCAATGGCGCCCACTGCTGTCTCAGCCAATGAGGAGAGGGAGTCCCGGGACAGCCGAGTCTCTCGTGTACATTGCTAAATTGAGAGGGGGGCTCAGGTGAGTATTTGGGGGGGGGGGGGGACAGCACACAGAGGGTTTTTAAACCTTCATACATAGAAAGCATGACAATAAAAAACCTTCAGCCTTTATAACCACTTTAAATCTGTCCCTACACCCCCCCTTTCTAAATCCTATACTAACTACGCTGTAGAAGGTAAGTGCTTATACTTGCCTATTCTGAGGGCGCTCTGGTCCAGTCACCTGATCGGCTCCCAGTGGCCGGCTTTAGGGGAGAGGAGGGACAGCCGACAATGGATGTCCCATAGGAAGGCTGTGGGTGACATCACTGCATAGGCATTGCGCTCGTTGTCGGCGATCTTGCCTCTCTCCTGAAACCAGCCACTGGGAGCTGATCAGGTGACCAGACTGGAGCACCCTCAGAATAAGTAAGCATAAGCATCTTTCTTCTACAGGGCAGTTAGCATAGAATTTAGAAGGTGGTGGAAGCAGATTTAATCTTAGCTTGATCCTGGATTTCCATAAAAAAAAAAAAAAAATGGTTTTGGCTTTGCATTAACTTTAAGGGTCCAGTCACACTTTTACATTCTTGTGCGTTGCATGTGTTGTGTTAAGGCGTCTTCTTCAAAAGTACACGAATAGGCATGCAGCACACAGCGTGCAAGAACATGCTTTGTGGCAACTACATCTATATGGAAAAAGTGTATTTTGGCCCTGATGCTTCCAGGAATGCAAACAAGTAAGTCAAGATGTCTTGGTTGTGCCTTTCCAAATATTCCACAGGTTTACTACCATTAAATAATGACAACATCTTGCTGCCTCTGTTATAGAGGTAGCGATTTATTGGGGACAAACAGACTGAGATAATGTCATGACTATTTTACAAACTCACAGAGACAAAGTCGCTCGTGTCAATTTTCAACTTCCTTTAACAGACTAGTGCCACATACACACGATCGGATTTTCGGCCGGACTATCCGGCAGACTTAGTCCTGCGGACAATCCGCCGGACTTTCCGAATGTGCAGACTTGCCCACACACGGCTGGACTTTTCCAGCGGACAATCCGCCGGAGTTTTGGCGGAGGTCCGCCGGACTTTTACACGGAGTAAAGTCCGTTCATTTAGAATGTGACTCTAGGTAGACGGGACTAGCGAAGGAAGTCAATGCCGCCGCCTCGATCGGCGAGATTGACACCTCGCTAGCCCCATCACCTGGTATGGATTTAAAGGGGAATCCCTACTCCGAAAAAACGGCGTGGGGGTCCCACCCTAATCCATATCAGACCCTCATCTGAGCACGCAGCCCGGCCGGTCAGGAAAGGGGGTGGGGACGAGCGCCCCCCCCCGAGCCGTACCAGGCCACATGCCCTCAACATGCGGGGGTGCCTTGGGGAAAGGGGGGCCCTGTGGCCCCCCCACCCCAAAGCACCTTGTCCCCATGTTGATGAGGACAAGGGCCTCTTGTCAGGGGGCCGTTGGTTGTCAGGGTCGTTACTTCAGAAGCCCGGGCCACCGCTAGTAAAAGAGCAGCAAGAAGAAAGCAGAGGCCCGGCAAGAACAGAAGAGCGGGACAAGACCCCCGAAGTTGGAACAAGACCCCCAGACGGCGGCGTTGACGAAGGAGAAAGCCGGGCTCCTCCGCTAGTAGAAGAGCTAGCAAAAGATAGCGGAGGAGTGCGGCGAGAAGACCCCCCAAGACGGAAGAAGACCCCCGGAGCGGTGTAATAAAGTATTTTATAAACTTGTGTTTTTTTTATTTACACTTTTTTCACCAGGTGAATGGGTAGGGGTACATCGTACCCCATACTCATTCACATAGGGTGGGGGGCAGGAATCTGGGGTCCTCCTTTTTCAAGGGGGCTCCCGAATTCCGATAAGCCCCCCGCCCGCAGACCCCAACAACCAACGGCCAGGGTTGTCAGGAAGAGGCCCTTGTCCTCATCAACATGGGGATAAGGTGCTTTGGGTTGGGGGGGCTGCACTGCACGCGGCCTGGTACGGCTCAGGGGGGGGGGGGGCGCTCACTCGTCCCCACCCCCTTTCCTGACCGGCCGGGCTGCGTGCTCGGATAAGGGTCTGATATGGATTTGGGGGGGTCCCCCACGCCGTTTTATCGGCGTAGGGATTCCCCTTTAAATCCATACCAGGTGACGGGGCTAGCGAGGTGTCAATCTCGCCAAACGAGGCAGCGGCATTGACTTCCTTCACTAGTACAATCTACCTGGAGTCACGTTCTAAATGAACGGACTTTAGTCCGTGTGTGGGCAAGTTCGTTCATTTCAAAAGTCCCGCGGACTAGCACACAGACGGTCGGATTGTCCGCCGGACCGCCGAGTCCAGCGGATAATTTTGAGTCAAAACTTCTTTCTAAGTCCGCCGGAGCCCACACACGGTCGGATTGTCCAGTGGACAAACCAGGCGGATAGTCCGATCGTGTGTACGGGGCATTAGATGTCCAGCAAAAGTTGTAGGGGGTTGAGACAAAGCGTTGACCACTGACAGACTTACAAAGATCAGCTTAAATTTATTTTTTGTAAAACCTTTATCTCAAAAGGAACAAAAACTACTGCTATAAAACTTCTTAAAAAGTGTTAGTGAGAGTTCAGCTTTAAATTTGTTAGTCAAGTCCATCTATGGCTGGCTTCACACTGCTGCACTGCACTTTGGCTGCTGCGTGGGTGTATCAGGGCTGTTGTTAGAAACCACTGGGTCCTGTACAGTCAATGCTTCAGTTATGAATGAATACAGTGAGTGATCGGTACTGGTCACTCATTGTGTTCATTAAGGAAGGGGCTGACAAATATGACATATTTACTGGACCCTTCCCCCACTCTCCATTTTGAAGGATTCTTTTGTGTGCTTGCAGCTTCCAGCGGGAAGGAGAGGAGGGAAGCCAGCAGAACTGTGGGGGTAGGGAGGGCACAAGGGGGCCTGGGTTTGCAGGGGGGAGTGTATGGTGCACAGGGAGGGTGATCAGTGGGGGGGGGGGGGGGGGGGCAATTACTGGAACCCTCCGTGTGGGGGGGAGGGGGGGAGAAGCCAGCTTTCAGCTGCTGCAGAGCGATCCATACAGATATCAGCTCCAGTAATTCCCCCCTCCCCCCACCAATCACCCTCCCTGCCGCCTGGGCCCCATACAGGAGGGCCAGTGGTACCCCCTTATCCACGGCCCTGAGGTGTATCTGACCGGCTTCTGTCAAACAAGCAAAACCAGCAGCAGGATGGCATCCGATCAATGCTCGCAGCCATTAGTTAGCACAGAGACCTCCTTGCGAACGGATTCGTTATTTTTTTGTTCAGCCCGGTAGGCTGAAAAAAAAAAAAATGTATAGTGTGCACCAGGCGCTACAGCGCTAAAAATAGCGCCTGTAAAGAGTCTCTCCTGTGTGAAAGCCTGAGTGCTTTCACACAGGAGCGGTGCGCTTGCAGGACGGTAAAAAAAATTCCTGCAAGCAGCATCTTTGCAGTGCTGTAGGAGGTGTGTATACACCGCTCCTAACACGCCCCTGCTCATTGAAATCAATGGGGCTGCAGCGGCGATTTGCGGGCAGTTTTAACCCTTTTTCAGCCTCTAGCGGAGGTTAAAAGCGCCGCCAGCGGCCAAATAGCGCCACTAAAATGACGGTAAAGCGCCGCTAAAAATAGCAAAAAGAGGAAGAGTTTGCAGAAGTCTGACATTGCATCTGCGATCCACCGATTTCGGCTGCAATGCTTTGCAGGCTCCTGTATAAAATAATATTAATTACACATTTTTTTCAGTATAAACATGTTTTTTTTTTTCTATAAAAGTGAACCTAGCCTTTAAAGGATTGGTAAACTGCAGTAGATTACATTTTTATTTCTGGGTTTATTACCGCTTTTAATATTGATCTCATAGCTGTCCAACAGAGTCTCATGGTCACCATCACATAAGTCTAAACCAACCCTATGCAACAGTTTTCGAAGGTTCCTTTAGAGTTTACTTTAACTGACTAACGCAATCAGTCACATTACATTTTGTGTGTCACGGTCATAAACCGATGTGTCACCAGTTAGGTGTGTCCCTTGTCAGTAGAGTGAAAAAGAGTTCAGAGCACCTGACAAGTCAGAGTAATTTATACTCCTGTATGAATGTACTAAATAAAATGTAAATTTAAGGCCTCATGCACACAGGGTATTTACTTTGCTCCTCGGAACGCTAGAACTAAAGCCATGTATTGCATATACATTTAGACGTGTCAAGCATTTAAGCGTTAATGCTTTCCATTGAGCAGAATATTAATTTATTCTGGCCACTGGATTGCATTAACACTCATCAAGCACTAGCCACATCTAGCGTTTAGGCACATTTACACACGTTTAGGCTTGTTCACAGATTTTTTTTCCCACTCTTCAGCCCTTCTGAACGCCTGTAAACGCAAATGTAATAGGTTGGGGAAAAAAAATAAAATAAAAAGGTCAAACGTCTTTTAAAGAGGAAGTAAACCCTGATGGGTTTTACTTCCTCTTTATTTCCCTGCAAAGGTAAAGCATAATGGGCTAGTATGCATCGCTTAGTAGCCCATTATGTGTCACTTACCTGAAACTGAAGCCTGCGATGTCACCGATGTCCCCACTAGCAGCGAGCATCCATCTTCAACCCCTCTTCCTTCTGGGGCCGCAAACCCCGGCTCTGTGACTGGCCGGAGTCACGTGACATCACTCTCGCGCGTGGGACCTGCTAGTCGCGGCATGACCCCTATTAGAAACGGCACGATCTGGCCTTTCTAAAGTGCGCATGCACCGTAGTCATCTACGCGTGGCTTTTTGTAAATATCTCCTAAACCGCAGAGGTTTAGGAGAAATTTCCAGCACCTACAGGTAAGCCTTAATATAGGCTTAACTGTAGGTAAAAGTGGTTGTGCAGGGTGCACAACCACTTTAAGTTCAGTGTATACAAGGCCCAGCATGTCCAGTTAGGCTAGGCTCACAATGGGCTGCTGTACATGCATGAAATGCACAAAAAAAGTCCAACTATTTTTCTGTAATGCACCCTCAGCTGCAGCACCATGCGGTTTTGTGCCCCCAAAAATACGCTGCATTTTCATATGTGTGAGGGAGGGTGCCATTAGGACTTTATGGCAACCTTGTGCGTCTGTTAAAGAGAAGCATGTTTTGGCTCCGGGAACACATGTGAATTACAGTTTACATACCCCTTCAAATCTTTCACATTTGTCATGTTACAACCAAAAAACGTAAATGTATTTTTTGGGGGTTTTTTGTGAGAGAACATCACAGAGTGGCACATAATTGTGAAGCAGAAGGGAAATGATAAATGGTTTTCAAATAGTAACCTCTAGCAACCAGTCAGTGAGTGGTAATGATACACTGTAACCTCTGGTAACCAATCGCAATCGCTGTCTGATCTCATTCAGTAAACTGATTTTGAGTCTAGCTGCTTTTTATTGTATGTCTCAAAGCAGGTGGAGAGCAAAACTGCATGGAGGGGAGGGGCGGCCCAAACATTTTTTTTGCCCAGGGTCCAATCAATATTAAAAAGACGGCCCTGCCAGGTACCAACGGACATTTCAGCATAAATATGCTCCTTGAGGGCAGGGACTGATGTGAATGTATATATAAAGTGCTGCATAAATTGACGGTGCAGCATAAGTACCTGAAATAAATAAAGGTATCATAGGAAAGCCGGTAATGCTGTACACGGATGTGTAGCTTAAAGGGGTTGCAAAGGTAAAAATGTTTCACATTCAAGACCCTCTGCCTCACCCACAAATGTACACAAGGAAATGCTCCACAATAGCTTTGTGAGAAAATAGAAAAAATACATACCGAATCGCAGGACTTTGATCGACAAACCAAAACCGCCTACTCATCCCCAAAGCCCGCTACAAATCAAAGGGAGAACGAAGATTCGCAGTACAGGGACCTCGGCTATGGAATGCTCTACCAAACAACATCCGCTTGGAAGAAAACCATCAGGCCTTCAGAAAAAAACTCAAGACCCACCTCTTCTAATATTGCAGGACAACAAGAGCAGCCAAGCGCCTTGAGGCGATTCAGTTTGCATTTGCAGCGCTATACAAATCATTCATTCATTCAATGCATTAAGGTGAAAAAACATCTGACTATACTGGCCCCCCCCCCCCCGTTTTACTTACCTGACCCCTCGAAAGTCCCGCGCTTGCCCCCGACATCCTCTTCGCCGCTCACCCTGGCTGTTGATTGGCTAGAGTGGATGGATTGAAAGCAGCGCAGCCATTGGCTCGTGCTGCTGTCAATCACATCCAATGACGTGGCACGCCGGGGCCGAGTGATACAGCGAGCATCTATAGCTGCCGGCTGTATCACGGGAGCTCGCTTTTAGGTGAGAAGCACTTGCGGGGGGGGGGGGGGGGGCCGAGACAGCCACAGAGGGACCCCAGAAGACCAGTTTCGGAGCCACTCTGTGCAAAAAGAGCTGCACAGTGGAGGTAAGTATAACATGTTTGTTATTTAAAAAAAAGTTTCCTTTACAACCCCTTTTAACCACTTTCCGACCGGCGCACGACGATGTACGTCCCTTTTTTGAAGAGGGATATCTCGGTAACGGCAGCAGCTGCTGCCACAACCGAGATATCCATCTCTTCAGGCGCCAGTCGGCATTCCGATAATGGTCATCGCGGCGGATTCGCCGCGAGATCACCGTTATCGGCGGCGGGAGAGGTGCTCCTCCGTGCTGGGTATAGAGACGAGTGAGTCTAAGATGGCCGCCACCCGTCTCTATAACATAGCAGGGCGGAAGCGACGTCAAAACATCCCATACCTCTTAAAAGGAACAATTTTCCAAATGTCATTTTTTTAAATGACTTTTTTTTTTTTTTTTTTTTTTTGCATGCAAGTCCAAATATGAGATCTGAGGACTTTTTGACCCCAGATCTCATATTTAAGAGGACCTGTCAAGCTTTTTTTTCTATTACAAGGGATGTTTACATTCCTTGTAACAGGAATAAAAGTGAGCCAATTTTTTTTATTTTATTTTTTAAAAGTGTAAAATAAATAAAATCAAGGAAAAAAAAAAAATTTTTTAAAGCGCCCCGTCCCGACGAGCTCGCGCGCAGAAGCGAACGCATACGTGAGTAGCGCCCGCATATGAAAACGGTGGTCAAACCACACATGTGATGTATCGCCGCGATTGGTAGAGCGAGAGCAATAATTATAGCCCTCCTCTGTAAACGCAAAACATGCAACCTGTAGAATTTTTTAAACGTCACCTATGGAGATTTTTGAGGGTAAAAGTTTGATGTCATTCCACGAGCGGGTGCAATTTTGAAGCATGACATGTTAGGTATCAATTTACTCGCGTAACATTATCTTTGACAATATATAAAAAAATTGGACTAACTTTACTGTTGTCTTATTTTTTTATTCAAAAAAGTGAATTCTTTCCAAAAAAAGTGCGCTTGTAAGACCGCTGCGCAAATACGGTGTGAAAAAAAAGTATTGCAACGACCGCCATTTTCTTCTCTAGGGTGTTAGAAAAAAAAAAACAATATATATTGTTTAGGAGTTCCAAGTTTTTTTCTAGCAAAAAAACCTGTAAACACCTAAAATCCAAAACGAGGCTGGTCTTAAAGTGGTTAAATGCAGCTTGCCAGTTCTTATATGGTAGATGTTTTACTTTTGTTTCTTATTTTTTTCTGGTGATCCTGCCAGTTAGACACTCCCTGTCCTAGGGTGACAACACCTACCCTAGGCTGCTTTCCCGATTTCTACTACATAAGTTTCCTGTTTTTCCTTATCTTCATAACATTGGAGTTGGGGGAATGGGTTCTGTAGTTCACAGAAAAGACCTAGTGAGAAATGATAACATTCTTTGGGATTACAGTTCAGTTTTTATGTTGTGCTTCTGTAGTAGGGATGAGCCGAACACCCCGGGTTCGGCTCGCACCAGAACCCGCGAACGGACCTAAAGTCCGTGCGAGCATTTAGAACCCTATTAGTTACAATGGATGCGAACGTTCGAAATCAAAAGTGCCAATTTTAAAGGCTAATATGCATGTTATTGTCATAAAAAGTGTTTGGGGACCTGGGTTCTGCCCCAGGGGACATGTATCAATGCAATTTTTTTTTTTAAAACGGCCGTTTTTTTAGAAGCAGTGATTTTAATAATGCTTAAATTATAACAATAAAAGTGTAATATTCCTTTAAATTTCAAAATCCTTTAATTTTTAAAATCCAAAACGAGGCTGGTCTTAAAGTGGTTAACATTAGCGCAAGTCTCTGGAAATTTTCCTGTCTCCTGTTTTCACAATGCAGAGGTCAGGCTATCAAACTGTGTCGGATTTGTTATCATACTCTTATTACACAATGTGAGCACAAGAGACCAACTCTTTTTTGTTCAGGAAATATGGGTAGATGTGATTGTTTATACTTCACACAACTTTCGTAAAAAGCCGACTATGGATGGATTGAAATTTGGTTGGTTCAGCAGGGACCGGACAAATTTTGATCCACGTGTGGCCGCTCCCAGTCGACAGAAGTCAATTTAACGACTGACATCTGTTGAGCTGGCTTGCTGAAAACTTTGTTGATCAGCGGCTGCAGCTGGTTATCAATGTATTCATAAAGTGGAGCGTTCCTGCTGCCGAGACAGTCTCAGCAGGGAGGATTCCTATAGGCACCTCTCCTGTAGATGGAGGAATCCACTCACTCATTTTTTCATTTAGCTCACTGGCTGAACAAAAAAATAAATAAATCCATCTATTGCCAGTGTAAGGTTAGCCGTACAAAGATTTTTCTTTTTTTTTTTGACTGAGAAATCAGCCAATTCCCCATCCATGCTAAACAGATGGATGGAGGAATCCCCTCTGCTGCTATTGTATTCAGTCACAGCTGATCACCACCCAGCTCAACAAGCATACTAAGAAAATGGAAGGAGCTGGGTGGAAAATGAAAACCCATCACCCATGGTTCGAAATTCAGAAGGTTCAGCAAGAAGCAAACTCTCCCCCACCCTCCACCAAAAGAAAAAAATAAAACCAAGCAATTTTGTTACATGCTGGGAGAGAAGGTTAGAAGAAGGATAACTTATTTTTAGGGAAAGGTCCACTATAACTCCATTACTGTTGCAATAAAGGAGTAGACAGCAAACCAAATGTATTAGGGGAGCATACTTTTTGGAGGTGTGAATTTTAGGCACCACTATAAGCTGTAATCATCTAGCTTTAACAACTTCATTCAGGGCTAGATTTCGGCATAGGACAGCACAGAGCTTCATGCAAATGTCGGCTTTCAGTGAATTTAATGTTCCAAACTGTCAGTCAGCCTAGCCTGCCGGCCAGTTGCAAATCAACTTGGTCCTCATAATCACATTTGTTACCTCGATTTTCTAATTTAATACCGTGTCCCTAAAGTTTGTATGCTCTGGGTTCTTATGCCTATATCCAAATTGCTGGTAGAGTGACAGTTTATCCAGCTCTTCTAGTCATCGGCTCTAGGTGTACTAATACAGAGTGGACAAATACGCTTTCACCATGTTTTGTCAGTGTAATACTAAGGAGCACTGGTTCCCAATGTACTCTGAGCTGCAAACCTTGGCAAGGAACCGGAGGTAAAATATTCAAAGTATATGCAAACAGTGTGCATTAAAAGCAATAGAAGGACGCCGCTCCTACTGAAAATAATTCTATCCTGACTGCCATGCAAGTTGTCTGGGTCCAGCACTTTCTTTTACTGCAAACACCTATACCAAAATAAGTTGGAATTCCTGATCTGCTTATTTGCTGCGAGTCAGAGATTCAGGATGTACTGATACCAGAGGATCTGTATGACAGACAAGTGGTTTACCTCCTCATAAGGAATCACTTGCAGTTGGTGTGGTGCATTATAGCACACATCTTACTGCATGTTAACTTGTTTCATTATTGCAGCCCATTCATTCACACCTATGACTTGGGATACAACTTGTGAGACCCAAAGTCGCAGCACATGTGAAATGCCATGTATCTCTATGAGAGCTGTTCCAATTGACGTTACTGAAGTCACTGCGACTTCAGAAAAGGTTCCTGCACTACTTCGATCTGACTTTGACACGATTTTAATGCCAGAGAGTGTAAGGCTCGGTTCACACTGCCACGACTTGGGTTGCATGACATGTGAAATCCCATGTTAGTCAATGAGAGCTGTCTTAATTAGCACTACTGAAGTCTCTCCTACTTTAGGAAAGGTTTCTATACAGCAGGGATATGCAATTAGCACCTCCAGCTATTGCAGAACTACAAGTCCCATGAGGCATAGCAAGACTGACAGCCACAAGCATGACACCCAGAGGCAGAGGCACGATGGGAGTTGTAGTTTTGCAACAGCTGGAGGTCCGCTAATTGAATATCCCTGCTATACAGTAATACCTTGGCTTGCGAGTAGCTCGGTTAGCAAGCATTTCGCAAGAGCTATTTAAAAAAATTCTGACTCGGTTTGCGAGTGTCACTCGCAAAATGAGCAGGATTCAAGCCTCTGAGGTGTGAAGTGCCGCATTTGGCCAGAGGTGTGTGGGCACCGGAGACTGAGTATTTCCGAGTCCCTCTGGCGCCCCCCCCCCAGCTCTGGCCACACGTGATACTGCATAAAATAGAAGTCAATGTGGAACTAATTATCTTTGTTTCCATTGACTTCTATGGGGAAACTCACTTTGATATGCGAATGCTTTGGATTACAAGCATTCTCCTGGAATGGACGACTTCTATCAGACTTTTGCCCATAAACTGTAATGCAAGTCGCCTCCAAGTTGGATCCTCATCTATATTGATGGGATTAGGATCTGACATTACAGGAAGATTACTCAGGCATTCCTTAAAGTGGAGTTCCACCCAAAAATGGAACTTCCGCTTTAAGTGCAGGTGACCCCTGACATGCCACATTTGGCATATCATTTTTTTGGGGGGGGGGGGGGGGGGGGAGCGGATAATCTCTTTTTAGAGGGATCCAGCTCCCACTTCCTCTCCCCCCCTCCCTCTCGGCAATCTGGGACACGTCACAGGTCCCAAATGATTGCCCGGCCAGTTACAGCGTGCAGCATGGCTCGTGCATGCGCAGTGTGTGCCCGGCTGTGCAGCCACAGCCAGGCGCCCATAGTGACAATGCCGGCGCCGAAGAGACGGGGGGGAGGAGTGGGGCTTTGTTCGCATCACTGGACTGTGGGACAGGCGAGTGTCTGATTAATAAAAGCCAGCAGCTACACCTTTTTGTAGCTGCTGGCTTTTATATGGGTGGAACTCCGCTTTAAGGCTACTTTAACACTGAAAACACCCAGCAATAGCGGTAATGCGCCGCTAATTTTAGCAACACTTTACCGCTGTTATAGCAGAACTTTTCAGCCGCTATCAGGGTGCTTTTAACCCCCGCTAGTGGCCAAATAAAGGGTTAAAAGCGCCCATGTTGCTTCGGCAGCGCTGCACATTTTGAAAAATGCCTCAGTACGAAAAGGGTCTAAAAGTCCCATCAAAGTAGTACTCTTATCGTTCGACTTTGCCAGGCGACTAGTCACACACCTTTCAGGTCACAGTGTAAACCAAAAAGTCTTAAAAAGTCAACTCCAAAGTTGACCTGAAAAAAATTAATAAAATTGCACAACTTGAGTGGACTAGTGTGAAAAGGCTTTTTTTTTTTTAGGAGAACCCATTAAGACACATAATAGTGGATTTCATTGTGGTGAAACGTGTGCTGAGTGCAATTAAGAATGAATGTCACCACATCACAGAACGCAAGTGGTATTGTGCATGTTATTGCAGTGTGAATGGGCCCTTACAATAACCAAACTATGCTAAGCAATTCACAAATTTTGGAGGTCAGAAAATATGAAACTTTGAACCCAGGCAACTTTGCTAAATGTGATTCTGCTTTCCCTCGTGATAAATAGCAAAAGGGTACTGGTTTGTGCACCAAGAGATCCATGGCAACAAATACAGTCTGGCGAGATAAAGGAGGACCACAGACATTAGCAGGGTATATACTAAAGGTGTACACAGTGGTAAGGCCCCTTACACATGGGGAAGGTTCCATTGGCGTTCGCCATCTCAGTGGGGAATCTGTCCACTGATCCCCACTGAGGAGGCGGATGCCTGGTCCGTGTTCGCTCTGCTTATGCAGAGTGGACACAGACCGCTCTCCTCTATGGGTGGTTGGATGTAAATCCCCAGCTGTCCATTTTTAGCGGACAGGATCGGATGTTGGCTGCTCCATACAGGAGACTGAAGGGTCCGATTGGGTCCACCTAAAAAAAAAAAAAAAAAAAAAAACTGACAGGCTGACCCAATCAGTCTGCACATAACATAGCAAAAGGCCCTTTTCACACTAGCGGACCGATCAGGTCTGCCTGTTCCTCAGGTGAACCTAATTGGACCCTCCAGTCTACTCTATATAGCGGCAGGGGTCAACAGACATGTTCGCTGACTACCACCGACATCAGATCCACTAAAAACAGACGAGCGCCCATAAAGGAGAGTGGACTGTGTCTACTCTGCATAAATGGAGTGGACACAGACCAGCCATCCGCCTGCTCAGCAGGGACCAGGGGACATATTCCCCACTGAGCAGGCAGATTCCAAATAGACAGCACCCTGTGTGGAAGGGGCCTAATTTGGAGAATAAAATATAGAATCCCCAGCTCAGTGTAGAGTGCAGCACAGTATACATACTGATGTGGTACGTATTATATAATGTACAACAGTGAACTCTGTGTGTAAAAAGTATAGTATACATCAGTGTGGAACAATTTGATATACACAATATCATGTGGTAGTCATACAGAGGCTTATGCTGAGAGCTTAAAGTGATTGTAAAGGCTAAAAGTATTTTTATTTTTTTTTCCCTAAATGCATGGTCTGCAACACCTACTACTTTAGTGCAAAACCACTGCACACAGTATAACACACCAGTGTGTGCGACTCATGAGGTGTGTGGGTGTGTGTGTGTGTGTGTGTGTGTGTGTGTGTGTGTGTGTGTGTGTGTGTGTGTGTGTGTGTGTGTGTGTGTGTGTGTGTGTGTGTGTGTGTGTGTGTGTGTGTGTGTGTGTGTACACATACACACACCATTTACAATCACTTTAACCACTTCAATACAGGGCACTTAAACACCTTCCTGCCCAGACCAATTTTGAGCTTTCAGCGCTCTCACACTTTGAATGACAATTGCGCGGTCATGCAACACTGTACCCAAATTAAAAAATTTTTTCCCACAAATAGAGCTTTCTTTTGGTGGTATTTGATCACCTCTGCGGTTTTTATTTTTTGCTAAACAAATAAAAAAAGACCGAAAATTTTGAAAAAAAAAAATGTTTTTTTTTTGTTTCAGTTTCAAAACTTTGTAAATAAGTACGTTTTCTCCTTCACTGATGGGCACTGATAGGTCTGCACTGATGGGCACCGATGAGGTGGCACCAATGAAGTGGACTGAGGTGGCATTGATGGGCACTGATAGCTGGCACAGATGGGCACGGATAGGCGGCACGGATGGGCACTGATAGGCGGCACAGATGGGCACTGATAGGCGGCACGGATGGGCACTGATAGGCAGCACGGATGGGCACTGATAGGCGGCACGGATGGGCACTGATAGGCGGCACGGATGGGCAGCATTGTTTTTTACTGATGGATGCCAATCAGTGCCAAACAATGCATGCCAATCAGTGATGCCCATTGTGGGCACTGATTGGCATTCATTGGGGGCACTGATTAGCATCCATTGGGGGCACTGTGTGTCATCCCTGGTGGTCTGGTGTCATCCCTTTTGATGGGCATCCCTGGTGGTCCGGTGGCGTCCCTGGTGGTCCAGTGTGGGCATCCTCGGGGGGGGCTGCGCTGATAATCGATCAGCACAGACCCCCCCTGTCAGAGGAGCAGCCGATCGGCTCTCCTCTACTCGCGTCTGACAGACGCGAGTGAGGAAAAGCCGATTACCGGCTTTTCCTATTTACACTGTGAGGAGCCGTTATTGGACACGTCTCCGACGGAGACTCTTTACCAAGATCGTAGTTGCGGGGTGTCAGACTGACACCCCGCAACAACGATCGCCGCGATGCGCGCCCCCAGGGGCACGCAGCCGCTCAAAATCCTGAGGACGTCATATGACGTCCTGTCAGGATTTTACAACCACTTTGCCGATGTCATTTGACAATGGGCGGGCGGCAAGTGGTTAAAGTTAGCAAAAGACTCCATGAGCCACTGAGTGTAAACCTCTAACTGTGGCTCTCAGACAACTAAGGTGTCCTTTTATTAAAGTGCGGTAAAATACCGCTATTCATTTCTCAGGCATTCTCAGGGGAGATCGCTCTCCCCTGAGTGCCTGTTTATGATTGTCTGTAGATCGCTTCTCATGTTGAGTTGAGAAGCGATCTACAAACGCCGGGAACGCCTCAGAACTTCTCCTCACACTGTAATCTCGCGAGATGTAGCGGGATTACAGTCTGAGGCAATTTAAAATACAAAAGTTAAACACTAATAACCACATTATTCCCCTACATATTAATAAAATAATAAAGTTAAATTCCCCCTACACAATATACATTAACCTAATTATTATAAAACATTGTTTTTTATCAATATTTAAATGTCACACATGTGCCTATTTAAATGTGAATGGTGTATAGTAAATTAATGTAATCCACATATGTAATGCAGCTATACACCATTCATATAAATGTAAAATACATTTATAATCATTAAAAAATAATTTTAATAAAAGTATACAAGTATAAATATTTATTAATAAATTAAAATAAAATATATTTCATAATTGATAAATCCCTGTATAAGACCCCTCTCACACTGGGGCGGGAGTGTCGTCGTCGGTAAAGCAGCGCTTTATTTAGCGCTGCTTTACTGTCGTTTTAGCGGCGGTTTTCAGCCGCTAGCAGTGCAGTTTTAACCCCCGCTAACGGCAGAAAAAGGGGTAAAACCGCCCGCAAAGCGCTGCTGCAGCGGCGCTTTGCCGGCGGTATTGCCGCGATGTCCCATTGATTTCAATTTGAATTATGAATACACTGCTCCTTCACCGCTCCAAAGATGCTGCTAGCAGGACTTTTTTTGCCGTCCTGCTAGCGCACCGCTCCAGTGTGAAAGCCCGCCAGCTTTCACACTGGAGTGAATGGGGCCGGTTTTTTCAGGCGGTGTACAGGCGCTATTTTTAGCGCTGTACCGCCTGAAAACCGCCCCAGTGTGAAAGGGGCCTAAAGTTCTAAAAATAGCGCCTGCAAAGCGCCTTCAAACAGCCGCGGGCTTTCACACTGGAGCGCTTGCAGGATGCTGAAAAATGTCCAAAAATGTGCAAGCCGCATCTTTGGAGCGCTGTAGGAGCTGTGTATTTACCGCTCCTAAAGCGCCTCTTCCCATTGAAAACAATGGGGCAGCGCTCCAAACCCCCCTGCAAAGCGCCGCTGCAGTGGCGCTTTGCGGGCGGTTTTAACCCTATTTCAGTCATTAGCGGGGAGTAAAACTGCCCCGCTAGCGTTCGAAAAGCGCCGCTATAATGATGGTAAAGTGCCGCTAAATATAGCGCCGCTTTACCGCCAGCACGCCCAGCGCCTCAGTGTGAAAGTAGCCTAATGGAACATGCCATGGGTAAAACCATATTTCAGGGTTTACAAAATTTTATTTACTAATAATAAAAAATATAAAAATGACATTAATAATAGCAT
The DNA here is from genome assembly GCA_028564925.1 of Lithobates sylvaticus. Taxonomy (NCBI): domain Eukaryota; kingdom Metazoa; phylum Chordata; class Amphibia; order Anura; family Ranidae; genus Lithobates; species Lithobates sylvaticus. The sequence continues at coordinate 413,142,146 of CM053027.1, forward strand.
TTAAATGCAGGTAGAATAATATCTATCTATCTAGATATCTATATCATAGCATATAGCGTGTGCGTGTGCGCATGTGTATATCTATTTATATAGATAGATATAGAAATATCTATATATATATATATATCTATATATATATCTATATATATATAGTGTATAGATATATATATATATATATATATATATATATATATATATATACACACACACACACACACACACACACTTTAGATTGCTAACCTGCTGGTTTTGGGGTGTGTAATGGTGGGGAAGATGTCTCTCACTGTATGGCTGCTCCTGAGTGAAAGAAGGAAGTCAAAAGACTTCCTGCTTTCTCCAGAATACTGAGGCAGCTTCCCGCTTCTCTCTCTGATTCTCCACCTCTGAGATGGTGAATCAGAAAGTGAGAATTCTGTCACAGATCACCAGTGAGGTGCTGAGATCGCACCTTCATACACTGGCCATTTCTGTGACAGTCAGTTACAGATTCTCACTGTGCTGAGATAATCAGTGGAGAACATGTTCTCATCTGATTACCTCAGTTTCATACACTGGTAAAGACCTGAGATCAGCTGTGAGACTTGGGATCGCAGCTGATCTCAGTTTCATAAAAGGACACCTAAATGCTTTTAGGAAAAATACCCTTTTCATAATAATTCCATTCAGCACTGCTAGCCAAGATCCCTATTCAAATAGTAACTGTGTTGACAGACATACTTTGCTGCCTCCCATACTCTCAAGCCTTTGCAATATAGTTCCGGGTGCGTATATCCAGTGTACTGGAGCTATGACGACAGGCATACACCAATACCAGAAGACCGCCCCCCCACCCTTGAGTTGCCTATAAGACTATTCACATTTGTGCAACTTTGGACTCCGCGGCCGGTTTAGGTGTGAACCCAGTCTAAGGCTCGATTCACATCTATGCATGTTGGCTTTTTGCCGCGTTTTTTTTACACTGTGGTTGCTTAGAGACCAGCTATGTACAGTGTAAAAAAGAAAAAAACGCAAGACCCAAATCGTGGCAAAAACGCTGTAAAAACACGGTACTTGCGTTTTGGATGCGGGTCCATTGACTTCTATTACATGCAAAACACTGCATTTTGTATGAAAAATAGTCCCTGACCCTTTCCAAAAACGCAGAGGCACAAAAATGCATTGATGTGAACATGTTCCATAGGAACCCATGTTAAAAAATTTCCCTACAAAATGCATCAAAAAACGCATTAGTGTGAATCAAGCCCAAGTGTTCATTAAAGAGGAAGTAAAGCCTATTTAAAAAAAAAAAAACAAAAAAAAAAAAAAAAATGTAACCTGCAAGGCAAAGGCATAATGAGCTAGTATGCATAGCATACTAGCTCATTATGAATGACTTACCTGAGAACGAAGCCCCCGAAGCGGTCCTCATCCACGATCTTCTGCGCTGCCTTTAAACCCGGAGTGACTTCCGGGTCTTGCCGCTCCAGCGCTGTCATTCGCTGGAGCGGCGATGACGTCACTCATGCGCACGAGAGCGGCATAGCGCCGTGATCTCGGCATGCTCAGTGCGCCTGCGCGCCGCTGTCTATGGCGCATGCGCCGCAGATAGCGGTGCATTTTCTTTTCTAAATATCTCCTAAACCATGTAGGTTTAGGAGATATTTATTGGACCTACAGGTAAGCTTAATCTAGGCTTACCTGTAGGCCAAAGTGGTTTGTAAGGGTTTACAACAACTTTAATAATGATCTCCAGGCAAACTGCTAAATGAACATTTCAGACTGCCCCGTTTCTTGACAACTACATACTTAAAACTCAGGACTTCTCCAGGCTGCGATTGGCCAGTGCTGGTAGCACAATCATGAGGCAAGTCCTGTGTTTGAGGTTTCTGCAACAGACCCACCCACAGAATCTGCAGTTTTTCAGGTCTCATAACAGACAGAGGGGAGAGATATTTATATCCTTATAGATGACCACTATGGTAGTAGTTTAGAAAGGATGAGAGTTAGAAGCTGAAGTTAGAAGCTGATTGGCTACCATGCACAGCTGCACCAGATTTTGCACTCTCCAGTTTTAGTAAATAAACCCCATTGGGGTTGATTTACTTTAAGCCGGAGAGTGCAAAATCAGTCTCACTTCTACAGAGAAACCAATCAGCTTCTAACCTCAGCTTGTTCCATTAAGCTTTGGCAATAAAACCTGGAAGCCGATTGGTTTCTATGCAGAAGTGAGACTGATTGTGCACTCTCTACCTTTAGTAAATAAACCGCATTGGCCAACATGGAGGGCAGTTCCCAGGCAGAAAAAAAAAAAAAGCTTGAACAAGCCTGTAGGAGCAGCTTCTTTGAGATTCAGTGTGCATGAGCCCTAAAAGAGCAAATGAAGCCACTCAGGGCTGTACACATGCTGCAACAAAAAATTATCCCAACAATGTTCAAGTAGTATGGTCGCCAAACAACGTGTTCAAGTAAATGAGGCTACCCTGCAACTGTGAGCCAGATGCTTAGCTAGTGGCGCTGTATTTACATTTAAAAATGCCCATTTGGTCGTCAAAGAAAAAAAACAAAAAAAGGAAGTGTCAACTCCTAAATGCTTTACAATCGCTGTTCTACTGCCCTCTGAAAAGCATTCTGTTGGACTTTTCAGAGGCAGCCCCATTTGTGAACATGTCCATGGCCTGACAGCACTGTTTAACCCCTTCACTACCCGCCCATAGTCATACGACGCCCACAAGGTGGATCTCCCATCCTGGGTGGGAGCGTCATATGACGTCCTCCCATTCCCGGCCGCCTAAGGGGCACGCGCCGCCGGCGTCGCTCGGGACCCGGTGCACGTGCCTGGCGGCTGCGATGTCCGCCGGGCACCCGCGATTGCCCGTTTAAACAGCGGGACCGTGGAGCTGTGTGTGTAAACACACAGCTCCACGTCCTGTCAGTGGCGAGGAGACCGATCGGTCTCCTCCCCTTGTGAGTCCCCTCTCCCCACAGTTAGAATCACTACCTTAGGGAACATTAACCCCTGCAGCGCCCCCTAGTGTTAACCCCTTCCCTGCCAGTCACATTTACACAGTAATCAATGCAATTTTATAGCAACGATCGCTGTGTAAATGGTCCCAAAAATGTGTCAAAAGTGTCAGAAGTGTCCGCCGCAATGTTGCAGTCACGAGAAGAGAAAAAAAAAAAAAAAAACGCAGATCGCCGCCATTAAAAGTATAAAAAAAAAAATATGCAATAAATCTGTCCCCTATTTTGTAGATGCTATAACGTTTGCGCAAACCGATCAATATACGCTTATTGCTTTTACCAAAAATATGTAGAAGAATACGTATCGGCCTAAAACTGAGGAAAAAAAAAATAAAAATTTTTTTTTTTTTTTTAAATGGGATATTTATTATAGCAAAAAGAAAAAAAATATTGTTTTTCTTCAAAATTGTCGCTCTTTTGTTTATAGCGCAAAAATAAAAAAAAACGCAGAGGTGATCAAATACCACCAAAAGAAAGCTCTATATGTGGGAAAAAAAAGGACATCAATTTTGTTTGGGTGTAACGTCGCACGACCGCGCAATTGTTAGTTAAAGCGATGCAGTGCCAAATCGCAAAAAGTGCTCCGGTAAGGAAGGGGGTAAAAATTGCCCGGTGCTGAAGCGGTTAAAGCATTAAGTCCTGGTTCACACCAGTGCGGCTTTGAAATCACGCTACTTCAGTCCGATTGCAAAGCCGCCAATCAGTACGATTTCATTTGCAGCTTGCCAACAACGGTGCAACTTCATTTACACAGATGTCAATGCAAGTTGGACATGAAAACGCACAGAAATAGTGCAGGAACCTTTTTCAAAATCACTGCAACTTGAGTTGCAACGATTTTAATGGTTCCATTGCTGCAAATAAGGTGTCACACTGGTGTGAACCAGGGCTAAATCTCTGAGTGAGAGTTCTACCCTATTTTCTATTTTGGGGGAGGAATTATGATCGTTCTAAGCATAGGCAGGCTTTTGTCCTCATACTTCCCAGCCTATGGTGAAGCAGATCAAATGCACCAGCAATGAACTCTAAGCCCGATGTCAAAAAAGGAGACTCTACCTCAAACTATTTGTCAAAAATCACCAGTGGCAGGACAGCTAAGAGGCTGCCTGGTTGACCCTATGGAATCTTCCTTCTGTAGCTGAGGTAGTGATATGTTGCTACTATCGCTAGCAATTGAAATTCAGCAGAGTTCTGCCAGCAACATAGTGACATCTGCAGAGGGAGCGATCCCATAGGGACAGACAGGCAGCCTATTCAGTGATCCTGTTGCTGGCAGTTTGTCTTTAAAATGATAGAATCACCCATCTGACATCAGGCTAAACAAGCTCAGAAAGGTCTCAATCTGATGTCAAAAGCACACTGTGTTTTCCCTTAAAAGTAGAAGGAAATGCATCACAATAACTTATCTGTTAAAATTAGATTTCTTTTCCTCAGACTCTCTCTACTCACATTTTCCAATACATCACTTCCTGAATGCTTGCTTAAATTTTTCTATGTAATCATGAGACCACAATGGGGTTGATTTACTAAAACTGGAGAGTGCAAAATCTGGCACAGCTGTGCATGGTAGCCAATCAGCTTCTAACTAAGGGCTCTTTCACACGGACGGACCGTATGTCCGTTTTTCACCCTTCCATTTTCGGATGAAAAACGAACATACAGGTATCCCTATGGGATAGCGGGTGTCAGCGGATGAGCATCCGCTCACACCCGCTCTCGTCCGTGCCCGCCATGCTCCGTTTCTGCAGACGGAGGAAAACCCCATTTTTTCATCCGTCTGCAGAGCGGATCGGGTGACGACGGACTCTACGGTCCGTCGTCACCCGATTCCCATAGGGGAGAGCGGCGCTCTGACAGGTCCGTCCCTGCACGGAGCAAGCGGCTATCCACGGGGCGGATCTGCACTGATCCGCCCCGTGTGAAAGAGCCCTAAAGCTGGCCATACACGGGTCAAATTTCGAAAGAACTTTCTTTTTCGAAAATCTTATTAGTGGGCTGCAGCAACGGACGATTTTCGTGCGGCCATCGAATTTAAAAAATCCGACATGTTGCAAATTTAAAAAAAAAACAAACGCTTTTCGAACCAATGATGGGAGAATCGTGCGAGAAATGTAATCGAAAAAGAAATGCGCATGTGCAAGAAAAGAAGAAGATTCCCGGAAAGAAAAGAAGATTCCCAGACCAGAAAATTATTTTCTGTAGGAACACATGAGGTGAAATTGAAGGTTTGGTTGGTCGAATTTCGAAATCAATGGTGGCATCATCGAATCACAAAATGCACAAATTTTCTGATTTTCAAAAGAAAGATCTTTCGCAATTTGACCCGTGTATGGCCAGCTTTATTCAATTAAGCTTTGACCATAAAACCTGGAAGTCGATTGGTTTCTATGCAGAGCTGCACCAGATTTTGCACTCTTCAGTTTTAGTAAATCAACCCCTGACTGATCTGTGCCCTGTGGAATGCCGACAACAGTAGGAACTGGACGTCATCCCACTGGTGTCTATAGCTTTCAGCATTGTCAGGATAGAAGAGCTCTGTCCACCAGCCTCAGTGAGGATGGGCCTAAGCACTGGAGCTATGCAATCATATAACCACATAGAAAAAGAATGTAGGCAGAGAGGACCAGAGGTAAGGTGCCTTTCCTACTACTTTAAGGCCCCTTTCACACTGGGGCAGTGAGCCGCGGTGACGGTAAAGCAGCGCTATATTTAGCGCTGCTTTACCGTCGTTTTTTACCGTGGTTTTCGGCCGCTCGCGGTGCGGTTTTACCCCCCGCGAGCGGCCGAAAAAGGGTTAAACACCCCCCGCAGAGCGCCGCCGTAGCGGCGTTTTGCGGCGGTATTGCCGCGGTTTTACCGCGGTCTCCCATTCTTTTCAATGGGAAGGAGCGGTATAGGAGCGGTGAACACACCGCTCCTATCCCGCTCCAAAGATGCTGCTAGCAGGACTTTTTTTGTCATCCTGCTAGCGCACCGCTCCAGTGTGAAAGCCCGCCGGCTTTCACACTGGAGTTAAAGGGGCAGGATTTTTTTCATGCGGTGAACAGGCGCTATTTTTAGCGCTGCACCGCATGAAAAACGCCCCGGTGTGAAAGGGGCCTAAGTCTGAAGGTTTGTTACATTAAATAATACTGCGGCACAGGCATTAAAAAGTTACAATAATGAAACAAGATTTCGTTTACTAAACTTTAACATGAACTGACTAGCCACCATTTTAGTTTAGTGGACTGCAGACTTTGTCAGCTATGTTGTGCATAGGAAAATCTCTTCGCTCAGAATTTTATCACATATTAATTCGTCTGATAAGCTCCTTTTACATTTATTCATACAAAACTGACCTGTTAGTTTATCACCTTCACACTAAAACTTATCAGATGGTGCAGTATGTACAAGCAAACAGATTACTGAAGGGCAAACTATCACACATTACTATTTTAAAGCAATATATATATATATATATATATATATATATAAATATATATATATATATATATAATATATATATTAAAAAAAAAAAATATTAAAAAAAGAAAGTCGCCGACCAGCAATGTTTTTTTTTTGGCAGAAGAGACCCTCTAATGTTTGTACCTATAGGTAAGCCTATAATAAGGCCAACCTATAGGTACTGTCAATATCTCATAAACTTGCAGTTTCTAGAGATTTACTGTATACTGCGTGGATGACATCGGCACAAGCGCTCTGAAGGAGCGACCCGCCCGTGCCATTTCGACTGCTGTGACTGGCAGCTCAGGCGGAGCCGGAAGGAAGGAAGACAGGTGAAGATGGATTCGGTCTCCAGCAGGGACAATGAGGCCTTTGCTTGTAGGCAAGTGTCACATAATATGCTAGGATGTGATGCATACTAGCATATTATGCCTTTACTTTGCAGGCAAGAAGCAAAAAAAATAAATAAACAAAAAAAGCAGCTTACGTCCACCTGTCTGTCAGCTGTAATGTACACTGAGCCGCAGAGTACAATACAGCCCCTGCTCTGTGCCGTGGCAATGCGACTCCTGTGTTCATGCACAAGATGTCATCACAGCCAAGCCATTCAAAAGATTGAATGTAGCAAACCCGGAAGAAAGACCAAGTGGAGATGGAAGTGTCCAAGCATTGACAACGCAACGCTGGAGGTCTTCCATTGTCAGGCAAGTCAGCCAAAATGTGCTAGTATGCGCTGGCACATTATGGCATAATGCTACAAGGGGGACAGATGCGGGAGAGAAAAAAAAAAAAAAACACGTTTCATACTGCTTTATAGTGTAATTAAAATCAAAACCTAACTAACCCTAAAGCGGTAGTAAACGCTGCTTGGTCACTTACTTAGAATAAAGCTTACCTATAGGAACAATGAATATCCCGTAATCGTGCACCATTTAGGAGATATTCACAATTTATGCAGGCTGCGACTGAATGTGCCATCAATCTAGAGCACTGTGCAGTTGCCATGACTCCTGTTTGCATGGGCAGCCCAGAAGGAAGAGCTAGGGAAGATGGAAGAATGAGTGAAGGTGGAAGGCCTATCAACAGTAATAGTTTTCCACTGGAGGGATCCCTTTTACAGTAAGTGTCATAATGTGCCATACTAGCACATTTTGCCATCAACTTGCAGGGGGGGGATAGGTTTTTTTTTTTTATTTTTTTAGTGGTAGTAAGCCCTTTTCTAGTACTTTTACTTACAGGTAAGCTTGCCTTTAGGTAAAATGAATATCTCCTAAACGTGCATAGTTTAGGAGAAATTCCAGTGAGCAGCAGCTGGTGAGGTCAGTGGCACATGCTCTCTGAAGAGACAGCATACTTGTGCCATCCCTCCAGAGCTCTGTGCTTTGACCGTGACATCAATTGGAGCTCAGCCATTCAAGCAGCCGGAGCCCGCAAACCTGGAAGGAAGACTGGGTGAAGATGGAAGCTCTGTCAGCAGAATTATAAGTCTTTACCTACAGGTAGGACTATTGGTAGGTAAAATAAATATATCCTGAACGTTAGGAGATATTCACGTTAGGCAGCCACTGGCGCATGTGGACCGCACTTGAGGGTACACAATGGGGGTTATTTACTAAAGGCAAATCCACTTTGCACTACAAATGCACTTGAAATTGCACTTGGAAGTACAGTCGCTGTAGATCTGGGGGGGGGACATGCAAGGAAAATAAAAAAAAAACAGCATTTTAGCTTGCACATGATTGGATGATAAAATCAGCAGAGCTTCCACTCATTTCAGATCTACCCCTCAGATTTACAGCAACTGCACTTCCAAGTGCACTTTCGTAAATAACCCCCAATGTGCTGTCAATTCAGAGTGCTGTGATATTGCAGAATAGCCATTCAAATGGCCAGAGCCCATGAACCTGGAAGGAAGACTAGGTGAAGATGGAATCCCTGCTTGTGTACCGCTGGAGGGATCCATTCTACAGGAAAGTTTTTTTTGTTTTTTTTTTTAAAAATTTCAAGATTTAACCATTTTAAATCTAAACCACTTTAAATTTACTCCCAATCACATTTGAAGCCTATTCCATCTATTCTGTAAAAGGAGGAGGTCTTAGACTTACCTATTTTGAAGTCGCTTCATTATGGTCCCATGATTTCTCCAGCAGTGGCTTCAGTGTAGAGGAGAGATCACCGACAATGGCTGCAGAGCCTGGGCGATGACATCACCCATAGGCTTACTATGAGGCATCTGTTGTCAGCTGCCCTACACTGAGACCTGATCATGTGACTGGAGCGACTTCAATTTAGGTTACGCATAGGCGGAGGCTAGCAGGTTTAAGCTTAGTTAGGTTCCGACTGGAATTACACTTTGTGTTTCTGTCAAGAACTCTGCCTTAGCATTTTAAAAAACAAACCAAAAAAAGTTTTCCCTAGTTTTGGATAGTGTGGGGGTTACAGTCCTTCATGTAATGCCACAGGGCTCTGTTAAGGATTTACTGTCACTTTACCCTGCTGACAATTTCACTAGACAGGAAGTAAAATCTGCAACAGGGAGACAAAAATAAAAATGACATAATTACCAAAAGAAAAAGCACATATTTCTGCACGTTTCTCTGTTATCAGCCAGACAAAGTATATCTGGCTTGAACTTCCGGCTGAAATTCAAGCCTTGGGTGGACCTGTTGGCACCACCAGGCTCAAAAAACTGTTAAAAACATAAAAAAAAATAAAATAAAAAAAATTCAAGGGGGAATTTGTGGAACAAACAAGAACTGCATCGAATCAGATGTCAGCAGATTGAATGAAGAAAAAAAAAAATAAAAATAAAAAAAAAAATTCCTCCATCCACACAAACAAGGTAAATGAAGGAATCCCCCCCACCAGGAAATTGTATTCTAACAGTGAGACCCACCGTCACAACACACCGATCAGCAGCTGCATCCACTGAGCGGCAACATTTTTCCAACATGTCCCTTGAAAAAAGTTGATAAGTTGACTTCTGTTAAGCAGGAACTGCTGCACCCTGATCTAAATTTCCCAGATAGCAATAAAAACCCGACAGGGATTCTAACTCTCTGCCAATCTATCCAATACCAATGAAAACATTTTGGCTACACACACCTTAGTGCAGGTGGAAGAATCAAGTGATTCTCCTGTTCAGCCCCACAAAGTGTATGGCTAGCCTGCCTGATTTGTAAGTCAATTTGCTTATCCCTAAGAGATCTATTTCAATGTGGCTGGAGTCCAGGATCAAGAACGTATACATATCGTTTTACACAATGAAGCCAACAGATATCTATTCACAAGAGTCAGATTCCTATTTTGTCACTTAAGCCTGGTACACAATATATTTTTTTTGTAACCCAGCAGGCTGAATGAAAAAAAACAAAAAAAACAACCAAACAAAAAAACCCCCAAACACACTGAAAAGCTCAGGTTGGAGCCACTGTACTAACTATCCAATGTTAGTACATAAATCTCCCCCACTGAGCTATTGTGTTCTGGCAAGGGGCCGTCTCCCTGTCAGCGCTCTCAGCCATTGGTTGACAGCGCTGATAGGATGCAGATCGGCAGACTTTGATCGCGCTCCTTCGACTAAAGCTGGCTAAAATGTCAGCTTCTGTCTGACCAGCTGCCATACACATGGGCCAAATATTGGGTGGTTTCTATTGAACTGGACAATGCCACCTGATATTTGGCCCATGTGTACTAAGCTGTGGAGCAAGTGCAAAATTAACCTGCAACTTACCTTTTCTTTAAGGAAAAATACAGCAGTTGCAGTGCAAGACTAGCTTCATTAGTGCTTAACTATATTTTACTCTTACAAGGTATATAAATCACTAACAAATAAATAAAACGGGAAACACATCTGCAAATAGTCATAGGTTTTATAAACTAAAAAAAGAACAACTGAACCTTAAACTAGCATCTGCAAACAATGCTGTGCTTTTTTAGATTTATTTTTCATTATAATGATTTACAAGGCTTTTGATTAATAGACAAAAATAGCATACAATGAACTAAACCATAAAGAAAATGAAAAAGTAAAGTAAAAACAGAAAAGGAAAAAATAAAAATAAAAAATAGATAACTCCCAACCCCATTTTACATTTGAAAGAGCATAGTGTTACTGGGGAGATTTGCACATTATCAAAGAACCCCCTTATCAGCTCAAGGAGGTCATTTTTGCCAGGCAAAACTACGTTGGTTTTCATTCTGATCACGCATTTGCAAATGGGAAGGCAGAAACAGCTTAGTGCAATCAGAAGATTACCTCAAACAGGTCAGAAAACCCAGAAATTAGGGAGTTGGATATAATTGCACAGTGCACTTACTGCAACTGAAAGGGACTTTTTCAGTTTACAAGCATTTAGGTCTACACGCTTTCTACTGAGGTGGCTGGTAATAAGGTGGCTGTGGCATTGGGAAGCCAGCCTGCTGTGTTGGGTAAGGTGCCTGACCTGACTGTGGTTGGTATAGATAAGGAGGCATGGTTTGCCCATACATGTATGGATTATAGCCAGGCATGGGCATTCCAAAATACCCTGAATATCCGGGGTAGGTTGCAAATGGGGGACCCTGTGCCTGTGATGGAATGGTGCCGGAAACAGGCTGCGAGGGCACTGGAGCTGGGGCATTTGCTATTGGAGGAGCAACATTCTGTGCTGCACTAACAGGGACACTTGCAGAAGCTGAAGGTGGAGGAGGACGTGGTGGAGGTTGTTTAGCAGTATAGACAGTCCTTGGTGCCGGAGTTGGCATACTTGATGTACCAGTAGCAGGAGTTGTAGAGGCAGCATTTTGATAACTTGGTGTTGCTGGCATAGATGGTGCACTTGGCTCTCTGGCAATGCTTTGCTGCAAATCTTTCAGCAACTCATCTCTTTCTGTCTTTCGGGCGAAAACAATATCACTGCACTTGCCTTGGAACTTCAGCAAAATTTCTGTAAGGTCATTATAGAACTTAGTTCCTTCTCTCAGGTTAGCAACAAGTTCCACATAGCTGTCATGCCCTGCAGCCAATTTCTTCAGGACCTCTTCTCTCAGATTAGCTTCTCCGTTTGATTGTTTCATTTTGGAAAACTCCTGGTGGGAAAATTGGATTTGGCTGATTATTTCGTCTTGTTTAGTCAGGTTTCTCTGTACTCTGTCAGTGTAGCCTCCATAGATCCGATCGAGTTCGGTCACAGATAAAGCCTCTTCGTTAATGGCACCATCCTGTGCCAGAGCGGTGAGAAATTTGGTTGCCATGTCAAAGTTGACCGATTTAATGTCATTTTCAAGCTGCTCTCTTTCATTCTTTATCTCGTCCAGCTGGGCCAACAAGGATTTCAAGGTGTTCACCACTTCACTGCCCTGCATAGTTTTTGCAGGGTTTGCAGATGGGATGGCTGCATTGAGCTCAGCTTCGGGCTTACATAATATGACTATGGCTTCTCTCTGAGACTGGTAGCGCTCTTTCACAACAGCGTCAGCGTTGATGGCTTTGTCCAACACGTTACGGAGATTGCTGCCCTCAACTCTCAGGGGTTTATAGAGCTCAGTTGAAGGTGTTCTTTGCCATCTTTCCTTGAACTTGGACTTTAAGTCGTTATCCGTCACTTCTTCTTCATCCAAAAACTTGAGCGACTCATCCAGAATTTCTCTGTTTCTCTGCAGAAGCTCGGGCAGGTCTCTGATCAGCTGGTCAATAGTCTGAATGCCACCCTGCTCAATGACAGCCTTGGACTTTTGTAGAATTGACTGGGGTACAGTGTCACCAGACATATCTTCGATGGCTGCTGGAAGATTCAGAGAGGCCAGAACGCCGTTACACAAGACCGTGGCATCTCTCATTCTGGCAATCGTTGTGTTGATTAGATCGCCTCTCCTCTGGTTATAAATACTCAAAGACTGCTGGACAGCTAGCGGTACCATTTTTTCAAAGAGATCGGTGTACTTCTGACTCATAGGGACCCCGACAGGAGTCGGCTTGACCAGTGCCGCTTTGCCCACAGGATCCAGATCTTTTAAATCGGGCACCCTGTCGTGGTAAATGAAGTCGTTGTCTTTTTTTGCGGCAGTGAGCGCACGCTGTATTTTTTCGGACAGATCTTTGACGCTGACGTATTCGTCGTACCTGGAATTGACAGTTTTGACCAGGTCGGCGGCATGCTGCAGCCTGCCGATCTCCTCCCCGAACTTCTTCTGCTGTTTGGCCATGACAGACTGGTGGTACTCAGTGTAGGCCTGCATGATGCAGTGCTTAGCGGCCAGCACCGGGTACACCTCTTTGGGCAGAGCGTCTTTGTACTGGCACTGCTTGTAGGCATCGCCGTAGAAGTTCGCCGCCTGGTTGGCCAGTTTGGCGATGATGCCGTCTTTCATCTTGTCTCGAGTGGCCTTTAAGAAGAAGACCTCCTGGGCCTGGGCCAGCATGATGAGGCTGAGGGTGCCCACGGTGTCCGGGGAGATGTCTACGGTGGGGTCCCGGCTGAGGGCGGACAGCACGGTGTCTTTGATGTGGGCGAAGGCCCCGCTGGCCAGTTGGTAGTACCTGGAGGCGGCCTTCAGGGCTTCATCGTTGTCCAGGTTCTGCTCGGAGGCGATCTGGCTGGCCAGGGCCCCGATGTTGAAGAGGACACAGGTCTTCTCATAGCCCAGGCTGGACAGGCCTAGCTTGACAGAGCCGCCAAACAGGGAGCCCTTATCAAAGGCATCTTTCCAGGTGAAGGTGAGGCACAGCTGGCCTTCAGAGAACGGGAACTTGGGCTCGATGGAGCTCAGCTGGTCGTAGTAACGCATGACGGTCTCTAGAGAGCTCTCATGTTTATCTAGCGGCCGGCCCACCGCGCTCTTCCTCAGCTTGTTCAGCTCGTCTACCGCCCGGCAGTACTCGGCCTGCTCCTCCCCGGCCGGGTACGTGTTCTGGATGAACTTCGACAGCGGCTTCACCAGGTCCACTTCGGACGACTTCTTTAGCGGCACCGAGATAAACGTGGCCATGGCGGCGGCTTCTGCTGACTGCCTCGACCCTCCGTCAGTATCGGCCGAGAGAAGAAGGAGAAGACTATGTGTTCCGGGTACCGCCCCCTTCTTCCCTCCTCACATCACACGGCTGTCTGAGTCACCTGAAAGACGAGAACGCACTGTCATTTCCTGCTCTTATGTCATCGCTCTCTCGCTCGCACAGAACACGCACGCGCACTACAGCTCTGTGTATATATAGACGGAAAAATACAGCGGCTCACCTACTGCTCACTAATATGCAGCGGCCAGTCATGGAGCAGCCCGGGGAGGAGCCAAGGCCGGGGAGGAGTCGGGGCGGGGCCTGAAGGAGAGCCCCGACTTCCTGCGTTGCTTCCTTGTTTTGCCAAGTTAGCAAAGTTTCCTCGAAGTGATCGCTGGTTGGTCGGACGGCGCCAGACAGTGCAGCAATGCTTTGTGTGGGAGTGCAGGGAGCAGGGATCTGAGCCTCAGCTTTGGCTCAGTGGACATCTGATTGGCAGGATGATGAAGAAGCCAGACCTGAAGGTGGTCCTCCTGGGGGACATGAATGTGGGGAAGACCTCCCTACTACACAGGTACATGGAGAGGAAGTTCCAGGAGACTGTCAGCACTGTGGGGGGAGCCTTCTACCTCAAACAGTGGGGACCCTACAACATCTCTATCTGGGATACTGCAGGTAAACTGTTCACAGCTAACTCTTACTTCTATCATTCATGCTACATGCTAGTGCAAGGGGCTTCTTGGTTCAATACGGATTGATTGCCTAGTTCAGGTAGGACTTCATCTTACATACTGTAGTTATGGTAAATCTACAGAGCTCACATCCACATTACAATCTGATTGTACAATCTCCTTTGGATCTACCAATAAGTATGTAGTGCCAGGGCCTGCCTGATTTGATAGATGAGGTAGGTGCTCGCGTTACATAATTGTGGTAGATCTAAGGTGGATTGGATAGATGAGGTACGTGTTTACGTTTCATAATTGTGGTAGATCTAAGGTGGATTGGATAGATGAGGTACGTGTTTACGTTTCATAATTGTGGTAGATCTAAGGTGGATTGGATAGATGAGGTAGGTGCTTACGTTTCATAATTTTGGTAGATCTAAGGTGGATTGGATAGATGAGGTAGGTGCTCACGTTACATAATTGTGGTAGATCTAAGGTGAATTGGAAGGCCTGCCTAATTGGATAGATGAAGTAGGTGCTCACGTTACATAATTTTGGTAGATCTAAGGTGGATTGGATAGATGAGGTAGGTGCTTACGTTTCATAATTGTGGTAGATCTAAGGTGGATTGGATAGATGAGGTAGGTGCTTACGTTTCATAATTTTGGTAGATCTAAGGTGGATTGAAAGGCCTGCCTAATTGGATAGATGAAGTAGGTGCTCACGTTACATAATTTTGGTAGATCTAAGGTGGATTGGATAGATGAGGTAGGTGCTTACGTTTCATAATTGTGGTAGATCTAAGGTGGATTGGATAGATGAGGTAGGTGCTTGCGTTTCATAATTTTGGTAGATCTAAGGTGGATTGGATAGATGAGGTAGGTGCTTACGTTACATAATTGTGGTAGATCTAAGGTGGATTGGATAGATGAGGTAGGTGCTTATGTTACATAATTGTGGTAGATCTAAAGTGGTTTGGATAGATGAGGTAGGTGCTCGCGTTTCATAATTTTGGTAGATCTAAGGTGAATTGGACTACCTGCCTGATTGGATAGATGAGGTAGGTGCTCACGTTGCATCATTTTGGTAGATCTAAGGTTGAGTAGTCCAAGCCACCTTGGCTCTACCAAAATTATGAAACGCGAGCACCTACCTCATCTATCCAATCCACCTTAGATCTACCACAATTATGAAACGTAAGCACCTACTTCACCTGTTCCGTGACACGATTGCAGATATCTTAGCGGCGATCGGGTCCCGCGGGGACGGAGCTCGCGGCAGGCACGTTCTGCCGGCGGCGCGTGTGTGCACGGCGGGAAATTCAAAGTAACGTATGGGTACGTTTCTTTGCCCAGCCGTGCCATTCTGCCGACGTATGCTGACATCGGTCGGCAAGTGGTTAATACTGCGCATTGTGTAAAAAGGCTGTTTGATCCGGTCTTCTCTGATCCTCGCCTTCTTCTACAGTCCCCAATCTATCAGCACAGGGTCAGGGGTCATGCAGCCTCATAGGACAGTCAGAGGAGAATTAAATCTCCTCCTACAAGCAGTTTGTTTACTAAAATACTTGCATTTCCACGTTCTGTGTATTGTAAGAGACCAGATATAGTGAATGCAGGTTCTGGGTTTAGTAACACTTTAAGCCCTGTACACATGGGCCAAATATTGGCTGAAATCAGCTGGTACAATAGATTCCGGCCAACATTCGGCTCGTGTGTACAGGTCCTTGTTTGATGGAAGCCCATCCCGCGACCGGCTTCTGTCGAACGAACATGCCAGAAGACCACTGGACTGAACGAAATAAACTTGCCGCGTGTACCAGGATTTAGGCTAACCATACACTATATGCCTACAATGTCCTTTAAATTTTACTAAACGTAGTAGTATGAGCACAAACCTAAACAAACCATTTTAATTAAAGTGGTTGTGAACCTTACATGTACCCATTGAAGTAGCTGGTCTCATGATACTCAGATGAAACAAATCCTCCTACATAAGTTGTACCTGTTTATTTGCAGTCTTCTCTTCTCTACATCAGTTCAAAGTGCTGAATTATAAAGCTTGTCTGAGAGTTGAGAAAAAGGGTATGGAGACCTGAAATTACACATTGCAGAGCTCAGCGAGGATAGCTCTGAAAGCTGATTGGAGGGAAGGGACACCCCCCCCCCCCCCTGCACACAGGAACAGAGCTGAGGCTGTCAATCAGCTGGAGGTCCCTCCCCTTTCACTTTCGCCTTCTTTCTCCTTCTTTCGCCTTCTTTTTTCTCCTTCTTTCGCCTTCTTTCTCCTTCTTCTTCTTTTTTATCCTTCTTTCTCCTTCTTCTTCTTTTTTATCCTTCTTTCGCCTTCTTCTTCTTTTTTATCCTTCTTTCGCCTTCTTTCTCCTTCTTCTCAAGAAGACAAACCGTCAGAAGTGATTATTGCTTCTGATTGAAGGGAAGGAACACACCCTCCTTCAGGAGGGCACAGAGGAACAGAACTTAGGCTGTCACCTTTTTACCTCTTGGTGTCAGAAAATGTTGCCATAGGTGACTCATGCAGATAGCAGAGGAACGAAGCATCAGACAGAAGTAACACTTATACTCTGGATTGAGACAAGCACACACTATAGAGGGATATGCTTTCTTCATATTTCATGTCTGAGGTTTACAACCACTTAATTGTCAAATCACGCAGGTCTTTAAACCATGGTCAGCCATAGCCCCCTTCAAACAGGCTTCCTGCATTCTGCCCTGCCCTGGGACTGATTCCCTTTATGAGTTGGATCAGAATGGAAACCTTTTTATATGTCATGTGTGTAGGTTCCCTTTTTTTCCCCCTCCATCTCGTGATAGAGGAAAACAAACCTATGTAATCCTTATCCAAATGTGCGTCTGCCTGTATCTGGTCACATCTACAAAAGCAGACCCGGACACAAAGTGATCAGTCCAGTGAGGTAGAAAGGAAATGGACCCACGTTTTCTTCTTGTGTCTGCTTGGATAGATCACAGTCCATTTTTGTTGGTCTAATCTACATGCATACACGCCAGTGGCAGCGGCCTGGGTGGGTTTCCTGATGCTGACCTTAGTAGACGATGCCTATGTAATGTGCACTGAAGTGGCCACTTGTGCTACAATAGGAAGCTACAACCCCTGCACCATTAGGAGACAGGAACAGAGCGTTGTCACCTTATAACAGGAAGTGCCTGGACAAGAACTTCAGGGCAGGATCACCAAGATTTAAAAAAAAAAAAAAAAAAAAAAAAACGTATGAAGTCTTACGAACATATAGGATAGGTCTGTGTTAAAGAGAACATCCAACCAGAGCGGAGATTTCTGTTTTGGTTGGATGACGGTCAGAAAATCACTCATCCTCCGTTTTTTATAGCCTCTATCAGTGAGGTTTCTCTGGTGGTGCTCCCACCTCTGTCCACTTGCAGCAATCATTACAAATGTGCTTTACTACCACTGTCCAGGGTTTTTTTTTTTTTTTTTTTTTTTTTAATGCAGCTGGAGAAGGGAGACTCTGGATTTTTGATATCTACGTTACAGTACGGGCAGAGTTAGGAACAATAGTGATGAGATGGTGCTGGTAGAGGAGTCCAAAGGACTTCATTTGGTCCGATCCAGCTACCAAAAACAGGACTGTTATGTGAGAAATGTTCACTGTCTAGGAAAAAAACATTTCCTGTTTATTGTAGGCAGTTTTCTTCTTTTGTGTTTAATTTATGTTGTGTTAATTGTCTGTAATGTTGTCACATTCCATCTGAAATGTTTAGGTTTGGTGTGGAATGGTTTGTGTAATTTACAGATTAGTGGTGAAAGCAAGGGCAGAGCGTCTGATAATCGGCAAACATTCTCTACTGGTGAATCTTCCAGGTCTGTTTTAAATGACTGATTATTTCTACACTAGCGAATGTTTGGTGAATGTCTCATTCACTGCTTTATAAATAGACCCCCCAGGTATATTTTATATAGGGAGGCTCTACTATCCATGTAATGCAGTGCTGTGTTTTATATAGGGGGGCTCCACTATCTATGTAATGCAGTGCTGTGTTTTATATAGGGGGGCTCCACTATCCATGTAATGCAGTGCTGTGTTTTATATAGGGAGGCTCTACTATCTATGTAATGCAGTGCTGTGTTTTATATAGGGGGGGCTCCACTATCTATGTAATGCAGTGCTGTGTTTTATATAGGGGGCTCCACTATCTATGTAATGCAGTGCTGTGTTTTATATAGGGGGGCTCTACTATCTATGTAATGCAGTGCTGCGTTTTATATAGGGAGGCTCTACTATCTATGTAATGCAGTGCTGTGTTTTATATAGGGGGGCTCCACTATCCATGTAATGCAGTGCTGTGTTTTATATAGGGGGGCTCCACTATCCATGTAATGCAGTGCTGTGTTTTATATAGGGGGCTCCACTATCCATGTAATGCAGTGCTGTGTTTTATATAGGGGGGCTCCACTATCCATGTAATGCAGTGCTGTGTTTTATATAGGGGGGCTCCACTATCTATGTAATGCAGTGCTGCGTTTTATATAGGGAGGCTCTACTATCCATGTAATGCAGTGCTGTGTTTTATATAGGGGGGCTCCACTATCTATGTAATGCAGTGCTGTGTTTTATATAGGGGGGCTCTACTATCTATGTAATGCAGTGTTTTATATAGGGGGGCTCTACTATCTATGTAATGCAGTGTTTTATATAGGGGGGCTCTACTATCTATGTAATGCAGTGCTGTGTTTTATATAGGGGGGCTCCACTATCTATGTAATGCAGTGCTGTGTTTTTATATAGGGGGGCTCCACTATCTATGTAATGCAGTGCTGTGTTTTATATAGGGGGCTCTACTATCTATGTAATGCAGTGCTGCGTTTTATATAGGGAGGCTCTACTATCTATGTAATGCAGTGCTGTGTTTTATATAGGGGGGCTCCACTATCCATGTAATGCAGTGCTGTGTTTTATATAGGGGGGCTCCACTATCCATGTAATGCAGTGCTGTGTTTTATATAGGGGGGCTCCACTATCCATGTAATGCAGTGCTGTGTTTTATATAGGGGGGCTCCACTATCCATGTAATGCAGTGCTGTGTTTTATATAGGGGGGCTCCACTATCCATGTAATGCAGTGCTGTGTTTTATATAGGGGGGGCTCCACTATCTATGTAATGCAGTGCTGTGTTTTATATAGGGGGGCTCCACTATCCATGTAATGCAGTGCTGTGTTTTATATAGGGGGGCTCCACTATCTATGTAATGCAGTGCTGCGTTTTATATAGGGAGGCTCTACTATCTATGTAATGCAGTGCTGTGTTTTATGTAGGGGGCTCCACTATCCATGTAATGCAGTGCTGCGTTTTATATAGGGGGGCTCCACTATCCATGTAATGCAGTGCTGTGTTTTATATAGGGGGGCTCCACTATCTATGTAATGCAGTGCTGCGTTTTATATAGGGGGTCTCTACTATCTATGTAATGCAGTGCTGTTTTATATAGGGGGGCTCCACTATCTATGTAATGCAGTGTTTTATATAGGGGGGCTCCACTATCCATGTAATGCAGTGCTGTGTTTTATATAGGGGGGCTCCACTATCTATGTAATGCAGTGCTGTGTTTTATATAGGGGGGCTCCACTATCCATGTAATGCAGTGCTGTGTTTTATATAGGGGGGCTCCACTATCCATGTAATGCAGTGCTGTGTTTTATATAGGGGGGCTCCACTATCTATGTAATGCAGTGCTGCGTTTTATATAGGGGGGCTCCACTATCTATGTAATGCAGTGCTGCGTTTTCTATAGGGGGGCTCTACTATCTATGTAATACAGTGCTGTGTGTTATATAGGGAGGCTCTACTATCTATGTAATGCAGTGCTGTGTTTTATGTAGGGGGCTCCACTATCCATGTAATGCAGTGCTGCGTTTTATATAGGGGGGCTCCACTATCCATGTAATGCAGTGCTGTGTTTTATATAGGGGGGCTCCACTATCCATGTAATGCAGTGCTGTGTTTTATATAGGGGGGCTCCACTATCTATGTAATGCAGTGCTGCGTTTTATATAGGGGGGCTCTACTATCCATGTAATGCAGTGCTGTGTTTTATATAGGGGGGCTCCACTATCCATGTAATGCAGTGCTGTGTTTTATATAGGGGGGGCTCCACTATCCATGTAATGCAGTGCTGTGTTTTATATAGGGAGGCTCCACTATCTATGTAATGCAGTGCTGTGTTTTATATAGGGGGGCTCCACTATCTATGTAATGCAGTGCTGCGTTTTATATAGGGGGGCTCTACTATCTATGTAATGCAGTGCTGTGTTATATATAGGGGGGCTCCACTATCTATGTAATGCAGTGCTGCGTTTTATATAGGGGGGCTCCACTATCTATGTAATGCAGTGCTGTGTTTTATATAGGGGGCTCCACTATCTATGTAATGCAGTGCTGCGTTTTATATAGGGGGGCTCCACTATCTATGTAATGCAGTGCTGTGTTTTATATAGGGGGCTCCACTATCTATGTAATGCAGTGCTGTGTTTTATATAGGGGGGCTCCACTATCTATGTAATGCAGTGCTGCGTTTTATATAGGGGGGCTCTACTATCTATGTAATGCAGTGCTGTGTTTTATATAGGGGGGCTCCACTATCTATGTAATGCAGTGTTTTATATAGGGGGGCTCCACTATCCATGTAATGCAGTGCTGTATTTTATATAGGGGGGGCTCCACTATCTATGTAATGCAGTGCTGTGTTTTATATAGGGGGCTCCACTATCCATGTAATGCAGTGCTGTGTTTTATATAGGGGGGCTCCACTATCTATGTAATGCAGTGCTGCGTTTTCTATAGGGGGGCTCTACTATCTATGTAATACAGTGCTGTGTTTTATATAGGGAGGGGGGCTCTACCATCTATGTAATACAGTGCTATATTTTATATAGGGGGCTCTACTATCTATGTAATAGTGTATTATAGGGAGATTAGGAAGATTTTACAATCTGTGTACTACTGTGTAGTGTTTATATAAAAGAGTCTATATTATCTATGTGATACTGTGCAATGTTTATATAATAAGAATTGAAACGCCACACCACTGCTAAGAGGTCCAGATGCAACTTTATTCATGTAAAAGTCAAGGGTACAATCCCAAAAAAGTGGCCAACGCGTTTTGAGGGTCTAAGCTTTAGGGCTGGACTGGCAGCGATGTGAACTGGACCGACAATGGTGTGAAATACACGCACAGGCCTTATTGGCAGCTTGCTTGGAAGGTCCAGTTCACTTCTGACTTGTTCAGTGTTGCCAGTCAAGCCCTGGTGAAGAGGCTGCTTGGACAACTGAAACACTTTTGGTTGCTTTTTGGATTGTGCCCCTCGCTTTTAATGGAATAAAGTTGCATCTGGACCTCTTAGCAGTGGCATGGCGCTTCAATTTCAGTTCTTGTTACATTACACTACAAGCCAAGAAGACCGTGGAGATCCTCTGGAGTGTAGAAGCCGCCTGTCCAGGAACCAGATCATTTACACCAACCTTTAATGCCTTTTTAAAGTTTTTATTCATGTCTTTAAACACAATTCATATTTATTCACATCCCATTGTTTAATTTTTTTTTTTTTGCATTTATTATTCTCATTAATTTAATGGAAAAAAAAACAAAAAAAAAAAAAAAAAAGGAAATAGAGTACACTGGGGTATGCTGTCTTATTTCTAGATTGTTGGATCCAGGTAGATACTTATTACCATACCTTAATTTTGCCAAAGGAAAAAAATAAAAAAAAAAAAAAAAAAAAAAAAACAAAAAAAATAGAGGGGATTTTTCCTTAGTGTATATATACTTATAACCATGCTTTGATTGTGCCTAAAAAAAAAAAAAATAAAAAAAAAAAAAAAATTTAAATCTTTGAGGGGAGAAAAAAAAAAAAAATTTCTTTTTTTTTTGAGTTCTCTCCATCCTCCTCCCGTCCATCCCCTCCCTTCCCATTATGTCTATCTTCTTCTTCTGGTAAGTCCTTCCGCGATGTCCGCATATGTTTGCGGCCAGGCTGGTATGTCTATTGGGGGTAAATCAAGATTTTTCAGGAAATCTGGGAGGTCTTTTAAATCCCGGAAAATGTTCTTCTGGCCATTTTGATGTACTATTAGTTGAAATGGAGTACCCCATTTATATAGAATGTTCCTTTCTTTTAATATATCTAGGAGTGGTTTTAAGGCTTTCCTTTTGATCAAGGTATGTTTGGACAAATCCTGTAGGAAAATAAGTGTGGCTCCTTCGTATTCAAAGTCTCTTTGTTTCCTGGCTTCCACCATAATATTCTCCTTTACCCGATAAAAATGTATTCTGGAGATTACGTCTCTAGATTTTGTTGTATCCTTGTCCTTTGGGCCCAGTGCTCTATGTGCTCGATCGATTTCGATACCAGTTGTGATTGGTTGTTTTAATAAAGTATTAAATATTTCCTGTAGGGTATCTTTCAACCTATCTGGTGTTATGGACTCTGGAAGCCCCCTGACTCTGATGTTATTGCGTCTGGTTCTGTTTTCCATTTCGTCATTTGAATTAAACATTTGTACTAAAAATCTGTCGGTCTCCCGATTTCTTTCCTCTAGATCGTAGATTTTTTTGGTTCATATCTTCCATTTTCGTGTTTATATTTTCAACCCTTTTTTGTGTCTCCATAACTGCCACTTTTATTGTTTGTATCTCACTCTTATAGGAAGTTTCTAATCTGTTCACATATCTATCCATATCCTCTCTTGTAGGTATTGATTTTATATAAGATTGTACGTCCCAATTCTGTCTATCCATAGGTTCTTCTATGTGTGGTATATTGTGCTGTTCACCATTCTCCATTGTAGTATCTGTTCCTCCTTCTGAGTCTCTGTAGGAGGTCCTAGAGACTATTTCAGGTATCTCAGAGCTTTCAGATACTACTAGTGTGTTGGAGTTATTTGGATTTTTAAAAAATCCTGTTATGTCTGTTTTGGGGTTTGGACTTAATTTTGCTGCCCCTGGTGGGATTTTAGTTATCCCTCCTGTGGACCCTCTTTTAACTTTTTGTACATGTGTGCTTTTGGGGGGCATTCCCCAAGAGAGGGAGAGGATAAAAAACAAAAAAAAAACATGGGGAGGAATAAAATAAAAAAACCCCCTCCCCCCCCCCTATTTTTATTTCCTTCCTCCCCTGGTCAGGTAAGCCTTGTAGAACCGTAGGCCTTTATTGGGGGGCGCGGGGGTTGTAAACGCACAATTTTTCGCCTTAAAGAGGAACTTAAAAACGGAACCTGCAAGGCGAAGGCATAATGAGCTAGTATGCATAGCATACTACCTATGGGGTATCGGAAATACGTGAAGTTCTTTGTTCCGGGGAAAAATCCAAGAAGAGAGGAAGGAAAAAAAAAAAAAAAAAAAAACGTGGTGTGGAGGGCTGTACGAGTAGGTAATCTCAGTTGTTCCTCAGTTTCTGACCGGCTCCGTCCTCCTCTCCACCGTCCGCCGCGCTCAGCAGCGCGAGTCCGTGGTCAAGTCAATCCGGACTCCCGATTCACCATAGAAGCAGCGGGTATGTGTCTTCTAGCGGAGCTCTCTGTGCAGGGACTTTCCGACTCTCTGCTGGGGTTTGTGTGGTTGTATCTCGTCCGTGCTCATTTGGATCTCCCGCTCTGCCTGGCTGTTCCCATTATCCTGTAAGTAGCTGCAGCTGATTGACTGGGGAGGGGAAGAGCCGTGCTCAACCCACGTCTGCTCTGATTAGCGTCATTCCCCCTTTAATGCCTTTTTTAAAGGGGGTTGTAAACGCACAATTTTTCGCCTTAAAGAGGAAGTAAAGCATACTTTAAAAAAAAAAAAAAAAAAAAAAAACGCCTGCGCCGTAGACAGCGGTGCCTGTTTTTTTTCTAAATATCTCCTAAACCATGTAGGTTTAGGAGATATTTATTGGACCTACAGGTAAGCCTTAATCTAGGCTTATCTGTAGGCCAAAGTTGTTTGTAAGGGTTTACAACCACTTTAATGCATTCTATGCATTTAAGGTGAAAAACCTTCTTTAGTGCGGTCTTTCCCACGATGGGAACAAGCACACCAGCTACAGCTGGTGTCTCTGGTCCTCATTGGATAGATTGATTTTTTTATTTTTTTTTTCCAAAGCCTAGAGCAGTGATGGCGAAGCTTGGCATCCCAGATGTTTTGGAACTACATTTCCCATGATGCTCATGCACTCTGCGGTGTATTTGAGCATCATGGGAAATGTAATTACAAAACAGCTGGGGTGCCAAGGCTCGCCATCACTGGTCTAAAGCATCTCTGTGATGGCGGCTTTAGCCCACTGTCAGCTGATTCTGGGTCACAGGAAAGCAAAAGCAAGTGAACTCCTGTGACCCAAAAGAGAAGTATAGCCAAAAAAATCTTTGACCATACTTCTCTTTTAATCTCCTTAACATATTGCAATGCATATCATGGAAACTCTAAAAACACAGATTCTTGGAAGCACATAGTTGTGTAATTCTGGCACACGGACCAAATTCTCAAATGTAGTCATGTCTAAAGTTTTGAGATGTTGAAAGTCAGTAGTTGGCACTCTTGCCTTGCAGCACTGGGCTCTTTGGGTTTTAAACATAAATATAAATATAAATATATTTAAATATATATACACTATTTCACATCAGTCCCTGCCCTCAAGGATCTTACAATCTAAGGCAGGGGTCTTCAAACTAAGGCCCTCCAGTTGTTCAGGAACTACAATTCCCATCATGCCTAGTCATGTCTGTGAATGAGTTTTACAATGCCTCATGGGATGTGTAGTTCTGCAACAGCTGGAGGGCCGTAGTTTGAGGATCCCTGATCTAAGGTGTCTAGCTCCCATTCATACATACACATACTAGGGCCAATTAACCTACTAGCATGTCTTTGGAGTGTGGGAGGAAACCAGAGTACCTGGACGAAACCCGCACAGGGAGAACATGCAAACTCCAGGCATAGTCCCCCAGGACACTAGCGCTGCTAGGCGGAAGTGCTAGCCACTGTGCTGCAGTTTCTGCATCCTTCTTCTGGGCATATGACTCAAAATATTAAAACCAGAGACGCAGCTAGTATTTTCAAAAGGAGATTGGCAGTGGCAGCCTATATATTCTAAGAATAGGTTCCCTTTAACTGTCTGCTGGGTGTGGACCTAGGTCTGTCAGGCTTGGGTGTGATTCATTGTCGGAGTGTAAATACAGTAGTTACTTTTACATCTATTTATTTAGCTGACTCAGTGTATGCAGTTATGTACAGGAGCCGGTGTCTGATGCAGTGATTTAATCATTCTTTTAGCTGGGTTAACCACATATTGATGGTCCGTCAGTTTGAATGGCCAACTGTTAATTTTGAAGCATAACGTATGATCTAGGAACTGGCATCAATGTGCATGCATAATATGACCTAGACACCAGAAAGTTAAGAGTAGCAGTGTTGGCATTTAAAAAAAAAAAAAAAACAGCCGTAGGCCATCTGTTATGTCTCACTTAACAGTTGTTCATTGCCTTTAATACCTAGGATAGCAAGACTGTAATACCTGTCATGTAGCTAAAATGGTTTTTAATCCAAAATTTTTTTTTTTATATTGCACCTTAATTCTTAAATTTTAATGTCTGCATTAGTTTTTCTTTTTTGTTTTTCTTTTCACCTGCTGATCCGGCCAGTAAGTCAGTTGTTTTTCCACTTCTTTTACCAGACCAAGCTTTCCAGCTAAAGTGCCAGGTAGAGGGATGAGACAAACCATTTAAAAAAAAAGTTGCACTCAATGAATGCTGTGAATAACTGTTAGTTCTTGTGTTTATCAACCTAACTATCAATCAAATGGCTGATGTCATAACTGATCGAATGAACAGCACCATGGCAACTGCAGAGCAAACAGAGGCCAAATGCCGGCTTCCTCGGCTGTAAAGTATAAGAGGGTTTAGTTCAACTTAAACACTGACAGGGCGCTTACAATGATCAGCTTTTATTTATGTAAAACATTTATCCCAAAAGGATAACACGACTTACTGTAACTGCTGATAAACTGTTAGCTGGAATTATTAATATTAGTCAAGTGCATCTAAATCTGTCTCCCAGTAACTCAGACTGACGATGCTGTTGTCCAAAGGTGTCTCCGTTGCTCCTCTAATGCCACATACACACGGTCGGATTCTCCGACGAGAAATATTCGATCGGAGCTTGTTGTCAGAAATTCCGACCGTGTGTAGGCTCCATCGGACATTTACCGTTGGAATTTCCAACAAACAAAATTTGAGATCTGGATCTCAAATTTTCCGACAACAAAATGACGGAAATTCCGATCGTGTGTACACAATTCCGACACACAAAGTTCCACGCATGCTCGGAATCGAGCAGAAGAGCCGCACTGGCTATGGAACTTAAATTTTCTCGGCCTGTCGTACGTGTTGTACGTCACCACGTTCTTGACGTTCGGAATTTCCGACAAGACTTGTGTGACTGTGTGTATGCAAGACAAGTTTGAGCCAACATCTGTTGGTAAAAAAATCCCATGGATTTTGTTGTCGGAATGTGCGATCGTGTGTACGCGGCATTAGAGTGTAGGCAACCAAACGTGACAAAAGTGCGTGGGCCGGCACCGCAACCACATGCAATACAGGCAATTGTGGTGCAGAATCTATTGGGTTAAATTGGGCGGTGAGGAGGGAGCACTATTCCTCACACTGGCACCAATGATTGAGCCAGTGGGCCTCCCAATCATGTTAATATTGGAGCACTATTCCTCCCACTAACATTAATGATGGGGCTCTATTCCTCCCAATAATATTAATGATGGGGCTCTATTCCTCCCAATAATATTAATGATGGGGCTCTATTCCTCCCACTAATAATGATGAAGCACTATTCCTCCCACTAATATTAATGATGGGGCACTATTCCTCCCACTAATATTAATGATGGGGCACTATTCCTCCCACTAATATTAATGATGGGGCACTATTCCTCCCACTAATATTAATGATGGGGCACTATTCCTCCCACTAATATTAATGATGGGGCACTATTCCTCCCACTAATATTAATGATGGGGCTCTATTTCTCCCACTAATATTAATGATGGGGCTCTATTTCTCCCACTAATATTAATGATGGGGCTCTATTCCTCCCACTAATATTAATGATGGGGCTCTATTTCTCCCGCTAATATTAATGATGGGGCTCTAGTCCTCCCGCTAATACTAATGATGGGGCACTAGTCCTCCTGCTAATACTAATGATGGGGCACTAGTCCTCCAGCTAATACTAATGATGGGGCACTAGTCCTCCAGCTAATACTAATGATGGGGCACTAGTCCTCCCGCTAATATTAATAAAGGAGCACTAATCCATCAATACCAACGATGGGGCACTATTCTTCCCACTAATACTAATAATGGCACACTATAAGCGATTTAACTGGAAACTGCGTAGAGGGCTCTTTACGGTAAGAGTGTGTAATTCTCTTCCACAAGCAGTGGTTTCAGCAGGGAGCATAGAGAATTTCAAAAAATGATTAGGCACCTAAACGAACGACCGCAACATACAATGTAATATTGACATAAGTGCGCATACACAGGTTGGACTTGTCTTTTTTTTTTCAACCTTGCCAACTATGTACAATATCACACATAAGTGAGTACACCCCTCACGTTTTTGTACATATTTTATTATATCTTTTCATGTGATAACACTGAAGAAATGACACTTTGCTACAACGTAAAGTAGTGAGTGTACAGCTAGTACGGTATAACAGTGTATTTTGCGCGTTGGAATTGCTACCGACCGAAAAATAGAGAACACGCTCTCAATCTTTTGCTGACTTTCAAGTCAGATGGAGCATACACACGGTCGCATTTTCCGACCAAAACCTCTCATCGGTCTTTTGCTGGCTGAATTTCCGATCGTGTGTGTGTGCGCGGCATTACACTGCCGATGCTGTATGCGAGTGTCAGCTGATACTGGAGCAGCTGCAGTCAAAGTGACAGCTAGGAGCAGGACGTACCACACGCGCCCCAAGTATTTGGGGATTTTTAACAATTTTTTAATTAAACGCATAGTATTTTATAAAATATTATGCTGTTCTAGTGAATTTTTGATAAGCAGATTGCTCTCCTATAGGTGCAAGTCGTATCCTTTAGTGGTACATGTGCCAATGGTTGAGAATCCTTCCTAAAGTAATCAATATGTGCAGAACATAGAATTTGAAGGTGAAATACACCATAGAGATGCATTCTTTATATGAGAAGATAATACACACTACCAATAGATCTACATGGGCAACAACAATAGCTTTGTTTTCTTGGTAACCTGAAAACAATGAATACTTGTTTTACCTCTGGCACTGAATGGGTTGTTCCTGTCTGATCATTTTACAGACTGGCATTTAAACATTTATGAAAACGCATTTGGTTGGCACATTGTTTCTTTCTTGTGGAGGGATTTGGGGGGTTTAACTACCTTGGAGACCTGGGTGTTAAAATAACTTTCTAACTAAATCTCTTATGCACAGGATTTCTCCATAGAATGTTGTCCTAAGTGTTTTGGGTATTATTCACATTTTTGCAGTTTGCACTGATTACACTATACCCAGAGCTAGTTACCCTTTTATTGTCTTTATCCTCTGTGAACTTGTTGATATGCTTCTTTATGATCTTTGTGATTTACAAACATTGGCTGTACAAACCTCCTCCACCGTGGTATAGCTGAATTCAATCGTCTCGTTTTTGGTTGTTGACTCGCCATAAAAAGAAAATGTCAAATGTTTGACGCATGACATCATACTGTCATTTTCATAAAAGTATTTTTTTGTTCTGTCTGACTGAATTGTTTTATATCCTCTTCCACAGAAGACTTAATGTGGTTGTAAACCTCTGAAATGAAAAATTAACAAAGCATATCCTTCTATAGGGTTTGTTAGCCTCAAAGCACTTAGTGTGTTTCCTACCTGCTCTCTCCTTTCTCTGCTATCTGCATGAGTCACTTCTGACACTCTGTGCCGCGACAACATGCAATCCGGAGCGATAACTGCACCTCCCCACCAGCACACAGCAGGTGATTGACAGCCTCAGCCGTGCGTGTTTCCCTATGAGACTGTGTAGCAGTGGGTGTGTCTCTCTTCCCTCCACTTAGGTGTCAGATTACACTGGGCTCCCTGCTCTATGCTGGACAGTCTGTGGCATCGGATCCCCGTCCTGTTTCCTGTAGCTGAGATATGTTTTGGAAGCTCTATACTTTGAATAGCTGTAGAGAATAGAGGGCTGCAGGCAAAGGGTAAAACCTACGTAGGAGGATTTGTTTAATCTCTGAGGCTAGTCACTTCACTGGGTTTACAACCACTTTAATAGCTCATCAAATAATTGGAAACATTTTACAATTAGGTTTATTTTTTATTTTTGTTGTAGGGCTGGGGTATTTCCTGCCAACCCTAGACCCTTTATGCTGACTTGTTTTCCCACAGTTGATAGAATAAATGGCTCTTCATTCCCTTCAGTCATGCGTAATGAAGGGGCAGAGATTCTTGTGACATCAACCTAATACAGCCACATAACCATATTTGGGCAATGTCATTGACCATATATAGCCATGTGGCCATATTGGGTTCCATCTGTTTTATTTGCAGGCTGGAGTTGCATTACATTATCTAACCTTATCTGGCTGTTCTTAACCACTTGCCGGCCTCATTATACTGCGGTAGTCAGCACGATCCCGCAAACTGTCGTAGCTATATGTAGGTCCCTTTTAAGCGGGATAGCGGGCACGCGCCCACTGCACAGCGGGGGTGCCGATGCTCATGACTGCTGACCACGAGCGATCGTGTGCACGAGAGGCAGAACAGGTGTGTGTGTGTGTGTGTGTGTGTGTGTGTGTGTGTGTGTGTGTGTGTGTGTGTGTGTGTGTGTGTGTGTGTGTGTGTGTGTGTGTGTGTGTGTGTGTATATAAACACATACATCCCAATTCTGTGAGGAGAGTAGAGAGAGATCATGAGTTCCTACGAGCTGGGAACCATGATTTCTCACATCTCCTCCTATAGTCAGTCCCATCCCCCACAGTTAGAACACACACACAGGGAACCCCTTGATCGCCCCCTAGTGTTAACCCCTTCCCTGCCAATGACATTAGTAATCAGTGCATTTTTATAGCACTGATCGCTGTATAATTGTCAGTCAACACAAAAATGTGTCAAAAGTGTACGATGTGTCCGCCATAATGTCGCAGTCTCGATTTAAAAAAAAAAAAAAGAAAATCGGTGATCGCCGTCATTACTAGTAAAAAAAATAAGAAAAAAGGCCATAAATCTATCCCCTATTTTGTAAACGCTATAGCTTTTGCGCAAACCAATAATATACGCCTATTGCAATTTTTATTACCAAAAATATGTAGAAGCATACATATCGGCCTAAACTGAGGAAAAAAAATTGCTTTTTTATTTTTATGGGGGGCTATTTATTACAGCAAAATGTACAAAATATTGTATTTTATTTTTTCAAAATTGTCGCTCCCTTTTTTTGTTTATAGCGCAAAAAATAAAAACCACCGAGATGATCAAATATCACCAAAAGAAAGCTCTATTTGTGGGGGGAAAAAGAAGTCAATTTTGTTTGGGTACAGCAGCTTTGCAGTGCCGTATCGCAAAACATGGCCTGGTCATTGAGCAGCCAATTCTTCCAGGGCTGAAGTGGTTAAGCTGAGCAAACAGTCCTGTTTTCTGTAGCCTCTGACAGACGTCCACTTATAATTTGGATATCGGGATCCGTGTACATGCAGACGTTTTTTCTTTATACCGGTAAGTAATTACTTTTGTGTAGAACACATATGTCAAACACGTCCTGCAGGCCGTATACGGCCCACCAGGCCTTGTCATGTGGCCCCCGCTTCAGGTCTTGCAGCCAGAACGTGGTGGCACTCAACTCCGCCACCTCTGGCTTTCACTCTTCGTTCCCGCTCCCTGCTGTCACTTTCTGTCAGAAGCCTTTTGTGTTTACAAAGGACAGCTTTGCTCTTAGGCCCCTTTCACACGAGGCGGACTCCGCTTCCACGGAGTCCGCCTCTGTCCGCCGGCTCAACGGGAGATCTCTCCGTTGATCTCCGCTGAGCCGGCGGATGACAGGTCCCTCTCTGCTCACTGAGCGGGGAGGGGCTTGAGAGATCTATGGAGAGATCGGATGAAAACGGACAGTGTGTCCGTTTTCATCAGATCTCACCCGATCCGATCCGCCAGCGACGGATCTGGACGTGGGGCCATACGTCTGCTTTTGGCGGATCGGACCGGGTCGGATGTCAGCGGAGATGTCTCCGCTGACATCCGACGCTCCATAGACTAACATGGAGCGCCCGTTCAGATCCGCCGTCAAAACTGACAGGCGGATCTGAACGGTCCGTCCATGTGAAAGGGGCCTTAGTGTCTCTCGGATTGAACAGATCTCTGCATACACTCACAGTGGGACAGATCTCAAGAATCTAAGAGACAGAGAGAAAGATCTTCCTATAACGCGAGGCAGAGCTGCCTACACAGGGAGGTACTAGAGCCGAATACATTGAAAGCAGAGCCGCCTACACAGGGAGGTACTAGAGCCGAATACATTAAAAGCAGAGCTTCCTACACAGGGAGGTACTAGAGCCGAATACATTGAAAGCAGAGCTGCTATACAGGGAGGTACTTTACTAGAACTGGGCCAGGTAGGAGAGAGTAGAAAATTTGGCGGGGGGGGGGTGGGTTGTGGTTGCACACTGCACATAGCACACCCCCAAACCCTGCACTCTGTACACAGCACACCTCTGAACTCTGCACTCTGTACATAATGTTTCCTGAACCCTGCACGCTGTAAATAGTGCACCCCCAAACCCTGCACTCTGTACATAATGCACTCCTGAGCTCTGCATTCTGTACTTGCCGTAATCCTGAATGCTGCACTCTGTTCGTAACGCCCTCCTGAATCCTGCACTCTGTATGCAACACGCCCCAGATACAGCCGGCCCTTTAAGGGCAAGTATACTGCTGATGCGGCTCGCAATGAAATGTAGTTTAACACCCCTGATGTAGAAAATTGTAGATGGTGGAAAATACAGGAGATTATTTACAAGCATCTCTGCCCTATTGGGACACAGTGCTTTCATTGAGATGATGAAGCTAGTAAGCGTGGGTAATGAGTGAACAAAATACAGTTGGGAATCATTGGCTTATGTACTTAGAAAAACATTTAGCAGAACAGGCAGTTACATGGGGGGGGGGGGGGGGGGGGCAATTTAGCAAAAGGGGAACTTGCCAAACTGGTGAGACAGCAGTCAACAGATGTGTGAGGTCAGATGCCCCTTGTCCCATGTTCTGAAACCTGATGTTGAAATGCCTGTGAAAACTTTCCTATAGTTACTCCATAGCAAGTATTTTTTGTCTAATATTATTAATAGACCTTTTCAGTCTTTCATCCTGCTGATGTTCCGGAATCTCTTTACAAAGACAGTCCACAGACTACATAGGCTGCAGTTTCTCATATTCTAATCTAGTAGAGCTTGCTGAAACTTCTCTGCAGATCTTTCAACAGGGTTTATATATGCTGTATGTTGCATATAATTTTTTTTTTTTTTTATATCATTCAGATATTTATACAGCAGCTTGAGTTGAGGCGATTTAGGCCTCCTGTACACTGCTGCTGGTAAACGGACGTTCAGAGGCAGCTGGGCGCTTTTTTCAGCTGCCTCTGAACTCATCCAATGTTATCTTATATGTACATGTACACAGGGTCGTTTTAATGACGTTTTTAGGTCAGTTGCTTTCAAGAGGCTTTTCTTTGAAGGCAAAAAAATGGGTTCAGACATCGATGTTTCTGGCGCGGTACCGGCGTTTAGGCGCGTTTTCGTTTAGAAACATTTTTTTAAAGGGGCCCTATTTTTATTTGCGGGGCTAATGATGTTATCTTAAATAAACGTTCCTAGACACAAAAGCAAGCAAAGGTGGCTAAACGGACGTTCAGAAGAGGTTGCCTGAGCGTCCTGTGTACATTTAGGCCTTAGGGTGACGTAGAAATGTTTTGTATTTGCTTTCAACAGGGTTGTCTAAATGGTGTGTTGACAAGTCCTGGAGAAGTCATTGTAAAGCCTCATTCACAGGGAGTATGCAGGGCCATGTTTACCTGCACAGAGGTGCACAGGTGTTCCATGCATCCCCATGCAGGCAGTTCCAGCTGCCTGGACACAGTTGCTGCAACCCAGTATGGCATCTATGTGGGTGCGTGTCCCCTAACAGTGTGAGCTCGGGGACATGCACCTGCACCCATACAGATGTCTTATTGGGACACAGCGGCTGTGTCCCAATAGAAATCAATGGGACTGACTGCACAGGGATTCATAGGAAACTTGCATGCCTGTGTGGGTAAACACAGCCCTGTGAGGGTGTACAGTATAGTACGCCCTGGGTGAATGAGGTCTAAGGATGCAAAAATTTTCGAAAAACAATGTTTGCCTGTTTGAATTTTCTCAGGAACCAGCCAACAACTAAAAACACGTTTTCCAGTTTGCTTGTGTCCGCCACCTGCTTTTTAGTTATTCATGGGGTGCTCCCTGTGCATCTCTTCTTGGAAGACACTAGACTCCCCTTTCAGTGAATGAAAACATGCTATATAGGCTGATGGATTACAGCCATGGGTGTCTCACAGCCCATGCTACTGCAAGAAGAAACTGAAATAGTTTCACGTATTCATGTATTGCATTATCGAGTGTGCTTGGTGCAGTGCGTTATTGTGGGCTGAGGTAGCCCGTACTTTCTGACACACAAACATGGACAAGATTTGTTTTAATGCAGCTCATCGCAACGCACAGCATGGGTGTAGTGCTACCTCGACAAATTAGGTGGTTTGTCTGCTGCTGAAGAGCTTGACAAATGTTAGGTTTTACCTCCTTCATAACCAGGCCATTTTTTGTGCGATACAGCACTGCAATTTTTTTAACTGACAATTGCGTGGTCGTGCGACGCTGTACCCAAATACAATTTGATGTCCCTTTTTTTTCCCCACAAATATAGCTTTCTTTAGGTGGTATTTGATCACCTCTGCATTTTTTTTTTTATTTTTTTTTTTTTGCGCTATAAACAAAAAAAGGGACAATTTAGAAATGGATTTTTTTTTTTTTACTTTCTGCTATAAAAATCCAAAATTCATCAAAATTAGGCCAATATGTATTCTGCTGAATATTTTTGGTAATAAAAAAAAATCCCAATAAGCGTATATTGATTGACTTGCACAAAAGTTATTGCATCTATAAACTATGGGATATTTTTTATCGCGTGTTTTTTTTAAATTTTTTTTTTAATTCTTTATTTTTTTACAAGTAATGGCGGCGAATAGCAATTTTTAGCGGGACTGCAACATTGCAGTGGAGAAATCGGACACCTAACTGATACATTTGACACTTTTTTTATTTGGAAACCAG
The DNA here is from genome assembly GCA_028564925.1 of Lithobates sylvaticus. Lineage (NCBI taxonomy): Eukaryota > Metazoa > Chordata > Amphibia > Anura > Ranidae > Lithobates > Lithobates sylvaticus. Next base: position 413,176,649 of record CM053027.1, read on the forward strand.
TGACATTACAGCGCTAAAAATCTGCACAGTTAATAACACTGGCAGGAAAGGGGTTAACACCAGGGGCGATCAAAGGGTTAAGTGTGTCCCTAGGGGATGCTTTCTAACTGTGTGGGGGATGGACTGACTGGGTGAACACAGAGATCCGTGTTCCTGCTTAGCACTGTGTTCTTGCCTGTCAGAACAGCGATCTGCCTTGTTTACATAGGCAGATCGCCGGTCTGCGTCTCTGGGGAACGATCAGCGATGTCTGCCGGACCTGCTGATTGGCTCCCCTCTAACCAATCGGCACACGCGTGCCCCCTCTGTCTATTGCAGTATATATGCGGCGGGTGGTCTTTAAGTGGTCTTTAAGTAATTTAAATATAGGAGCCAGCTTAAAAAGATAGGAGCCAGTTTTTTGCTAAAGTGAAGTTCCACCCAAAAGTGGAACTTCCAAAAGTGGAACCTCCTCCCCGGCTCCTCATGGTGAAACTGAGCTTTTGGGGAGTGGGGGGGGGGGGGCGGGTACCCTTTTTTATTTTATTTTTATTTGACAGGTACCCGCAGCCACTTCCATTTCCAATTGGCTAAGGTGACCAAAAAAACGGAAGTTATCATCCTGCCCAACTCCCCCGCCCTTCCTCCCGCCCGAAGTATTCTGGGACCCAGGACAGGTCCTAGAAGACTTCGGGATCAATCGCAGAGCACAGTGGCGCTCGTGCATGTGCAGTAGGCACCTGGCTGTGAAGCCGCAAGCTGTCACAGCCGAGTGCCCATAGTAGTGATGCCTGCACCGCCTAGGGAGGAGAGAGGAAGAAAACAGCAGGGGTGAGTGCACCGCTGGAACGTGGGGCAGGTAATTGTGTGTTTATTAAAAGACGGCAGCTACAAAAACTGTAGCTGCTGACTTAATAAACGCACAAATGACTGGAACTTCACTTTGAACTATCAAATTTTATGGGTAGAACATGGAACATGTTCCCGAAGGCGAACTTGTCCTTTAACCCTTTTGCTGCCAGTGCCATTTTTGCATTTTTTTTTTTTCGCACATGCGTTTAAAAAAATAAATTTAGGCCTGAAGATTACATAAAACTCCCAAAACATATATATTCTGAAAGCGGACACCCTAGAAAATAAATTATTGGTAGTTCTAATTTTTTATGTCACAAGATATTAACGCAAAGGTCTAGGCAACACAACATTTCAGTAAAAAAAAAGACACTAAAGTCCATTTTAGGGAGCACAAAAACGCAATAAATTACACAATTTTTTTGGTAAAATAAAAGCAGAGGTTGCACCGAGTAAATAGATACTCAACAGATTTGTGTGCGCCCATGAAATGGGGACAAACTTCAGTACCCTACATTTCCCATAGGCAACACTGTAAAAGCCCCCTATGGGTCATCGTTTTTAGATTTACGAAGGAGGTCTGGTGGTAACATGTTTGTTGCACTCCAGTTTTTTTTTTTTTTTTTTTTTTACTTAACCTTTTTTTTTTAGCCTTTTTTTTTGGTGACCATTTCTCTTTAATGAGACATCCAGGATCTCCCCTGTGCACCACTGAATGTAATGCGCACTGCATTATATTCGTTCCCGGCCTTGATGGCCAGTGAAACTGTCAACGGGACTTGGACCTGGAAGTGACACCATACACAATTTTTTTTGATAAGAGATATAACAATCACAAACGGACACTGCGGCAGCCAGAGTGATCATTTTATTCTTGCTGTGCAAATATACAAAAACGGTTTTTGGCTGGATTTCAGCTTTAGAATTATTGTATTTGTTTACAGTGTAAAATTGTATGCCTGTAATGTAATGCAAGTAACTTCACCATAACGATTCATGGAAAAGACTGGGACCCCATTCATTTCAAAACTGCCTGAGGGCTGCAAGAAAGGAGTTTGAGATGTTGCGGTAAACTATTGATCTTGGATAGTCACCGATAATTAATGTGTGGCACGCATGCATGGTTGTCACAAAAGGTGTGTGCACAGGGAAATTTGAACACCTTAAACTGATAGACCATTGATGCTTAGCAGTCTGCTAGTGAATGTTCTACAATGACCAGAATCATTATCATGTAGTCTATAAATATACTTCTGGCCATGCTCTGTACTGCTCACATGTCTTACATTCCTGGAGAAAGCTTCCCACTGCTGGAAATATTCCCCTTCCCACTGGCATTTCAGGCAAATAACTTCTTTGTTAACACTCCTATGGCACTACTTATTCCCATTGTGTGTATATATGATGTTTTGTAAAAATGTGGGATTAAAAGCAATGCTAGATTGAAGAAAAACAGCCAAGTGTAGCAGCCTTCTTATTTATTGTTCTGTACACTTCTTATGATGTGATGTTGGTTGTAATATTACAGCGAGTCCTTCCTTCCATCCATCCTTCCTTCCTTCCTTCCTTCCTTCCTTCCATCCATCCATCCTTCCATCCATCCTTCCTTCCTTCCTTTCCTTCCTTCCTTCCTTTCATCCTTCCTTTCATCCTTCCTTTCATCCTTCCTTTCATCCTTCCTTTCATCCTTCCTTTCATCCTTCCTTTCATCCTTCCTTTCATCCTTCCTTTCATCCTTCCTTTCATCCTTCCTTTCATCCTTCCTTTCATCCTTCCTTTCTTCCTTCCTTTCTTCCTTTCTTCCTTTCTTCCTTCCTTCCTTTCTTTCTTCCTTTCTTCCTTCCTTTCATCCTTCCTTTCATCCTTCCTTTCATCCTTCCTTTCATCCTTCCTTTCATCCTTCCTTTCATCCTTCCTTTCTTCCTTCCTTTCATCCTTCCTTCCTTCCTTCTACGTGTACGTTTTCTCAAATACATGTAAAACTGCATGCAAGTTGAGATTTGTGCTATTCTAGTCAATAACACTTGTGTAATAGGAAGAAAATGCTAAGATGTTAACAGTTTGAGTATAAGGCACCTAAAAGGTATACATGGGTGTTCCATCATGCCCATTTTTGACCTGTGATTAAATGGTTAAAAAATGCACTGCAAACTATCCCTATGTGCAGCTAGAAAAGGATCCATTTATATGCAGGTCTGTTCAGGTTCGTCAGACTGAACACAAGTTTGCAGAACTGACCCGATGTGGGCAGATATCGGCCGACACATGTCAATTTGCATCCAATGCCCTTAGGGCTTGTTAACACTTGCTTCGAAATGTGGCCTTTGACACCATTGAGTTCACCTTTCGTTAACATGTTACCCCCATATTCAGGGTGTAACATGTCCGCTCTGATCTCCCCCCCCCCCTCCCTCCCGCTAGCTGTCATACCTGGCTGTGTCACTCATTCACAGTCCTCTGACATTCAACTCTGACCAGTTTCCCAGTCCCGACTGCTGAAAAACATCCCCACAGCATGATGCTGCCAGCACCACGTTTCACTGTGGGGATGGTGTTCTCTGGGTGATGTGATGTGTTGGGTTTGCGCCAGACATAGCGTTTTCTTTGGCCAAAAAGTTCAATTTTAGTCTCATCAGACCAGAGCACCTTCCTCCATACATTTTGGGAGTCTCCCACAGGCCTTTTCGCAAACTAAAAACGTGCCATTTTTTTTTGCTGAAAGTAATTGCTTTCTTCTGGCCACTCTGCCATAAAGCCGAACTCTATGGAGCGTACGGCTTATTGTCATCTTATGTACAGATACTCCAGGCTCTGCTGTGGAACTCTGCAGCTCCTCCAGGGTTACCTTAGGTCTCTGTGCTGTCTCTCTGATTAATGCCTTCCTTGCCCGGTCCGTGAGTTTTGGTGTGCGGCCGTCTCTTGGCAGGTTTGCTGTTGTGCCATGTTCTTTCCATTTGGTTATGATAGACTTGATGGTGCTCCTAGGGATCATCAAAGATTTTGATGATTATTTTTTTTTAAACCTAACCCTGACTTGTACTTCTTCTCAACAACATTGTCCCTTACTTGTTTGGAGAGTTCCTTGGTCTTCATGCCAGTGTTTGGTCAGTGGTGCCTCTTGCTTAGCTGTTGCAGCCTCTGGGGCCTTTCAAAAAGGTGTGTATATGTAATGACAGATCATGTGACACTGAAGGCCCATACACACAATCGGACTTTTTGACAACCAACATGCAAATAAGCTGTTTTGGACCAACATCCGACCGTGTGTACGCTCCATCGGACCAACTTTTTCCAGGTTTCATCGGACTTTTGTTGGCTGTGCGAACAGACCAACTTTCTGCCAACAAAAGTCTGATGGACCAAAGTCCGACCGTGTGTACACAAAACCAACGGACTTTTGTACAAACCAATGCAGAACCAATGCAAAAGATCAGACAACAATACAGAAGTTGACCAAAGGTGGCGGTAAAGAGCAGAAAAAACAAGTGATTTGGTGAAAGTTGGCTGAAAAAGTCCTGCTGTGTGTATGCAATACCAACTTGGGGCCAACGCCCTTTGGACAAAAATCCACGGGAAAGTTGGTCCACGGTCCGATCGTGTGTATGAGGCTTTAGATTGCACACAGGTGGACATCATTTCACTAATTATGTGACTTTTGAAGGGAATTGGTTGCACTGGAGCTTTTTATGGGCTTCATAACAAAAGGGCTGAATACATACGCACATGCCAACTATTTTTTTTATTTCTGAAAAATTTGTTTTATGTATATATTTTTCTAATTTTACTTCACCAACTTAGACTATTGTTTTATGATCCATCACATCTAATTCAGATTTAAAAAAACATTGAACTAAAGGACTGTGTGCACACTTTTCTAAATCCGTGCATGAGGCTCAGCTGCGCCACTCTGCTTGTTGGGAGGAGTGTAGAGATGCCAGGAAATTCCTGTGATGTCTCGACTCGCCTCACAAGCTCCGTCATTGAGACCCCTGGCGCCCACCCATATCTGTTTTATAGGGCTCATACAGGTGCAGGGAACAAGAATTGAAAGGTATACAAACATAGATTCAGTTGGCAGATGTATACACATTACTATGGTGCCTTTGTTTTATATTGGATGCCCTGCGGGTTTACAGCCACAAAAAAATAAAAACACTTTTTCACAGTATAAGGTGTGTTTCGAGAGTGCCTCACTTAAAAGCCTGTGAAGATCCGTTGGGTAAATGTATGACCTATACAGCATATAACATGGTGTAGTGAAAATTATTTATATATTAGAGCTGCCACGATGCATCGACTAAGAAAATACGGTGTGATTGTTGGTGCACTAATGTGCCGTACTAAATAAAATAAACTATATATTCCTATCTAGTGTCAATTATAGTGATCCTGTTTTGATACATTGGACTCCACTGTGTGAAATAAATTAAATTGCTAAAGGCACACCCTTGCCTTGTAGCTCACAGTGCTAATGTGGTGTTGTGCTTATGGTGCGACACCGTAATAATAGACCATACAGTTATAAGTGCTCCCGCATATGACAACCAATCCTTAAGGTTAATTTACATCATAATTACATCAATTTAGCAACCGTTGCAATTATAACACTAGATGGCTCCACATGCCTTGAAGCCCCAAGTGATCATACTCCTCCTTAGGAAAGTCTTTGTGCACAACTCATCAGAAATAAAATTAAAACATATGTGAAAAGAAGATATCACATATGTTTTTCTCATATGTGCTTTCCATGCCATTAAATACATGAAACAAAGCCAACTTTGTAATACATAAAGTCCAACTCCTGCCAACACAGAAAAACCTGACCCAAAACGTAACTTTCCCGTCCTTATCAAAAATGAAAAGAACATTTTGACTATATAGTTGGGGCCCTTTACACAGGTGCCTTCTGTTCTGATCAGCAAGGGATCTGTTCGCTGATCGGAGCAGAGCGACTGGATGACAGGTCCGTGTCTGCTCAAGTTTCTAGAGTGGACACAGACGGACCCTGCTCTTAGGAGTAAATAGACTCGGCTGTCTGTTTTTACACCCGGCTGCCTCTGCTCTGGACTGCCCAAAGGACCTCCAAATTTTTTTTTTTTGATCGGACCCAGAGGTGGCAGGTGTAAATGGGCACAAGTTGACGCTGAGAAAGCATTTGACAGGGTTAACTGGTCTTTCCTCCAACTATCTCTGCAACAGATAGGGCTGGGACCTAAACTACCGTAATATCTAAAATGATGTCCCTTTACTCCACCCCTTCGGCGAAGGCCACGGCTAACAGGGAACAATCTGAGGTTTTCTGGATAAACAACGGTTATCCTGTCAGCATTATTATTCGCCATAACTATACAACATTTGGCACAGGCTATACGTAACAACTGTATCCATGGTATCTCCACGCCCTCAGCTCACTGCAAGTTATCTTTATATGCAGATGACTTGTTATATATCACACAACCTCATATTGGTATCCCCTCCTTTCTACATGAACTTGAGCGCTTCGGTTCTCACAGTACTTTCAAACTGAACATCGCCAAAACTGAAGCACTAAATATCTTCGTCTGCTCCTACCTTAACCACGATCCAAAACCACTTTGTCTTACAATAGCAGTCTAAATCAATTACCTAGGGACGGAGATATCACAGGACTTACATGACTTACAGTTGTGCTCATAAATTTACATACCCTGGCAGAATTTATGATTTCTTGGCCATTTTTCTGAGAATTTGAATGATAAAACAAAAACTTTTCTTTCACTCATGGTTAGTGTTTGGCTGAAGCCATTTATTATCAATCAACTGTGTTTTACTCTTTTTAAATCCTAAGGCCCCTTTCACACTGGGGCGTTTTTCATGCGGTGCAGCGCTAAAAATAGCGCCTGTTCACCGCATGAAAAAATCCGGCCCCTTTAACTCCAGTGTGAAAGGGCTTTCACACTGGAGCGGTGCGCTAGCAGGATGACAAAAAAAGTCCTGCTAGCAGCATCTTTGGAGCGGTATAGGAGCGGTGTGTTCACCGCTCCTATACCGCTCCTTCCCATTGATTACAATGGGAGACCGCGGTAAAACCGCGGCAATACCGCGGCTACGGCGGCGCTCTGCGGGGGGTGTTTAACCTTTTTTTTTTTTTTCGGCCGCTCGCGGGGGGTAAAACCGCACCGCGAGCGGCCGAAAACCGCGGTGAAAACGACAGTAAAGCAGCGCTAAATATAGCGCTGCTTTACCGTCACCGCGGCTCACCGCCCCAGTGTGAAAGGGGCCTAATGGCAACAGAAGCTACCCAAATGACCCTGATCAAAAGTTTACATACCCCTGTTCTTAATATTGTATATTGACCCCTTTAACATCAATGACAGCTTGAAGTCTTTTTGTGGTTTTTGTGGATGAGGCTCTTTATCTTCTCAGATGGTAATGCTGCCCATTCCTCTTGGCAAAAAGCATCCAGTTCCTGTAAATTCTTGGGCTGTCTTGTATGAACTGCACATTTGAGATATCCCCAGAGTGGCTCAATGATATTGAGGTCAGGAGACTGAGATGGTCACTCCGGAACCTTCACTTTATTCTGCTGTAGCCAATGACAGGGTGACTTGGCCTTGTGTTTTGGATCATTGTCATGTTGGAATGTCCAAGTACGTCCCATGCCCAGCTTCCTAGATCATGAATGCAAATGTTCCCCCAAAATATCAGCGATCCACCTCCGTACCTTTCATCATATGCCTTGTTGACTCCTCTCCAAATGTAGCTTTTATGGTTGTGGCCAAAAAGCTAAATTTTGGTCTCATCATTTCAAATGATTTTGTGCCAGAAGGTTTGAGGCTTGTCTCTGTGCTGTTTGACATATTGTAAGCGGGATACTTTGTGGCATTTGCGTAGTAATTGCTTTCTTCTGGCGACTCGACCATGCAGCCCATCTTTCTTCAAGTGCCTCCTTATTGTGCATCTTGAAACGGCCACACCACATGTTTTTTTTCAGAGAGTCCTGTATTTCACTGAAGTTATTTGTGGGTTTTTCTTTGCATCTCCAACAATATTTTTTTTCCTGGCAGTTGTGGCTGAAACTTTAGTTGTTCGACCTGACCGTGGTTTGGTTTCAACAGAACCCCTCATTTGCCACTTCTTGATTAGAGTTTGAACACTGCTGATTAAACTCGTTGACCATTTATTTATATATATATATATATATATATATATATATATATATATATATATATATATATATATATATATATTAGTATAAGCCTAATTCAGTATTTGGTAATGGTGAACCTTTGTCATAGCTGATTTGGCCCACAGTTCTAAGACATACCTGGATTTATATGACCGCTTCTTGACAAATGGCTGTGCCATGTGGTGTGTTTTTTTTTTTTTTTTTTCTTCTTCTTTTACTAGAATCTGGCTTATCACGCCTGTGAAGCACTGACATAATTTTATAATTTGGAAATTAATTTCGAAACTCCGAAAATTGTTGGTTTTCCTTCCTGTAATGAGTGCCTTAACAATTTTCAGTTCTTAGCAGCAGAATAAGGCAAGGAGAGGGTTGCTAACTGAGAGTTCTCCAGCCAGGTTTCTAATGGGGGCCCAAATAGCTTACAGGGATGACAAAAAAACATTTTATGAAGCTGCACAGTTTGAGCTGAATCTCTACCTGGCTCCCATGACTTTGCAGGCTGGTTTTGGAAAAGGTAAATTTAACCTTTAAGGATAATCTCTACAGGCCAGGTTGGTCACATCGGTGAAATTAGTCTTGTAACAATAGAAATCATTACCCTGCCGAGGGAAAAGAACACAACTGGTGTCCTTTCAGGATAAAGCAATAAATAGAAGGTAATTTCACTTTGTGAACTCAGGGCGACTAAGGTGAATGGGTTAGCATTGTTTTCAGTAAAATAAAATATGTTGTTGTTCCTTGAGCAGCTGGCGATGGTGAATGTGTCTGGATCTGAGCCATAGAACTCTCTAAGGGCAAAACATGTGCATTCATCCAGGTGATAAACCCGAATCCACAATATATTTGACTGTGGAGATTCTGATGTCAACTGTCAACAAAGCATGAACAATGGTCTACTAGAAGCTGAAAACACGTGTGTGTGTGTGTGCCTTTACACACACATGAACTTTAATGGCATCCCAATCTTAGTCCGTAGGGTTCCATATTGAGTTGGCCCACCCTTTGCAGATTATAACGGCTTCAACTCTTCTGGGAAGGCTGTCCACAAGGTTTAGGAGTGTGTCTATGGGAATGTTTGACCATTCTTCCAAAGGCACGTTTGTGAGGTCAGACACTGATGTAGACGAGAAGGCCTGGCTCGCAGTCTTCACTCGAATTCATCCCAAAGGTGTTCTGTCAGGTTGAGGTCGGGACTCTGTGCAAGCCAGTCAAGTTCCTCCACCCCAAGCTCGCTAATCCATGTCTTTATGGGCCTTGTTTGTGCAGTGGTGCGCAGTCATGTTGGAACAGGAAGGGACTATCCCAAACTTTTCCCACAAAGTTTGGAGAATGAAATAGTCCAACATGTTTTGTTATGCTGATGCCTTCACTGGAACTAAGGGGCCAACAAGCCCAACTCCTGAAAAACATCCCCACACTATAATCCCCCCCCACCAAATGATTGTGCTCAACGCAAGGTCCATAAAGACATGGATGAGCAAGTTTTGGGTGGAGGAACTTGGCCTGACCAGAGTCCTGACCTCAACCCAATAGAACAACTTTGGGATGAATTAGAGGGCTTTCACACTGGAGCAGTGCGCTGGCAGGACCCTAGAAAAAGTCCTGCTAGCAGCATCTTTGGAGCGGTGTGTATACCGCTCCTGCCCATTGAAATCAATGGGCAGCGCGGCTATACCACCGGCAAAGCACTGCTGTAGCAGCGCTTTGTGGCTGGTTTTAACCCTTTCTCGGCTGCTAGCCGGGGTGGTTAAAGCGCCCCGCTAGCGGCCGAATAGCGCTGTGAAATTGACGGTAAAGCACCCCTAAAAATAGTGGCGCTTTACCGCTGACGCTCCCACCGCCCCAGTGTGAAAGAGGTTTTAGAGTGGAGACTGCGAGCCAGGACTTCTGGTCCAACATCAGTGCCTGACCTCACAACTGCACTTCTGGAAGAATGGTCAAACATTCTCATAGACCAGGATTTCTCCACTCCAGTCCTCAAGGCGCCCCAACAGGTCATTTTTTCAGGCTTTCCATTATTTTCACAGGTGATTTGATCGGTTTCACTGCCTTAGTAATTACCACAGCCATTTCATGTGAGGGAAATCCTGAAAACATGACCTGTTGGGGGGCGCCTTGAGGACTGGAGTTGAGAAATACTGCCATAGACACACTCCTAAACCTTGTGGACAGCCTTCCCAGAAGTGTTGAAGCTGTTATAGCAGCAAAAGTTGGGCAAACTCAATATTGAACCCTACGGACTAAGACTGGGATGCCATTAAAGTTCACAATACTTTTGGTGATATAGTGTATATATGATGGCCCCTGTTTTTGACCTGGACCCACAGCCAGCCACTCCCCAAAACAGGTTCCTCTTTCCTCTGCAGTCCCTGGTTGCTAGGAACGTTGACTTTTTTATGACCAATGATATCACGTGCATGCCCGCCCCCAGAATAACATGGGGACAGAAGTGGAACTTCATCCAGACCTGCAGCCTGCTCCACCTTCTTACTCCTGTCCTCTGCCTGCCTGGCACTTAAAGGTATTGGGGCACCCTGCTGGGGATGGGCTAATGTAAAGGGGCACCCTGCTGGGGACACCTGGATCGTTTTAATGGGGGCAACTGATGTAAGGGACACTTTGATGGGGGTTTATTCTTTTAAATATACAATGACTACACACAGTATATCCTACCTGAGTCTGACATTTTTGGACCCCTACTGGAAGAAAATTTTACTGACTGAACCTTCTTGAAGTTTAATTCAGTACCCCTAATCTAAACTGTTGAGCCGTGTGCTTTTATTTTATACTTTTATTTACAACAGAACTTTATTTAACGGCAGATTATGATGATTGTAATTTTATTTTCATGATTTTGTTGATATAAGAGTCGCTACCATACAAGCGCTGCACTGTGTATACTTACTTAGAAATGTAAACACGTCCACTTGCCAAATTGCAGGCCAGAAGTTTACATGACTCCTTTACTAGTCACAAATCCTGTGCAGATGTCGTGTTATGCAACGTTTTCATTCTTAGTTCTCTAATGATTTAGGAAGTATGTTGCACTTTGTTTTATAGGATCTGATACAGTTTTCTCTCGGCTGGTTTTACAGTCATGTGGAAAAAAATGTGACTAAACCAGATTCACTGATATCGGCTGTAACGAAAAACCGTCACATATCAGCCGCGATGTGTTACAGAGCGAGCAGACATCGCTTTTATTGGGGGAACAGTTATCTATAAAGCTATAAAGCTGACGAGACATTTTCTGCTGAAAGGGAGGAACAAAAGGCCAAAACTTCATAGTGTTATCCTTACAAAGTTCTGGCCTTTTTCCTCCTCCTCCTCCCTTTCAGCAGAAAACACCCCGTCCACTTTATAGAATGCTGCTAAAAGGGAAGTATGGATTTAAAAAAATTTTATTACATTTATACACACCTAGGTGGATGGATTATCGATTCAATGCCGCATCTGTCCCCTGCTAGCTCTGCACTGAGAACTGAGTGATTAAACACCGCTGATCGCTCAGTTCTCCCACCCACTCTGAGCAGAGAGCTGTGACTGTCAGTCACCAGCTCTCTGCTCTCCCCTCCAGCGCTCACTTGAACGCTGGGCTGTGGAGGGGGCGGGCACAGCTGGCTCACGCTCTCGCTGAGAGGCTGAGCCAGGAGCCATATGGTTGGGATCTTTTTAGAGCCTGGACTGGCTCTGTGACGTCAGCTGACAGTGTGACGGGGTTGAGGCGTGAGATATAAAGATAAACATTTTGAAATTCTTATTTGCTACGCAGATCATGTGTTAGGCCTAAGGCAGTTTTGCTTTTGCTCAGTTTCTGCAGTGCTTTTTGCGGTGCCATTTTGAACATACAACATACATTTGATGCATTTTTTTGTCTTTTTGATGCATTTATTATAATTTTTTATTTTTTTTATTTTTTTTTGGACAACTTGTTGGGCAGATTAAAAAACACACCCAAACGTATCAAACACACTACATGCTTTTCTGAAGCGTCTCCATTGAAGTTCATTGAACCAAAAATGCTCTGTTTTGCAGTTAAAGTCCCTGACCCTTTCCAAAAATGCAGCGGCTGAAAAAAAGCATAGACATGAACGTGTCCCATAGGAAATCATGGTAAATGGTTGTAGTCTGTTTCTGTAAAAAGCATAGGTGTGAACCAGGCCTTAAATATGAACACTAAATGTCTCATGTATACTGACTACACATGTGACAGTAAATAAAGTCATTTGAAAGAGGAACTGGCTGCTTTGCAAATGCAATGTAAATCTGCTGTTCACCGGTGTCAGGCAAATTAATGGGGGATCATTTGTTTTGCAAACGCCCTTTGATGCCAACTCTGTTTTCCTAAGGTTCTATTTGCTATGTTTGTAACCCCATTATATAAGCGTTGTATGAAAATTCATCCTTGTCATATGATCTTAAAGACAGGGACCTTTCTCATTCTTGGCATGAATACAGTTGTCTGTAGAAATGTTGAATTCAGCTAGCATGTATAATGCGTTTTACAAGCTTCATGCCACTTTGGAAGTTTAAACTGTAGTTTTAAACACACTATTGGCATATTTATACCTACATCCAGCCTACTTGGAGACGGAGCGATTTTTTTTTTTTTTTTTTTTTTTTTTTTTTTTTTTTCTTTTTTTTTTTTTTCTTTTCCTGCACCATATCACTTGATTCTAGAGCTGCACGATTCTGGCTAAAATGAGACTCACAATTTTTTTGCTTAGAAGATAGATCACAATTCTCACGGCGTAACATCATCTTTCACATTAAAACAAAAAAAAAATTTGGGCTAACTTTACTGTTGTGTTTTTTTTTTTATTTTTATTTTTTTATTCATTGAAGTGTTTTTTTTTCTCAAAAATTGCATTTGAAAGACTGCTGGGCAAATGCAGTGTGACATAAAAATATTGCAGCAATTTACATTTTATTCCCTAGGGTCTCTGCTAAAAATATATATGTATGTATGTATGTGTGTGTGTTTTGGGGTTACAAGTAATTTTCTAGCAAAAAATATTGATTTTAACTTAAACAAGTGTCAGAAAAAGATTTGGACTTTAAGTGGTTAAACTTCCTGCATTTACACTAAAAACTTGGCAGACTGCCTGGATTTTTTTTTTTTCACACTGAAGTTTTTCCCTTTGATCTAAGAAGGAAGAGTTAGTTACAATGTTTCATTTTAAAAACTTGGCAGACTGCCAGGATGTTTGTTCTTTTGACAGCTGAGTGAGCAGATCAGTCTCTCCACTTGTTAATATGAAAGAATTGGCAAACTCTGCAATAGAGATCTCAGGGGGGTTGAATCGAGATCACAAATTTTTTAATGATTAATTGTGCAGCTCTATTTGATTCCCCCATCAACAGTCAGTTCTGATGGGGGAATCCCTTCCACTGAGCCATTGTGGTGTTCTGGCGGGAGAAGCTGTGCCCCCCCCCCCCCCGGGAGAATACAGTGACTACTGCTAGCGGCTATAATCACTGCTAGCAATAATCGCATGTAAAATCCAACAGGCTGGTTGTACCCGGGTTGGCTGATTCATCAACTTTGGTACAATCAACCTGACCATGCATGGTTCCTGATGAACTGGCTGAGATTCAAACCATCTGTGGCCGGCCTAAATAAGAAATTTAACTTTCAAGATAACTCAAGCAGTAAAAACCTCAGATACTAAATCCAAACCACCTAGCTAACGTTCTATTTTGGTATTTTATCCGTATAATCCGTTGTTGAGATTTCTATTCACTAACCCCTCATTTCCCCATTCTATACAGATTTAGGCTGTTAACAACTTTTGCACTGTTTAAAGCTTACAGTCCTATATTAGAAAAGATCTCCCTTATGCATGATGGTGTCAGTACTCTGATATTTATTTTCAGTACTTTACATACCTTGGGCTATATTTGTAGCATACCAGGTGTGTTTAAAGCATATCTAAATCCAAAAACAAAGATTTAATAGATTTCAGATTACCATTACTTGGATGTGGTGACTGCATTCGTTTTTTTGTTTCTTTTTATTTTTTTTTGGCTTTTTTTAAACTTTATTTTTATGTAGTACTGCCTTGGATAACACCTCTTCATGTCTTTTTTTTTTAAACATGTCTGCTTTTGTTCATCTCCATTGCATGGGGATGGGGAGATTAAGTGTCTACAGAAGAAAGATTTATAATTTATGCTTCCAGTTCATCTGCAGGAAATGTCAAGGACACTGCATTTCTGGAAAGATTAACAGGCCTTTTTTTGTATGTTCTTGGCCTGAAGAATAAAACAAATACAGCCTCCACGTCTAGGGACTTGCTACCTACAGGAGGTTGGGACATTGGCCAACAGAAAAGGTTGTAAGCCATCTTCTGCATCACCCCCTTTGCTACTCATCATGCCTCAGTTGTGAGAGCAGTAGGCAGTACACAGGGCCAGTAAAAACAGGGATGAGGCCTAAATACCAAAATCTTATTTTACCCGTCGTTCATTCGGGGACACAGGAATTTAGAAGCGGTTGGCATATCCAAAAGCAGTCCAGCTGAGAGGCGGGCAGCTGTGGTTCTCAACCCTGTCCTCAAGTACCCCCAACAGGCCATGTTTGCAGGTTTTCCTTTTTATCTTGCGCAGGTGCTTTTTAAATTTGGAGTCAATGGCTTGGTATTTTGGACAGCTATTTTTTTCTAAGAGAAATTTCCCAAAACATGGCCTGTTGGGGGTACTTGAGGACAGGGTTGAGAACCACTGGCTTGTAGAACCAGAAGGAACCAGCCAAGAACAGTCTGCAGGATTAATACCCGAGCTGAAGTCTTAGCTGAACGGCTAAAAATATTCAAGAGTCAGAAGCAAGGAAGGGATCAGGAGAAACATCAGGAGGCCTATCAATAGAAGAAGGACCTAACTCTAGGAGACCATGTTCAGTGAAGGCTGCTTGTGATTGTCTGCTAAACATCCAGGGAAACACAGGGTCCTCCGGCGACGATGTTTTCCCATCACGCAGGAGATGAGTCTGGACGCGTTTTTTTACTTTATTTTTTAATAGCCGGGTGCCGGCATTTGTAACCGCGAGTCATTTTAAATGGAATTTTTGTTCCTTTTAGAAATGTCAATTTTGCTGTAGCATGTTCTGTATATGCTACAAATGTGCCACTTTACAAGCACATTAAGCCCCCCCCCAGGCACAATACTTAAAGGAGGTTTTCATTTTCATTGTTGCACTTTTTTAAGCATCATTAAAATCGCTGCTCCTGAAAAAAGATTTTTTTATATTGATACATGTCCCCCAGGGCAGTACCCAGACCCCCATACCCCTTTTATGGCCAATTACTTGCATATAAGACTTCAAAATGGTCACTTTAGATTTTTTCTATTCGGCTCCCATAGACTTCAATGGGGGTTCGCTGTTTGGGTTAGAATATTTCCCCTGTGGGGGTGTTCAGCCCATCCCTAGTAACTCGTTTTCTACTTAGCCCAGTGAATTTTAAATCTTTTATTTTTTTGGTTAATATGGATTACTGCACTTTGCACATGTCGTTTTTAGCTGCAGGTATTGAATGATGGGCACATTTTTGGTTTGTCAGATCTATGAAAAAGTGCCAAATGTTTCAAATCTGGGTTGTAACAGTGCCTGCTAAAATACATGTGAATAATGAGGCATCCATTATGTTATGATGAAAAACATTGGGGTTCATTTAATAAGACCGGAGAGTAAAAAATCTGGTGCAGCTCCGCATGGCAACCAATCCGCTTCCAGGTTTTATTGTCAAAACTTAATTGAACAGGCTCAAGTTAGAAGCTGATTGGCTACCATGTACAGCTGCACTCGGTTTGCACTCTCCAGTTTTTGTAAATCAACCCCATTGTCTTGAAGGAAAAGTAAAGCAATTTGCTAAACATGCTTGCCTCTGTTAAGGATCATGAAAGAACTTATTCTAACTGAACTAGTTGGACTGCCTTGTATGTCTTGTAGTTGATGAAACATCATGGCATACAGCCGTATGCAAAAAATACACCTTTTTTTTTTATATACTGCTTATTAACATTCTGTTTTCATTGTCTTCTAGGAAGGGAACAGTTTCATGGCCTGGGCTCTATGTACTGTAGATCAGCCTCTGCCATTATCCTAACCTACGATGTTGGCAATATGCAGAGCCTTCTGGAGCTTGAAGACCGCTTCCTAGGCCTCACTGACACAGCCAACAGTGATTGCCTTTTTGTTGTGGTGGGAAATAAAGTTGACCTGACTGAAAGCTCTGAAGGAGAAGGAGAAGTAGAATCTAAGGGTGAAAGGCCTCGCACCTCTAGTACTTCCAAAGTTCGTAAACAGGTGAATATAGAAGATGCCCATGCCCTATACAAACGCATAATGAAATCCAGAATGGTGGACGACAGCTACGCACCTGCTGCAGAGAAGATGTGTTTTGAAACCAGTGCAAAGACTGGACTTAACGTCGATGATCTATTTGAAAGTGTTTTCAAAATGCTTATACCATTTATTTTGAAGAAGAGAGCCAATGGACCAGATGACACTGTCAATCTTGCACAGAACAATACTGAGAAATCGTCCAAAAGTGGCTGCTGTTAAGTGTTTATATTAGGGGTGCACCAATACCGTTTTTTTAATCGGCAAGTACGAGTACCAATATTTTCAGCTACGTTTTTGTCCATTCAGAGAACCGATACTTTTCGTCAGTACAAAAAAATTGGCGCAAATCGCACTGCAAAGAATCGCATGCTGTTTGAACAGGAATGCAATGCGATTCCTCTCCGAATCTCATATGATTTCCCCCACTGCGCGTGTGTGTATGTATGTTACTATATATATATATATATGTGTGTGTGTGTGTGTGTGTGTGTGTGTGTGTGTGTGTGTGCACACACTATATAGATAATGTGTGTGTATCTATCATCTATCTATTCTATCGCGCCATCTAGTGGGCAGCTCACAAAATGTTAGAACTCGCAGTACATTGACCACATGCAAAATAATCTACATAGGTGCCCTGGTCGGCCAATGGTAGCAAATTGGGGCCACTGGAGGTACTCACAGGGCTGGATGAGTAGGACCGCCTCTACATCTTCTCCAGCCCTGTGAGCACCTACAGCGGCCTGTGGCTAGAGGCTCTATGTATTGTGAGTTCTAACAGTTTTTAAACTGCCCACTAGATGGTGCCTTAATCCCCACACACACACACACACACACACACACACACACACACACACACACACACACATCGGATGTGTTTTTAACAGGAATTGCATCGCATTACTGTTTAAAATGCATGCGATTCTTTTCATTGGGTCTTGCGCCCATTCATTTTGTGTTGACGCGAATCTCACTGCAAAGTTTCGGTATCGGGGGGGCATTTGGGCGAGTACCGATACTCACGCAAATGCTTGGTATCCACACCAATATCGGTACATCCCTAGTTGCTATCACAGGCTTCCGAACACCTCCCTGTTGCTGGAATGGATGCAAGCACAATTATTGGACTAAACACAAAACTGACTTGATATCAGAAGAGAACAAAATGCTGCCATAGAAGTAAACAGAATTTTGCACGGAATCTGACATGATATTGTATTGAATTCTCACATTACTACCTAATAATTATTGACAATCTTAACCTTCGTACTCTTTAAAAAAAAAAAAAAAAAACTGTCAAAGCGTAGGAAGAAGCAAAACGTAGTTTATTTAATATGGGCAGCAAGCAATAGTATTGTCCATTATTGATTATGTGCAATAATCAATGGCTTTCAAAAATATTTAATCAAAGCAATAAAAGATTAAATATTATTGGTTGCTATAGATTACCGCACTGTTCTTTTTACGTCATTGGAATTAACACGTCAAAGTGCTGCTTTTTGTGCCTTTATTTATAACATTTTGCTGATTTTTTTTTCTAACTTTGATACGATCCGACAAGAAAATATTTTCTGCCGTTTGTCTATCATGTATATACCTAAAAACTTGCTGTTTTTTCTATAAAAGAAAGTGTGTGGGCAACAATGACTTGGTATCTTCACACTAACCTATAACATTTCATTTCCAATATTAGTGTTTGGTTTGTTTTCTGACGTGTGTTTTTTCCAGGTATTTAATGCTTGTATGACTTGCATTGTTTTGTACACCACAGACGTATATGTGTGTCAACGGAATCGAGAAATATTTTATAATCCTTGACAAGTGATTTCTCACTAACGAAATACCAATATTTAATCTGATACAGACCTGAACTTCAAATATATTTTACTTTTATTTTATAAAAGTTGTGACGCTCTTATTTAAGCACAAGTGACATGGCCAGACGTAGGGCCCTAAGGCCCCATGTACACGGGACGCTGCTAAATGTATGTTCAGAGGCAGTTGGACCCTTTTTCCAACTGCCCTTGAACTCATTCAATGTTATCCTATGTGACCATGTACACAGTCTCGTTTATTGCTGTTTTTAGGCAGTCCACGTTTCAGATGCGACTAAATGCGGTACCGGCGTTTAGACGCGTTTTTAAAGGTACCCTATATTTTTGACCTGAAAAAACAAATATGATGGAAAACCATAAAAAAAAATAGTTTAATCACTTGCGATGATTCATAGCCTATATATAGCCCTTGATGCAATGCAATACACCACTAGCATTGCTGTATCCAAATTTTTATTGGAATTTGACCCCATATGTTCAGATTTGACCAAGATGACCCCACCATTGAGCTCGACCCCCGACCTGATCAAACATAGTCGGGATAGGTACGCAGCTGTACGTACATGTTGGAAAATTACCCTACCGATAGTCGCTGCGCAATCAACAGATGGGTCCAATAGCGACGAACCCTGACTCTGGACCTCGTACGCAATTTTCTACGTCGTTCTAGCCTCATCAAGAGCATTTCCTCACATATGCTCATTATGGGGTCCATTGCAAAAAAAAGCACAGAAATGGAGGCAAATACAAGTATACAGCTGCCCTCTCTGCTGCTGCTACTCACTCTGGTCAAAATGGCTGAAATACTTTAACAATGTTTTTGGAGCTTGGGGAGGGTCTTAATGAGGTTATCTTAATAAACACTTCTAGAAACAAACGCAGTAAAACACTGCTAAACGCGGCATGCAAATATGGCAAAACGGGCATTTCTAAACACCGGTTTCACGTTCGTTCACAGGAGTTTGCCCCAGCGTCCCGTGTACATGGGGCCTAACATGCAAGAACAGTAATATTTGAGTAACGTGTATTGTTGGAGCTTAGATGGCCAAATCAAACATGGGAAACAAAAAAAAAAAAAACTTCAATTCAGTATCAAAACATTTATTTATTTTATTTTTTTTCATGATCTTCACCCAGAATTCACGCATTTGTCTATTTATTTGGATTCAGTTGAAAAAAAATTGTGAATCCTGGTATAGGGTACCCATTTGTCCACCAGAAATACGTTATGTGAAATAGGCCACAAAACTAGGATTTATATGGGTCCATTAATCCTCAGTAGTAGTTTCAAAGGATTGGTTGTCAGATTACAATATATAACAAAAACGTTTTGTTGTACAAATGCCACTAGGATTACCAGAGTAGAAATGTTACTGTATTTTACTTAAATTTGAAATTTAACTGCGTCTGATCACCACCAGCTAAAAAAGGAAATTAATTCATTTTTTTATATTTAAAGCAAACTCACCCATCCACCCATGTCTCCATGCTTTTATTTTGCTGAGAAATAACTTTGAAAAAAACTCCCCTTGGCATATTTAATGGTGGCCATCTTAAGTAAGGGCAGGTGAGTTATGTAGCATTCACTTTCTGGAATCCATCTGCCCATAGCTCAGGCATTCAGGCCGGGAGGACTTTCTTAGCAGAGAAAACCCCTCAAGATGAAAGAAAAATAAAAGCCCATGAAGACTGATGGGATGTATGGTATCATTTTGGCCTACTCCAAAAACCAGGAAGAAACTGAAGAAATGTAGAAGAAGTTTTAAACAATTCTATATTTATCTATCTGTTTACTAAGGCTCTCAATATTACAATTAAAAATAGTTAATGTTTATTGAGAGAGTTTAGTTCCACTTTTATAATGGAAGTAAACACTCCTATCATTTTCAATGGAAGCTGCCATCTTGACCTCTGTTTAATCTTTAACTACTACGATGCTGCACATGTGAATGGTTATGACACCAGCCATCGGATGGTTTGACGTTTGGTTTTGCTCTCAACCAATGTGACTGATAGTATTCCCGACACACGCCAGGAATGTAACTTTTTTGAAACTGTTAAATAAATGGGTTTACTTTCCTCTTTGCTATTATAATTTTCATATGATTGTCAGCACCATCTATTACCCATAATAGAGTATATTTTATATCTATGTATCTATACCCATAATAAAAATCTAGAAATCAATATATAAAAGGTAAATTACGGTCAAATTTCATAGTCATTAGACTAATGCTTGTGACATTTGTCCAACAACAATTTTTTTTATACATTAGACCCCTTAGTGTGTATGGGGCAATTGAAAGATTTCTCTCGTTCAGCTGACCGAGAGAAACCTTAACGTGAAGCAAGGGTCATGTTTAGGCTCTAGCTGTAAACAAGGCATCAATTTTAAACAAGTTGGAACTGAGCTTTGCTACTCCGTCAGTCATTTGTCAAATGCCAGAGCCTCTAGTGCCCACTGAGGATCTGGAATCTGACAGCGGAGTGACCGGGAGTTTGTCTTGGTACCAAGGGAGGCTAAGATCTGTTGGGATTGATTTGAAGATTTGCACACGTAAAGCTAATTTTACTACTGTGGTTTCTCTTTCAGTTGTTATAAAAGCAATTTTCAACTCTATTATATCACACACATTATTGCAGTCTTGGCCTTAGTGTTAGAAAATGTTAACATATGTACCCTAAAAGATAGTCTGTCACTAGCATTCCATCTGTTGGTCGATCATGGGGGGTTATTTACGAAAGGAAAATCCATTTTGCACTGCAAGTGCAGTCGCTCTAAATCTAAGGGGTAGATCTGAAATGAGGGAAGC
Organism: Lithobates sylvaticus; assembly: GCA_028564925.1. Lineage (NCBI taxonomy): Eukaryota > Metazoa > Chordata > Amphibia > Anura > Ranidae > Lithobates > Lithobates sylvaticus. The sequence continues at coordinate 413,197,640 of CM053027.1, forward strand.
TCTACTGATTTTATCATCCAATCATGTACAAGCTAAAATGCTGTTTTTTTATTTTCCTTGCATGTCCCCCTCGGATCTACAGCGACTTTACTTCCAAGTGCACTTTCACTGCAAAGTGGATTTTCCTTTAGTAAATAACCCTCATTGCACTTAGCTGACGGCTTTGGAATCGCTCACAGAACATCCCCGTGCTATGCAATTGGTTTTGCATTGTAGTGACTGACTGCACAATGCACCGAGTTTTGCTGGTCTTGGTTAATTAGCCTAACCAACTGTTTTTATCTTCTAACATACCGTATATACTCGAGTATAAGCCAAGTTTTTCAGTACATTTTTTTTTTTTTTTTGTGCTGAAAGTGCCCCCCTCGGCTTATACTCGTGTCGAGCACCTTTCTGCAGCAGAGAATGACCTTTTCCGACCCGACTTTGAGGCCTCGTATCTCGGGGCCACTTGGTGCTAGGAACCCCAAATTGGTGTGCAAACCCAGTGGAACTAGCACTACAACATATCCAAATCTGGGGACCTAGCTCGGTCAACTGTGTCCATCTGCAGCAATGTTATTTTGGGACCCTTTGGGTCCAGAGACCCCAAATTTGGCTGCAGCTAGGGGGCATCTAGGAACCCTTAACTACCAAGTTTAAAATCAAGGGGGACCTATGGCTGCAAATGGGCATTGTTGACCCTCTTTTACACTTTACACTCTTTCTCACCCTAGGCTTATATCGAGTCAATAAGTTTTCCCAGTTTTTTTGTGGTAAAATTAGGTGCCTCGGCTTACCGTATAGGCCGACCCGAATATAAGCCGAGGCACCAAATTTTACCACAAACAACTGGGAAAACGTATTGACTCGAGTATAAGCCTAGGGTGAGAAATGCGCAGCTACTGTAAGTGGAAAAGAGGGTCAACGATGCCCATTTGCAGCCTCACTGTGCCCATGCAGATGGACACAGTTTGGGGCCCTGTATCTCAGGGTCACTTAGTGCTAGGAACCCCATCTTTAGATATGTTGTAGTGCTAATTCCACTGGGTTGGAATACAACATTTGGGGTTCCTAGCAACAAGTGTCCCGAGATATGGGGCCCCAAATTCGGTCAGAAAATCTCAAGCACTTTTCTGCCACAGAGAATGACATTTTCTGAACCGAATTTGGGGCCCTGTATCTCGGGGCCACTTAGTGCTAGGAACCCCATCTTTGGATATGTTATAGTGCTAGTTTAACTGGGTTTGAATGCCAAATTTGGGGTTCCTAGCTCCAAGTGTCCCCGAGATATGGGGCCCCAAATTCGGTCAGAAAATGTCAAGCACTTTTCTGCAGCAGCGAATGACATTTTCCGAACCGACTTTGGGGCCCCGTATCTCGGGGCCACTTAGTGCTAGGAACCCCATATTTGGATATGTTATAGTGCTAGGTCCACTGGGTTGGCACACCAAATATGGGACTCCTAGACCCAAGTGGCCCCGAGATACGGGGCCCCAAAGTCGGGTCGGAAATTTTTTTTTTTTTGCTGCAGAAAAGTGCTTGACTCGAGTATAAGCCGAGGGGGGCACTTTCAGCACAAAAAAAATGTGCTGAAAAACTCGGCTTATACTCGAGTATATACGGTATATTCGGGTCGGCTTATTCTCGAGTGTATATATACAGTAGTGCTTCCTATGAGCTACAAACATTTTTTTTTTTAATAGTTTAATACAGGGTTGTCCAACCTGCAACCCAACACAAAATCGTAAACGATTTTTATTTTTACTTTTCTACACATGAGGCGGAAGAAAAATTTGACGGTGTCTCTTTACTAGACTTAGAAGTATTATCGTTCCAAAAAAAAAAAATATTACCCACTCTTCACAATCACGCCTTATTCATGTCATCCGTTTTTGGCAGCAACTATTTTCAAGGATGAACCACACGAATGGCAAAATTGGACCCAAAATGTCTGAGCACCTTGAGATTTGCTACTGCATCCATCAAACCAGATATTGATGTGCTAGCTAGTTTATCAAAAACGGTATCAACTATCGCACTAGTTTTATGTTGCCCTCTGTTACTTTTATAATAAAAAATATTACCACAAAAATTATGTTTTATTACTTACGCTGAGCTGTTGTGTTCTGATGGGGTCAGGTTAGAAAACCTGCACTAGCCTGTGGGGAAAATTCCCTTGTAATGTGAATGGTTTGCCTTTAGTAAGTCTTTGAACAGTCTTGGATCCTTCATAGAAACCAGTCAGGTTTAAACCGGCACATTCTCTCAGTAAGGCTTCATGCACCTTGAGTGTTTAGCCCCAGTACATGAGGCTTGAGGGTGTAAGGTACAAATGCACCATCCAGCTCCACTGTTGGCAGTCTGTCAAACTCCGAGATGCTGCTGGACAACGCACCAAGCAGTACTTACATTTAGTGTAGTATGCACCCAGCGGCGAATGCTTGAAGTGCAAGCAGTTTGTGTTCTGGGCTTTCGTCGTTGGGCACATACTGCACTAAAGTACTACTCGGTGCAGCAGCTGGCAGCATCTCATAGAGAAGAAAAAAAGAATTCGGCTGCACCCCACCGCCAGTCCAACTGAATTCATTTACACGATACAGTACAAGTGACTGCCACCAGGACATGGGACACAGTGACTCCCCCTTCTCATTGCCTCTTATTTAGTGGCCACCAGTGCATAGGAGGAATCCTTTCAGTTCTCCCACATAGAGGAGTTTGGCTCCCATTGTTGAGACGCAGGATCTTTCATTCTATTACTAGGGTAGGACCCACTAATTCAGGGTACTTTGTCGCAGTAGGTGGGCTTGGCACTATATAACCATATAGTGTGACCAAACCCCGTATTTTTTGAATATGTTCCAGTGTTTTTAACTAGCCCTGCAGGAAAGGTCATTCTTGAATGTGTGTGCTGTAATATGTTTTGTACAGACATGAGGTTGACGCGTTTCACACATCGTGATTCTAAGGGGTCTATGTATCATGCTTTGGTTTTGAAGAGGCACAATTTTAGTGTGAAATGTGTCAATCTCATTCATGTCTGTGTCCCATGTCCTGGTGGCAGTCACTATATCTTGTCAATAATAACTGTTGGAGCAACAGTGGCATGCAGCTGAATACTTTGTGTCTTAACTATTGCTATGGAGGTGAGCTGGGGCTAGCACCTAGTCCACCCAGTCCTCTTGGATTACACTCGCCTGGTGCAGCATACTGCCTCTCATAGAGTTTGACAGGCTGCATGGCTGGATGATGCACCTTGTACCTTCCACCCACACCTAAACAGTGAAGTCTCATGCACTGGTGCTAAAAGCATAGTGTACATAAGGCCTAAAGTAAAAGTAGATAACAAAAAGTGTGGTTGGCTGCTGATGGACAGCACAGAAGATGATCTTATCAATGTAATTTAATTGGGTATTTTTTCCAAAATTTTTTTCCATTTTTTAGTGTTTTTTAACTGATTTTTATCCAGACTTTCCCCACCATTTTTATTGTAGGATATTCATTACCAAATGAGCCCGCCTCTATTGTTTTATATTCAAGATAATTACAACATTCTTGACGCCCTCCAGAATGCAAAACATTTAAAAACAGAACTGAGTAACAAATGTTTATCCTCTATTAATCAGTAACTGATACGCTTTAGGGTTACGTTACCCTCCACATGTCCAACCCATCCAGTTCTTCCACCAGCTGCCCCAATTTGCTTCTCTCCACCGTATCAGGAGATGTCCTTCAGAGGAAACCTAAAAATTCTAGTTTATTATTTAAGACCTCATTAAAATCACCCATTACCAGTACTGGGGTCCTTCTCCCTTTATCCTGTAAGTCATAAGAACCGAGATACCAGCCTTCAATCTTCTAATAGCATCGCGGATTCCGACCCCTATTTTCACGCCTAACAACAGCAGAGAAGAATGAGTCCCTCCATGTATCTAATGGATCTATTACCCCCTTCTTAATTGTGAAAATGAAAAACTAAAAAAACAAACTGCATGCAGTCACTATTGTTTTTTATCATGCGCTATGTATGTTAGTGAAGATTGACTTGTTGCAGGGCAGCATTTCTTCTTTGTTTTATAAAGAGTAGTATTGTGCTACAGTAGGATTTGCTTCCACACAGTGAGCATCCAGCTGTTCAGGGCTGAATTATCCCCGTAGAGCTCCTGAACACCAGAGGCTGGGGAGTTTGTTTTTACTATTTGTGCTAACATCCTTCCTACACTTTCCCCTTCTGCAAATGCAGATTGCCGTTGGAGGAGCCTTCTAGTCTCTACTTTTTCCATAATAACTAGTTTATAGTTCCTTTGCCTATCTAACCAGGTTTTTTTTTTCTACTGAGGCTTCCATCATTTCTCTCTGTGCTTTCTCGTCCACTATTCTCGATTTTTTATTAAACTTGGCCACTTGTTGTATCAAAACTCCTCTCAGGAATGCTTTCAATGTGTCCCATATTATACTCGGCGATGCTGTTTCTTTATTAAGTACTAAAAATTCACTTATTTTAGGCATGATCTCATCTGGTTTTGTTTGATCAACTCTAACCACCCTGGGTTTATCCTCCACTCTCCCCGCGCTCTTTTTTCCCTTACTTTCATTGTCATTGCTATTGGGGAATGGTCCGATATCCCCCTTGGGCAATATTTAACTTTTTCCACCCTCTGCACTGCTGCCGCATTCCCCAGGATCAAATCTATCCTGGAGAGTGTGGAATGCGTAGTCGAGCAGCATGAGTACTGATACGCTTTAGGGTTACGTACCCTCCACATGTCCACCCATCCCAGTTCCTCCACCAGCTGCCCCAATTTGCTTCTCTCCACCGTATCAGGAGATGTCTTCAGAGGAAACCTATCTAGTTTATTATTTAAGACCTCATTAAAATCACCCATTACCAGTACTGGGGTTTCCCCTTTATCCTGTAAGAATTCATTCAATTTAAGTAGCACGTCTATCTTAAATGGCGGGGGATGTAAACATTTGCTATTACATATGCTCCATTTTCAATCATGCAATACAGAAAAACAAATTCCATTTTCATCGACTTCAATCTGTCTGCAGGAGAAATTCACTCCAGATTTTATCAGAACACTAACCCCCCTGCTATATGTAGAATATACCGAATGATATTGAAATTGATATTTCTTGTTCTGCAAGCCCTGGGCAGTATGTTTAGTTAAGTGAGTCTCCTGCAGACAGATCAAATCTACCCCCCATCCCTCCATTACGGCAAATACAGCTGTTTTCTTGGCTGGGGTCCCCAGTCCCCTAACATTCCACGTCCCTATGTTAATCACTGACATTTCCCCTTATATGGGTACAATAGCATCGGAGAGCCTGGGGTAGACCCCTATTTGAAGCCACCCCCACAACTATTATCCTTTCCACCCATAATTCTAACAGAGAAAGAAAGAGGAGGGGAATGTTCCTATAATCTATTACCCCCATTATCTTAATTGTGAAAAGAAAACAAAAAAAACAAAAAGGTAAGGATAAGAAGGGGAAAAAAATGAGCTATACAGATCCCTCCTCCCTAGCATCCTCCTCCCTTCATGCATCGTTTTGTGTGGAAGTACTTTCTTAATCTTAAGTGAAATTTGTGTCACTACTTTATTTAATGTGCTTATATTCTGTGTTGTGTATCTCTGTTTGAATTTATCACAAGTTATTTTTATCCTATCTTCTCTTTTCCCTCCCCACCTCCCTCTCCTTCCCTTCCCCCCTCCCCACCTCCCACCCCACCCCCCGCTCCTCCCTCCTCCCCACCTCCCTCTCCCTCCCACCCTTCTTTTCCACCTACCTAGGTGTTTCCCTAGGGGGCTATAGGTGACCAGTGCCCTTTCTAACATTACCACTCTTACCCTTTCACACATGTCCCTTTCTTACTTTCTGTGTATCCCCCCGTCCCCACAAAAAACGGAAACAGCACCCATTATTTCTATACGTTAAATCTTAAACATTCCCCCCCCCCCTCCCTCCTCCCCCTTCGATCTTCAAATAGTTGCAAGTCTTTCTTTATTTGTTTCCATCCATCTCTCCACGGCCTCTGGGGAGTTGAAAATTTGCGACTCCCCCCATGCTGTCACCCGTAGTCTTGCCGGGTACATAAGGGCATAGGGTATTTTAACCCTCTGGAGGGAGCGCTTAACCTGTATGAACTCTGCCCTCTGCCTCTGGAGCTCTGGAGAAAAGTCCGAATAAAATGAAATTCTGGTTCCGTTAAAAAGGATATTTCCTATTTCTCTAGCTCTCCTCAATAGCGACACCTTATCTTTATAGTTAAGGAATTTAAATAGTAGTGGCCTAGGGAACTTTGCAGTTGGAGAGACTCTAAAGGGAATTCTATGGGCTCTTTCAATGGAAAATGCCGCTGAAAAAAACTCTCTACCAAAAAAATCAGTTAGCCATTTCTCCATGAATTCAACAGGGTTCAGCCCCTCCGTTTTCTCTGGAAGCCCGACCACCCTTATATTGTCTCTACGGAGCCTATTCTCCATCTCTTCCAGTTTTAAAGTGTGTCTTGAAATTTGTTCTTTCATATTTATTACGTCGGCCATTACGGGGACGGTATCATCTTCTAATTGGCTTATTCTCCCTTCCAACTCTGACGTCCTTTGCCCAATTTTTTCCAGCTCTTGTTTAAATATAATCACATCTTCCTTCACTCCTCTTATCTCGTCGCATAGTTCTTTATTTGAGCCGTTACATATGTTTACCGCTAACAATACGTCTTTTAATGTTGGTTCTCTTTCAGATGATAAACCTGTTACAGCAATTTCAGTAGGTTTTGCTTTTCCATTCACTCCGGCTGGGTCTACTGCCGCCGCCCCACTTGCTATATTTTTTGAATTGGAGCCTTTAACTGTCCCCGGGGTCAAAGCATTATTTAATTGCCCCAGACTTTTTCTATCTGGGGGTGCACCTTGCTGTATTTTAGTTTGAACACCCTTTTTAGGAGGGGTCTGTGTTGGGGCATGCGCAAATTGCTCGAGCCTTGCCGCTGCTGATGCAGACGCGGCTGCTGCCTGTTGCTGAGTCTGTTGGGAGGTTTTCTCCTTAGCTGATCGTAAATGCTGCATGGTTGATGAAACAAAAATAACGGGAGAGGTAGTCAAGGAAAAAGAAGCAGTGTCTTATTATAGACACTTATTAACTTTCCAGAATGTTATCTTAAAAAAAGAAAGCAAGAGTCCGGGGTGAGCGAGTCACAATGGAGGGTATTACTTCAAATCCAGAAAGCCATGGAAGGGAGGAAAGAGGGGGATACAGAGATATCAAAGGCAGTCTTATACCTTTATGTCACAGAGTACGAACACCTTTGTATAGTATAGGCCAATGATAACTATTAAAACCTTTTATGTTTTATGTCCACTTTATACGTTTGAACCAGTATCTATCATAGGTGGCCGCCCAAAAACAGCACGGGGTATACTAGGAAAAGTGATAGTCCGCATGACTCCAATAATCACCACAGTCCCCACAGTTTAGCACATGAATATCCCACAGAAGGATCCTTTACTAGGTAGTTGTTTTATATGGTGCCCTTTCCTTTTTCTCTCTCCTTCTGTGATTTAATCGGTGCTCCAATGCCTTTAACTGCCCCCTTAGAGTTTTTAAGCGGAGACACTAGTACTTTATGCGTTTATACCCGGTGCTGATAACATAAGATCAAAGGGACACGTTAATAAAGGGCCTGTATATCTTCTAGAGATCTCTACAGCATATCACATATCGCACTTTTCAGTCCATTAACACGAGAACATTGTCTCGCTTTTTACTCACATGTCCAGCTTGAGCATTATAGATGGTTGTGAAGGATCAGAAAGGGGGTCAGCGGTACCTGGAGTATCAGCGTTCCCATATAAAGATGTTTTCAGTCACCTTTTTTCTTTCCTTTTCCCCAGCACCTAGCTCGTGTGCATCAGCTGCATTTTATGTCAGATCAGCCAGTAAGAAGCAGAAAAACAGACACCCCTCAGACGGCCATGCTCTCAGGGTCTCCCGGGGCTGGTCCGATCCGTATCCTGCACACACTGCCTCAGCGCCGGCTTCACTCTCCTCTCTCACTCTCACCGATCCTCTGCTGTATCGTGTCCGGCGCACAGCATGTGACGTCACCCTCGTGGATCTCCGGGTCCAGTCGGGGCTGTACGGAGCAACAGCTGATCCTCCAGGCGAGCCTCCACGAGCCCGAACTACGGGCTTCCGAAAGTCCAGCTGATCAAACACACACGCGCACGTGTCCACGCTATGTTGCGCTGTTGGATGGGGGATTTCACAGGGTGTATGCTACCTCAGTGTACCGGCATATTGGTCATTGCGGGGCGGAGGACGAGGGAGAACACACAGCCAGCTCACTCAACCCTCAGCCCAGACATCTCACACATCCGGTCACGCCCCCCCCGGTAGAATCCATTTTTACTCAATGCGTAAGAAAGATAAGTAATTTTATAAAATATAGTTTTATTCAAGATAATTACAACATTCTTGAGAATGAAACATAAAAACAGAACTGAGTAACAAATGTCATAAGAAAATGCAGTCACTTTTTATCATGCGCTAGGTATGTTAGCGAAGATTGACTTGTTGCAGGGCAGAATTTCTGTTTTATAAAGAGTAGTATTGTCTACAGTTTGCTTCCACACAGTGAGCATTGTTCAGGGCTTCACAGGTGATTAGGAATTCAAGTAGAAAAACCACTGCAAACATTTTTTTTGTGTCCTCGCTCTGCAGGGAATTTCCCATGAAAAATGTCAGTATGGGAATAGGCTCCTTTTTTGCAGCCATATAGTTGGTAAAGAAAAAGAAATGCAGAAGTGGTTGTGCCTCAGGTTTGTAAATGATATCAGTGGGTAGACTAGAGATACTCTGAAATATATATATGTATAACAGCTGGGAGTTTTTTACCTTTTTTCTCTGCAGGCTGCTGGCATTCTTGTAGAAGTGATTTGGGTAGCTGTGAGTGTAGGTTCACCAGATTGGTTTGCTGATCTGCCTTGGTGAAAATGAACCCGCAAGCACTCAGCTGTGAGCACTGCTGGGTTCAGAGCTGGGGAAAACTTGCTCAATCGGCTTTAACAGAGTGGAGAGGCAACAAATAAATGCACAAGATTTTTACATTAACCATTTGGCGACCGGCCGCCATCAGAATGGTACTCCTGTGCGAATCGGGAGATGCTTTAAGGAGTTTAAGGCTTGCGTGCCCCCGCCGCGTGACGTAGGAGCCCGTGCGCGTGGCTAGCGGCCGCGATGGCTGTCGGCTACCCGGGATTGCTCCGGAGAAGGAGAGAACAGAGGTCTATCAATGTAAACGGACAGATCTCCCTTCTGTCAGGGGTGAGGAGAGCAATCTGTTGTTCCTACTGCTTAGGAACAAAATCGGTCTCACCCAGGCAGTCCCATCCCCCCCCAGTTAGAATCTCTCCCTAGGACACGCGTTTAACCCCTTTCCTGCCATTGACATTCATACAGTAATCGTGGCTATTTTTAGCTGTGATCGCTGTATAAATGTCAATGGTCCCAAAATCGTGTGAAAAGTGTCCGATCTGTCTGCCGCAATGTTGCAGTCCCAATAAAGATTGCAGAACGCCACCATTACTAGTAAAAAAAAAAATAATAAAAATGCCATAAATCCCTATTTTGTAGATGCTATAACTTTTGTTCAAACCAATCAATATATGCTTAAGCTCTATTTGTGGGAAAAAAAAGGACGTATATTTTGTTTAGGTACAGCGTCGCACGACCGTGCAATTGTCAGTTAAAGCGACCCAGTGCCGTATCACAAAAAATTACCCAGTCAGGAAAGGTTTAAATTCCTCCGGAGTTGAAGTGGTTAAAAAAAGTGCATTTTTTTTTTTTAAACCTACAGTCTCCAAAGCATTGCACCTAAAATCAGTGGAATGCGGGTGCAATGGCAGGCACTCAGTACAGCTGTCTGCCCGTACCTCCTTGTATGGGCAGTTTCTGAAGTGCAGGAATGTCACTGAATTAGGAGGGCGCTCACAATCACAGTTCATTGAGAGCTACAGGCACTCTGCAGTGGTATTAGAGGGGTCTTGTAGTCTGTTTATTCACAGATCCCTGGCAGAGCCCCGTATGTGGGGAGAAGAATCCCTGGCTACTGTCAGAGGATTGTGGGAGTGCAGAATGCTGCTCTGATGTAAAATGTTACATGCTACACCAAAAAACATGTTGCAAAAGGTGAAAAGCTCCTTTTAAGATAAAAAAAAATAAATAAAAATTTTGTAAAATAAATGACCCCCTTCATGGCTCCTGCTGAGTCTCCTGTGAGAGTGGAGAAGGGCTGCTGTAGAGGGGCACAGCGATGGATCGAGATTGGGCTCAGGTAAGGGTTTAAGGGGGTGCTGGGGGGGAGCAACTTTTTGAGAGTTTTTTTTTTTGCCTTAATGCAGAGAATGCATTAAGGTAAAAAAAAAGACTTTTTGCCTTTTTAAGCTTTGAAATTTAAAGTGGTAATAAAGTCAATTTTTTTTCTTAAATCATAAAAAGTAAGAAAACTCGCATGTATGTAATTTTGGTAAAAAATTCCACTTCCAGCTCAATGAAAGTCCACCTCACCTGCCACAATCAGTCGCTGGAATAAATCTGCAAATTATATTTATGCGATGGAGGAACATACTCTCCCTTTTCGAAAAATTTGATTTTATTGAACACAATTTCCACGATAGATACATGGATTTCTTGGCTTCCAATATGGGAAAGAGAGACAGCTTGCATTTCAGGACCCCCCCCCTTCTTTTTTGTATTCTCTTTGCTCCCTCCTTCTTTTGCACTTTTTACTTCTCTCTCCTTACCTGCCATATAATGTAATGAGGATCCCTCCCTGTGTCTCCCCATTAGCGACATATGTTTCTCTTCTGAGGGTCGCAAGCCTGATTTTGGATACTCAGGTCAAGGTCTTTCCTCGGATGTTTTTGGACATTAAACATTTATGTCTTGGCTCAATTGCTGTTTAAGTTGACTTAATGTCCCTAAATATATTTTATTACTTCATTATGATGAAAAGACCTGAAATGTTGCCAACCTGTCTGGTGTTACTACTACTCTGTATGGATTGTTGCTATAAAAAAATGTTTACCTTGGAGCTTGGTTTTTCAATTGTCTGGCACTTGGCAGAGAACGGGCATCAGGCAGCACAGCCAGGAGGCAATTGCAAAACCAAGCTCCGAGGTAAACATTTTTTTAAACATCAAATAATGTGATTTTTTTAAAATGTTTATTTGATTTAAGATAAAAAGACTTTAATACTATTTGAACTGAACAAGGAGAAGATAGGACCTGATTGGTTAATATGCACAGCTGGTCAGGATTCTGTCTGCTCCAGTTTTTGTAAATTTGCTTAAAATGTTTTGTGTTTTAAGAAATCTTCAGGCCTAACATGTACATTTTAATATGTGTGCAAAAAAAAAAAAATGCTCCGGTAGCAAAAAGTTTAAGGCTGGCTTCACACAGGAACACGCAGCAGGGCAAAAGATGCACAGGGCACCTGTGCAAATCACACCGGAGCCGCTGCGGAGATGTGTGAACCGGCTCCATAGAGAGCCGATCACAAGCTCCTGCTATGTGAATTGGATGCAAACTCTCCATCCAATTCACATAAGTGGGAACCCAGCCTTTAGCAGCTGAGGGAGGAATTCCTGAATCAAGATGCAACCATGTAGTAAATCCGTTTAACTGCTCATTGTTAGCATTGCCTTGCTGAGAAAAAGAAATGATAAAGCCCCCTCCCCATATTGTGTTTTTGTGTTTCAATAAAAATAAGTGGATGTCTGAAATTAAGACAGCTTCACTTCATCTGACAAATCAAGCCCCCATATGCACAACCCTAAAGTAATACATGATATTACTATGGCCAGGGTGTCTAAATCTTTATACAGTGTAGATCAGATCACACTGCTTTAATTAATCACTTCCTAATACACTTATTACAATAAAAAAAACTGTAACCTGAATGAGCAAATTTTGTTCACGTTACCCTATAAACTGATGTTGTTCTGAAACGCCCCCTAGTGGACAAGAATGTCCTGACACTCCAACAAATCTTCAGATTGAGATTTTCTCTACTTGCTGACTTTTTAAAACAAACTCACAAATGTTACCATTTTAGTTTTTATAAATGTCAGGAAAAACAGGAACAATAAAAAGTTTTTTTTTTTTTTTTTTTTTTTCCGTGTAAGGTATAATAAAATTGGTGAAAAAGTGGTCCAAGTAAATGTAGAATTTGAAATATGGTGGTAAAAAACAAAAAAACACAACCTATCTCCTAGTTTGGTTAGATTGTAAACAAAAGCCTTCCAGGTAAGCACCATATTTACATTCAATTGCTTGTACATATATGTTCACATGATGATATACAAGACATGTTTTGTGATATTAAACAAGGTAAAGGATAACATTTTCAGGCACATATTTAAACAGTAAGCAAAATGTTATTACGGTATGTATTAGGCTGTAGTGAATACTGTCAGGTAATGGCAGTCAAACCTTATTTACATGCTTTTACCAAATACTATATATTATATACATTATAGAAGATAGATGTATTTCTACTTTATGAGTAAAGTAATCCAGATCAATCCTTCAGAGTGAAAATATATGGTTGCTCTCCACTGCTCTCCACTGGCCATACACAACTACCAATTTAGTGGCACCATTTTGCATCAGACTGACAATCCTGACAAAGCTGTGGTCCTGATACTGGGTAGGATTACAACAGTGTACAGGCATACCCCACTTTTAAGTACACAATGGGGTTTATTTATTAGAGCTGGAAAGTGCAAAATCAGGCTCACTTCTGCATATAAACCAATGAGCTTCTAACCTCAGCTTGTTTCAATTAAGCTTTGGTAATAAAACCTGGAAACTCATTGGTTTCTATGCAGAAGTGAGCCTGATTTTGCACTTTCCAGCTTTAGTAAATAAACCCCATTGTGTACTTAAAAGTGGGGTATGCCTGTAACACATGCAAGTACAATGGATAGCCGGTGTGATGGGGAGAATTAGGAAATGAAAAAACTAGAAGATACACAAATCACAAGTAAACTTATATAGGTTACAAACATTTTGATATTTCTTTAAATGAGCTCAAACAGTAGTTTGCAGCAGGTGGGTTTATTTGCAATCATTGGCATGCTGGAATGGCCACTGTGTGCCTGAATTATATTCTAGTAATGCTAGTTATGTTCACAAGTGTGAAATTGACAGGGAAATGATTTTGACAATAAGTACCCATTTATAGCAGTGTGAGTTGTCATACGCAATGCATGTTCATGGGACCAGTTTGCACCTATGCGACATGCTTCCTTGCAACTTGGAAAAAGATGCAGGCGCTTCTTTGGTATGACAGTACATTTTGTGGCCCCATTGACGTTATTGGGAGTACACAAACCTAGCCTAATATTTTTATTCCTTTTTTTTTTCTTAAATATGTTTTGTTTGGGATATGATTATCTCCTTGTTTCTACGCAAGAATGCCAAGAAATCTAGAATTGGAATAAATCTTTAAAATTACAGAGGGCCTGTCCACACGAAAATTATGCTAGGAGGTTGAATCACCTTCTGGTTCATGTTGTCCCTCCAGGATGCCACCTGTGAAATCTCTATCCCTGAGTCTCCAGATCCATGGCAACTCAACGGGTCTCACTCACTCTGCAGGATTTTGTTCCTGTGTGTTCTACATTTATAGAAAATGCAGCAGGAGACATTTGACTCAACAGATGTGTTTTAGTAACCAAAGAGATAATTATGATCCCCGTGTGTAAGCTCTGGTGGGTGGAGTGAAACGTGTTGGGGGCATGGCCTGGCAGGGGTCCAGGCTGAGACTGCCATTCCCTATTATACAGAAGGTCTTAACTTGATGTGCTGCTGCCAGGACACCTAGTCACTCTACCATTGCCTGGAGCAGTGTTTCTCATCTACAGTCATCAAGGCACACCGACAGGTCCTGTTTTCTGGCTTTCCATTATTTTGCACAGGTGATTTGATCAGTTTTACTGCCTTAGTAATTACCACAGCCATTTCATCTGAGGGAAATCCTGAAAACATGACCTGTTGGGGCGCCTTGAGGACTGGAGTTGAGAAACACTGGCCTGGAGCATAGATGATCTCCCTTCTCAGCCAACACTCACAGCGATGGGCACAGGACTTCATTCCCATACAGCCTGTGCGGCTCACACACATATCCTTGGTTTGCAGTGTGTTTGAGAGTGGCAACATTTTCAGATGATTTAGCTCAAAATTAAAGTGGAACTTTAGTCATAAAATTAAGTCCTGCTAGATCACATCAGGCTGGTCCCTTTTACAGATGTGTAAAACATTAACAATAAGTGACTATACTGTTTCAGATCCAGTAACACACTGTCTCACCCTGCTCTGCACGTGCTCAGTTGCTCTCCATTTTTAGGCACTGCCAAGTTTGTAGAGGCTGATCTGCTGACTACCTTGAAGCAGAATTAAACCCTGCTATCCTTTACAAGAAAGCTGCTTCTGTTTGATCTGCAACTGCCATGGTGCTGCACATATGATAAGTTATGATACCAGCCATTTAATGGTTTGGCAGTTTGGTTGAGAATCCCGGCATTCCAGGAATGTAACAGTTTGGGTTTAGTTCTACTTTATAATTTGCTGCTGTTCAGGGGCTCTGAGCTTCAGCAAAATGGCAGCCTCCGGCAAGAAGACACACAAGCATTGTGGGAGTCAATTTACAGCACACAGTCATTTTAGTAGCACAATTGTTAATGTGGAATGTATGTTCCTTGCTAAAGAACATAATTTTTTTTTATCACAGTTGTATGGGTAAAGTTCCACTTTAATTAGCAGGTTTGGGTGGACATGCCCTGTACCCACCTTACTTATTATATGCTATGTAGTTGCACTAATGGTCTAATGCAAGAAACAGTGCATCAGCCAAAAATACATGGGTTTTCATTTTTTATTTTGTCCGGTAATATTATAAATGAAAAACGCCTTGTATATAAATATGCTTGGGCTAACTTTAGCTATACATGTTTATGGCTTCAGCTACTATGTTCTAAATGGACGTTCTGGAAGACACATTGATCCCAGTAAAAAAAGGAACATTATATGTAGGAGTAAGAAATGTGTGATCAGCTTGTATTTAGTGAGGTAATAAGTTAAAAATATAGCACCTATTAATTTTGTTAATTAGATTTTTCCACATAAAAAAAGATAAATATATTTTACAGGTATTTCATGCAAACTTGACAGCGACTGATACGAGTTCTAATCAGGCCAGCTTTCAGTGTATCTGAAGACGGAGAGCTTTGGAAGTTGTCGTCAATAGTGGAAAGCCAGAAGCTGTACTTGTTGGCAAAATAGTGGCAAGTCCCACGAGCACCATTGCACTCAATGAATGGAGTCGCTCTAAAGTCTTCCAAGCAGCTACCAGGAGAAGAAAGGGACTGTCCTCCTCCCTCGTCACCTGCGGCTGTATGCTGGAACACAACAATGATAATAAATGTTAGTCTGGTTGATAAACAAACAGCCCATAGATTGATCCTCAATCATTATTTAAACATTCAACAGTTCACTTAATATTTGGAATAAATCTTATGCATTCGTCACACATTTCTTTAATAATACTGTCATTAGCAACTCTTTGTGCACTGGTGCAAATCATTTGGTGGAGGGGGGGATTATGGTGTGGGGTTGGCCCCTTAGTTCCAGTGAAGGGAACTCTTAAGGCGTCAGCATACCAAGACATTTTGGACAATTTCATGCTCCCAACTTTGTGGGAACAGTTTGGAGTTGACCCCTTCCTGTTCCAACATGACTGCACACCATTGCACAAAGCAAGGTCCATAAAGACATGGATGAGCGAGTTTGGGGTGGAGGAACTTGACTGGCCTACACAGTCCTGACCTCAACCCGATAGAACACCCTTGGGATGAATTAGAGCGGAGACTGCGAGCCAGGCCTTCTTGTCCAACATATTATATATTACATGTTATAGCTGCAAAGGGTGGGCCAACTCAATATTGAACCCTACTGATTAGGGCTGGGATGCCATTAAAGTTCATGTGCGTGTAAAGGCAGGCATGTCAATACTTTTGACAATATACTGTAGTTTGCTGACAGATTCAGACGGGCAAGGGTTAGAAAGCCTACAGGGAAACTTTAGGGAAGGATATATATATATATATATTAGCATACTGTAAAGGAAAATTTTTATAACAGTTAATCACACCTTAAGCATTGCTTCTACTTTGCAATCAGTTACCAACATTTCAGACAATTTCAGGTATCTTTTACATGTACTAGTATTCATCACTGCAGGACAAAATTTATGTCTATCAGTAGCTATCAGGCGTTACGTGCGTTCCATGTGACATTTTATTTAGGTTGTGGTTTTCTTTAGCTTACTCTTTATTGTTTAATTGCATTTTCTCTGACACTTAATGTTTAGTTACCTTTTTCTTTATGGGCTGCCATACTAGCAAAGAGACGCATGCTCCCATGTGACAAGTAGTAAAGTAAATTTTAGAGTGCACTTGTTCTTCTTTCCTTCTCCGTAATAAAGATCAATATAATGCTACTGCATTGCTGTACTGGGGCAGCAGACTATACCCATTGTGATTTGTGATGTGGGTTTAGTGGGGCTAGCTTCTTTTTAAAACAGTTGTGTGTAAGATATCCTTTGATAAAGAGGGGCACTAGAGCAATACAGCTCTTTGCAGCTCATTGTGCTGAAAGTGAAAAACATTTCCTTCTTTCCTGCTTTACTGCTCCCTCTCACAAAGTAAGCCATAAGAGTCAGAGGCCATATTGAAAACCATGAATTCTCTGTGTGGCTATATCTATCTCATCTTAAAGTGCTTGTAAACCCTTACATATACCCAGTGAAGTGACGGCCTCAGGTAATGCATAGAGATGAAACAAATCTACCTCCTACATAAGTTCTACCTGTCTATCTGCAGTCTTCTTTTCTCTACATCCGTTCAAAGCACAGAATATATAAAGGTGGTTTGAGGGTTCAGAAAAAGGGGGCGGAGAGCAGAAGTTATACTCTGTAGAGCTCAGTGAGGAGAGCTCTGTGAGCTGATTGGAGGGGGGAGACACACACCCCCCTCCACACAGCACACAGAAACAGAGCTGAGGCTGCCAATCTGCTGGGGATCCTTCCCATGTCACAATTTTTCTCTTGGTATCAGGAAAACTTGTCAGAAGTGATTCATGCGGAGAGCAGGGAAATGAAGCAACAGACAGAAATGACACTTAGTTCTCTTAATTGAGACAAGTACACACTATAAAAGAATATGCTTTGTTCATTTTTCATGTCTGAGGTTTACAACCACTTGAACCTCTGAACGCTGGTGGCTTGCATATATGCGGTCGCTCGTCGGGTGGGCCTTAATGCAGAGCGGCAGCATATATGTGGCCCTATTAAAACAACTTACCCTGCTAAGAGCACGCTCCCTGCATGGTAACTGGTGGGGATCGGTAAGCTCCCAATGCATACTTACTATTGGGAGTGTTCCAATTATGTGACCAATGTAACAGCCAATCACAGCGGTCACATGACCATATTCCCACCTCTGCTTCTTGGCTTTTAGAACTCTTAAAGGGCTGGGAAGCGGTTGGCGCGAAGAGGTTAAGGTTGTTAAGAACACCTGTCATCAAAGAAATATAGGAGGTGCCATCGCTATACTCCTGAGAATGGCTGTGTATGGCTTCAGTACGTTAAATAATGAGCCTGGAAGGCATGCAGTGATGAAAAGCCCAAGTAAAGTCAGAATTCCTTACATACATAATACATTTTCCAGGCCAGGAAGTTAAAAAGTATCAGAAAAGCCAAAGTATTAGCATGAATGCCAGACAACTAATGTTTTTAGCCGGAAGGGGTCATCAGGACAAATTTACTTTCAGCAGAAATATTGGATGAGCAAGTACATAAAAATATGACTTAAAGACTGAAATAACTCTAAATATGTGCTTGCTACTTTCCCTTTACATGCTAAACCCCAGCCTGATATAAAACACATAATTTAATGTTATTATGTATTAAAAACTCCTTAAAAAAAAAAGTATTGTTTCCCCCCCCCAGCATACTTACCTAGGTGGATGCAGCATCGGTCCCCCGCCGCCTCTACACTGAGAACCGAGCGATCAAACACCGCCGATGGCTTGGTTCTCACAGCTCCCCGAGCGGAGAGCTGCTGACTGTCAATCAGCAGCTCTCCGCTCTGCCCCCCCTCCCGCACTCATTGGAGCGCTGAGCTGTGGAGGGGCAGAGAGCGGCCGTCTTAGGCTCTCAGTGGCTCGCTGAGATGGGTATTAGTCCAGGCACCTGGCGGATCTAGACTTTATTGTCGCGATGACGCGGTGCCTGAACTGATTCCTGTGACGTCAGCAGAAAGCGGACTTCAGCCTGTTCTGCTAAAAAAGGGTCACAGGAGTCCAAAAAGAATTGCACTCCTGTGAGCCATAGGAGAAACCCAGCCAAAAAAGCTCAGGCTGGACTGATTGGGAAAGGGAGAGGCAGCACTAGGGACCAACCAAGTCGGCTGCATGCACATGTGCTTACAAGGAACACATTGGCAGGAGGAGAGGGAAGACTTCATCAATTTGCTGCTGCTCTTTCATTGTCCAATCATGGGCTGTGGGTGGGTAAGTGACCCAGCTGTATCACTTACATGCAGTAGACAAAAATCTGGTCGCCAGAGATGTGTACACTAAAAGAACAGAAATTCCGATCCAATGGAAGGTAAAACAGCTCTAAAATAAGACTTTAAAGTGTGTTTGCAGAGTTCAGTTTTAAAACTGCCTCTTATATGCCTGCGCCTACTGTTCCTACATGGCCATGATTCCATTGTTCTGACAAATAAGACAAAATACAGCACAAGATAACTTCTTTTAGTAAATTGTGTTATCTGTCTTGTTCTCCTGCGCTTGTGCAATCTGTGGTTCTATTTTATTATGTGTGCCTATTCTTTCACAAGGATCTAATAAAAAAAACCTGAAGATGATTAATAGATAAATGGAGAGGAGAAACGTATTGCCTGATCTTACCAAAGTGCCACAGTTAAACGATATACTAAAGCAGGGGTCTCCAAACTGCGACCCGAGGGCCAAATGTGGCCCTTTGCCAGCAGTTATCCGACCCTTGGAGCACTATTCCTCCCACTGATATGAGACACTATTCCTCCCACTGACACCAACAATGGGGCACTATTTCTTCCACTGGTACTGTTAGAAGTTTTTGAGTTAATTATATTTTAAGTGATAAAAGTTTCTGATAAACACACAAAAGTTATTTGTAACTGGTGATAGGTTTTGAAGGTCACAGAACATAGTGACAGAAAGCACAGAGAGATATGGTTTTGCTGTGAAGGTTAATTCTATTTTGGAATAACTACGTCAGTACAAAGGACTATGGGTGGAGTTATGCTACTTATCTTTAGACTAAACCATATTAGGAATATATGCAAATGTGGGTGTCACCAGGAAATGCTGACAATACAGTATGAAACACTATAAGAATAGAATAGGGTTATGGTAGAAGTAGGAGGGGAGGTGTAGAGAGGAAGATGGAGGAGAGAGTGAAGGAAGGAGGAGACGGGGTTAAGATGTAACATCTGGTGTCTCTGCCACTGAAGCCGTCACCATGTCATATGTTACCAGTCTTGTCTTTGCTAATTCACTCTGAATAAACAACTTTCTGGATGAGAAACTAATTCTTAAAAGTAAGTTCGATATGCTGCCTTGGATGAAGACTTGCAATTCTCCTCTACACACACCCTCTAGGAGAGAGGATATTGATTTTTATATATTGAAAAGACTATGCTATTCTATATCTAGAAACGCTCCTGTAAGTAGAAAGACGATAAAGAATAATTTCTCTTTCCACCACCTTCTTTCAGATACCAATGATGGGATACTATTCCTCCTACTAATAGAGACACTACTCCTACTCCTATTGACCACTAACCCTGGGGCCATATTTATTCTCACTCATGCTGAGCCTGTGACATTTTCTGCCTCTGCTGGCCACATTCCGGCCCTCCTAAAATCTGAAGGACAATAAACTGGCCCTTTGTTTGAAATGTTTGGGGACCCCTGTACTAAAATACTGGAAATATATATATGCAATACTTGTTACACATACATAGGGTTGCTTTGTAAATTAAAAAAGTAAGGGTAAAGAAATGAAATACCATAAGAAATGAATATCCAATCCACAAGCTTCGCCAGCCCTCTGGACAGAACGGGATGGAGCTATCTTGGCTGTGAACAGCAATTGCTACTGCAGGAGCCTCACAGACCGTACAACGACTTATGTAAGGCTTGATTTCATCTTCAACCACAGGCATCATTGGAAGCGGAGCAGTGGTTGACAGCCAATAGGATTTGTCATTACGGCTGGCGTAGTAGCACACATCACCTGGGTTGCAGTACAGGAAAGGCATTGTGCTGAAGCGCTGCAAGCAAGATCCAGCGAGACCTATTGAAACAAAATATCTGTGGTTTATATTTCAAGATACTGAGGATTTTATTTTTGTAAACTGTGACAAACTGTAACGAATAGATTTGATCACTTGTATTTTGTGCATTAAATCATACAGTATTATTGCAAAAAATATTCCATGGATCCTTGCACAAGGCTTGCGAGTTGATCATGTTCTGGGCTGTTTGCCTCTACTGCACTCTTAGCATTGCTCCCATTTCTCTCTGTATACTACCGAACACTATACTATAGAGATATTCCATAGTCCTAACACGGTTCCTGTCCTAGGGTGACAACACGGCTAGCATTGTCACCCTAGGACAGGAAGTGTTTTACTGCTAGAATCACCAGATAAATATAAGGAAAAAAAAGGTATAAAAGAAAACAAATGCATTCACCACATCTAAGCCTGTTAAACTGCAATATATTACGCATCAACTTCAGTTCTAGATAATGTATCACAGATCCCACAATGGCTTGACGTTCCTTATAGTAGAGTCTTCAGTGAAATGAATGAAGATTCTACTAAGGTCAGAGCCTAAAATTAAGTAATGACACCCTAAAGCCTGGTACACACAGGCCGAATGTTGGGGTGAATGTCGGGCCTTTGACCAGCTTCTAGCGATGGGGCATGACTGAAAAGGGTCTGCCAATCAACTCCTGCCATTGGCTCAAAGCGCTGACTTGAATGTTCTGGCGGGGGCGGGGCCATCCTTCTGTCAGAACACACTTTTACAGCAGGGGAGATTGTTGTACTAACATCGGAGTGTTACTACTGCGGCTCCGAATTGAGCTCTCAGTTTTTTTTCTTTCAACCTTACTGGGCTGAACAAAAAAAAAAATACTAGTGTATACTAGGCTTATGCCCTGATTCACACCTGAGTGATTTGAAGTGCTTGTCTAGAAGCACTTCAATGCTCAACATAAGGGTTCTCCTTGTATCCTATGGTACATGAGCATTGAGGTTGATTTACTAAAAGCGGAGAGTGCAAAATCTGGTGCAGCTCTGTATATAAACCAATTAGCTTCCAGGATGTTTTGTCAAAGCTTAATTGAACAAGCTGCAGTCAGAAGCTGATTGGTTTCTATGCAGAGCTGCACCAGATTTTGTACTCTTCAGTTTTAGTAAATCAAACCTTAGTGTCGTTTAAAGTATGTTGCTCAAAGCTCAAAAAAGTACATGTGCTTCTTTGCGGAAGGAGCACAGGTTTTTGGTCCCTATAGACTTCAGTGGGAGTACCTTAAAAAAACAAGTAATTTTTTTGTGTGGGATTTCCTGCCTCTCCTTCTCCTAGTAGTACTAACTTTCTATTGGCTAAAATAAAAAAAATGTACAGACTTGTATGTATATAAAAATGCTCCCAAGGCGCATTAATAAGCTCAAGCACAAGTGTAAATGTAGCCTTGCAGTCTGATTTCAAATCACATGACTCAGAACCAAAGTGTCATGGGACCGGATTTCATACTAAGGGACTTATTTATTAAGTAGTGAATATCATATTCACTGTTTAAAGTGGAGCATCAGGCTCCTTCAGAAAAAAAATTCACTAATACTGTAGCTGCTGACTTTTAATATTAGGACACTTACCTGTCCATGAATCCAGTGGTATCTTCACCCGAGCCGATTTTTCAATCAGCTCTTGGGTGCTGCCGCCGCCATCTCAGGTGAGGCAAACCAACGGGAGCGGGTACCTGTCAAAACCAGGTGCCCGCCCCCCCCCCCAAAAGGTGCCAAATGTGGCAGCGGAGGAGGGAAGGAGGCACATAAGCGTGACTTGATCTTTTGGGTGGAGCTCCGCTTTAATAAATATGTTCCCAATTGTTTCAAAATGCACTGCTCCTTGACAGTGATTTTTGGAATTCATATTCTTCTTTGTTTTGGTGTTCCACCAATACCAGGTTTCGGTAAGTGGTTCAGTTAAAGAGTATGTAAACCCAACATTTTATATTCCTGATATGTGCCTGCCGTACCATGTACTTGTATGAGAAAGTATCTTGTTCTCTTTGTATTTCTTCCTTTGTGTGAAATACCTGGTATTCCTGCCAGTCCCTCTGCTTTACTATTAGAAACTGACCACACTAAGAAGGAGAACACACTGTGTTCAGTTTTCTAGCTATGCTGGAAACTCAGCCTGCTCTTCTCCAATGATCAGACTTGTCCTGACCCCCCCCCCCCCCCCCATCTGCACAGCCATTCACTGGGAAGATCAGTGTAATGGGGTTTCTCCTCCATTAGCTCTTATGCAGCTGAGAACAGAGGGAATTTATTTTATTTATATATATATATATATACACACAAACACATATTTTGCCTTTCATTTCTATTTTAAACTGAATGGGTTGTTTTACAATGTGATCATTTACAATTACTTTATGGGTGAAGTCAATGTTAAGTTTTGGGGATGTAAAGTGTTGGGCTGGCTTCAGTGCCCATAAGTGGCACCTCATCAGTGCCCATCAGTGCCGCCTCATAAGTGCACACCAGTGAAAGTGTTGGGCCAGCTTCACACCTATTATTAATGTAGTAGTATTAGTAAATCAGAATTAGTAATGTTTCAGTGCTATTCACAATCGATGCACTGAATGGATGAACCTGCATTGCAACTCACCATAATGAACAGTAATATACTAAAATACTGTATTTTCTGGTTCATTGTGGTGCATGGTGTAGTGTTAGATTGACTTTACATTAATGACTAACAAATTAAAGCATAACTCCAGCTAATTCTTTTTAGGCAGGTGCAAAATTCCTTTTTTTGCTTTTTGGGATAAAGGTTTCACATAAAAAAAACTGGCAATTGTAAGCATCCCTGTAAGTGATAAATGGTTTGTCTCAACCCTTTAACTGACACTTTTTCTGCACAGTTTGGTCTGTTAAAGAAATCTGAAACATAACAGCAGGATAAATAGGTAGAGAAACTCATTTACGGGGAAGGCTGCATTATATACAGTATGTCATTTTCTATTTTGCCGTTAGTACCATTTTACCTCAGTTTTATGACAATCTCATAGACCTGACTTAACATCCCAATTATATAAAATATTGCAAAATACATAGGGTAATGTACCTAGGTCTTGATTGTGTGCTTTCTCCTGTCCTTCAAAATACAATAGACTGTATCCACTCCATAACTTGGCCATGCCAACAGGACACATTGGCTCTTGATCAGTCTGGCTGTGTTTCACTAGAAGATAGCCAATGTTCACACTTCTTCCTGGCATCCCTGGATGTCCAGCACTACCAGGTACACCTGAAGTTCCTACAAAACACAAGAGAAAGTGACATGATGTTTTTCCGTGTGTACATAGATGTATAAGTAAGATTGCAAAGGGTTAGACTTGTACATATGTGCACTAAAACTAAACAAAGAATGACAATTTCATGATTTCACAACTGCCATGGCCCCACTTTGCTCTAGTGCTGACCAGTCAGTCATATGCTGATCTCAGTCATAGAGGAAACCACAGTGACAATATGCTGCCAGGCAGTCACAATAACATGACTTCCTATCCACTGATCATCTAACTGACAATCAGGCAGCATTAGTCTGCCTCTGCCTGCAGGGCAGCCATCGGAAATTCTGGGGCCCCTTACACAGCTTTAGGCCTGGGCCCCCTGGGGCCTGATCACCAACATTCTCCAGGGCCCGCCCACTGGCCGCCCCACCAAATCCGCCCACTGGCCATCCCACTGAGTCCTTCGGTGCACCCACTTTTATTTTAACACTCTTACAATTTAATGTATGCCCATCCATGCCCAGCATCATCCATCCCTCTCCACAATGTATGCCCACCCATGCCCAGCATCATCCATCCCTCTCCACAATGTATGCTCACCCATGTCCAGCATCATCCATCCCTCTCCAGGATTCTGGGCATGAAAGGGCATACATTGTGAAGAGGGATGAATGATGCTGGGCATGGATGGGCATACATTGTGGAGAGGGATGAATGATGCTGGGCGTAGATGGGCATACATTGTGGAGAGGGATGGATGATGCTGGGTGGGGATTGGCATACTATAGGGATGGGTGGGGATTGGCATACTAGATGGATGATGCAGGGTGGGGATTGGCATACTAGAGGGATGGATGATGCCGGGTGGGGATTGGCATACTAGAGGGATGGATGATGCCGGGTGGGGATTGGCATACTAGAGGGATGGATGATGCCGGGTGGGGATTGGCATACTAGAGGGATGGATAATGCCGGGTGGGGATTGGCATACTAGAGGGATGGATGATGCCGGGTGGGGATGGGCATACTAGAGGGATGGATGATGCTGGGTGGGGATGAGGATGATGGAGTTGCATTGTGAAAATGGATGAGGATGATGATTTCACAATGCAACTCCATCCTCATCCATGCAACTCCATCATGCCAGCTTGTCAGCCTCAGGGGACCGTGTCCCATCCCAGAAATAAGTGAGTGAGTCCAAATCTACAGCATGGGGGGCACAGGGAGCAGCACACACTAACTCTGTGACTTACGCTCCACATTGCTCTCTTATATCTGCGTGCACCTGAGAAGGCTGGGTCACTGCTGATGAACTGACCACACCCCCTGCCCAAGTCCCAGCCAATCAGATTGCACACTAACCTAGCAGCAGCCAGCATGCTTCGTCTCAGCAGAGAAGGAAGCAGAGAGAGTGCTGGCCTCGATCACCAGATTAAAGTTTAATTTCGTGTTCTGCTGGGGGGAGGCAGGGAGCGGGCCCCTTGGGGCGCTCGGGCCCCTTACAATAGTATTGCCTTTACCCCCCTGATGGCAGCCCTGTCTGCCTGTATTAGTTTTTATATTACAGTCTTTGTATAGGGGTATGTACAAAGAGGTCAGCTTCACGTTTTATAACATTGACTGGGTTCCTTATTATGCTCTATACAGTATATTCATTATTTTATAAAAAGGATTGTAGATATAGTTTTAAATTGTACTGCATACTGATCAACATACCTTTTAATCTAGTGCAAAATACAAAGTTATTATTTTTACAATATAAGTGTGGAAAAAGAAGTTCCCTTCTGTGATGCAACCTAATGACAAGCAATACCTAAATATTATACTTTTTTTCTTCATTGCCACTCAGTCCGGCAAGTTATTGGATAACAGTCAAAGATGGTGTACATACCTATAGCTCCATTAGGTCCTCTTTGTCCCATTGATCCCAGGTCTCCTCTCGCACCAGGAGCAGCAGACCTTCCAGGTATTCCAGGTACTCCTTCCTTACCCTGTGGACCCTGAACACCTGCAAAACAGATACCCTTTTTAAAGATTTCAAAATCCTATTGTTTGTCTGCTCCTAAAAGTATACATATTTACTAAAACTCTATATTGAACATGAAACATTAACCGAGCATGTATGACCTGCATCTCAAGAAAGATTTGCCTCCATGTTCAATATATTTCAATAGCTGAATGTCCTACCTGGTTTAGATATTATCAGAATTTTTCATAGATATTACATTTATTGAAGCTTACACATTTGAACATTTCAGATTCTACACTAGTCTTACTAGTTGGTAAATGCAGCACAGATAGTTTTTTCATACACTTGTAAAAGATGTCAACTGTTGAAACATACTGGTAACACTGTCTCACATTGCATTGTAAATGCATCACATTTAATGTCCTTGAAACAGCCATACCTTTAGCACCTTCAGGACCACGAGGTCCCATATCACCTGGAATGCCTTGTGGACCAACAATTCCAAACACACCAACAGGACCTGAGTCCACTTTCATGTGCAAGGGTACTGGAGGTAATCCCGGCTGTCCAGGAGCACCCTGTAGACCTTTTAAAAAGAAAAAAATATGTATTTTTTTATGGTTAGGACAAAAAATACAATTGTTAAAAAATATTTGTTCTATTTAGTGAACTAGTAAGTAAATACGAAATAGTGCATAATAATATTTAGCATTCTCATTTTGTTGCCATAAATTTAAACATTGGGGATTACATTGTTAATTGTTCTCCTTACCCCTTATTACAGAGCTCAGTAACTCAAGCTGGGATTTGCAAACAAGTAAAAGGGTCAGCGCAGTAATATATGCTTCCACTGAAACACCGTGCCCAACATTTTAATGAGAGAAAGGAAAGGAGACAACTTCTGCTGTGTTCTTTCTTTTTCGAAAATCCACTGTGTTCTGGGAATCCTTTGCCATGTATTAAATGTTTATTGTAAAACAAAGATTGTGTAAATATTCACCAGTCAACCATAACTTCATGGCCACCCACTTAATATTGAGTAGGTCTCCTTTTTGCCACCAAAACAGAACCGACCCATCAAAGCATTGACACCACTAGACCTCTGAATGTATGCTGTGGTATCTGGTATAAAGCCATCGGTAGCAGATCCTTTAAGTCCTTGAAGTTGCAAGGTGGGGCCTCCATGAATCAGATTTATTTTTCCAGCACATCCCACAGATGCTTGATTGGATTGAGATTTGGAGAATTTGAAGGCCACGTCAACACCTCAGACAAATTTTTGTGTTCCTCAAGCCAATCTTGAAGCATTTTTAAACTATCCCAGGGCATATTATCCTCTAAGAGAGGCCACTACCATCAGGAAATAACATTTCCATGAATGGGTGGACTTGGTCCCTAACAATGTTTAGGTAAGCGGTATGTGCCAAAGTAACATCGACATGAATGGCAGGACCAAGGTTTCCTAGCACCACATTGCCCACAGCATTACATTGCCTCTGACAATTTTCCTTCTTCCCTTACAACATCCTGCTGGCATCTTTTCACCAGGTAAGCAAGGCACACGCATCTCGCCATCCACATAATGTAAAAGAAGATGTGATTTTTATTGGACCAGGCCAGCTTCTTCCATTGCTCCGTGGTCCAGTTCTGATGCTCACGTGCCAATTGTAGGCGCTGTTGGCTGTGGACATGTTTACTTGCCTAGTGCTGTTATTCACTTAACCTGTCAGTGATCATAAAGTTATAGCTGATTGGGGTGTATATACCATGTGTGTGTGTGTATATATATATACACACTGAGCAAAATTATATACGCAACACTTTTGTGTTTGCCCCTTCTTATCATGAGCTGAACTTAAAGATCTATTACTTTTTCTATGTACACAAAAGGCCTATTTCTCTCAAATATTGTTCACAAACCTGTCTAAATCTGTGTTAGTGAGTAGAGTTGAGCGGACACCTGGATGTTCGGGTTCGGCGGGTTCGGCCGAACTTCGGAAAAAAGTCCGGGTTCGGGACCGAACTTGACCCGAACTTGACCCCGAACTCCGAACCCCATTGAAGTCAATGGGGACCCGGACTTTTGAACACTAAAATGGCTGTAAAAAGGTCATGGGAAGGGCTAGAGGGCTGCAAATGGCAACAAAATGTTGTTAAGAGCATGGCAAGTGATCTGCAAACAAATGTGGATAGGGAAATA
This sequence comes from Lithobates sylvaticus, assembly GCA_028564925.1. Taxonomy (NCBI): domain Eukaryota; kingdom Metazoa; phylum Chordata; class Amphibia; order Anura; family Ranidae; genus Lithobates; species Lithobates sylvaticus. The sequence continues at coordinate 413,225,501 of CM053027.1, forward strand.
ACTTAAAATAATATAAAAAAATTAAAAATAAAAATAAAATGCTGGAGGCCCCCTTCTCAGCAGAAGAGGTACAGGAAGTCATTAAGAACCTCAGAAACTCAACGGCACGATGTCGCACATATGGTGGGAATACCCCAGAATATGCACTTTCTGGAAAAAATTATTAACTTTCATCAGGAGACTGGGTGGGAGACAATGTGAAGGAACCGGAGGCACTGTCAGCAACCCAATCTACTATCGCCTGTACTTGTCCTGGCCTCGACATTCGTACAGCCTCATTAGGCGCGCCAAAATACTGCTGCAGGCTCTGTCGCCTACTCGCACCTGCAGAAGGTGTTTCACTAGTGCGTGTAGCTGGCACAGATCGACCACGTCCTCTCCCTGCAACAGGAGCGCCACCAGCAGCACCACGACCCGGGCCACGTCCCCTTTTTGATGATCTCCTCATATTTTCTAAATTTATGATCTCGCCCTAAATGGGTGTTTTTGTATATAGCAGAATACACGTACACGTAAAGCGTTTATGAAAACGCAGAAAATGCTATTGGGAAGAAAAGAAAACACCGCAAAATTTTATTTTTTTTCAATGTTTTTGCAATATCAGACTACACGGGCAGTATCTACAGCATTTATGAAAACGCAGAAAATGCTATTGGGAAGAAAAAAAAACACTGCAAAATTTTATTTTTTTGCAATATCAGACTACACGGGCAGTATCTACAGCGTTTATGAAAACGCAGAAAATGCTATTGGGAAGAAAAAAAAACACTGCAAAATTTTATTTTTTTGCAATGTTTTTGCAATATCAGACTACACGGGCAGTATCTACAGCGTTTATGAAAACGCAGAAAATGCTATTGGGAAGAAAAAAAAAACACTGCAAAATTTTATTTTTTTGCAATGTTTTTGCAATATCAGACTACACGGGCAGTATCTACAGCGTTTATGAAAACGCAGAAAATGCTATTGGGAAGAAAAAAAAACACACTGCAAAATTTTATTTTTTTAATGTTTTTGCAATATCAGACTACACGGACAGTATCTACAGCGTTTATGAAAATGCAGAAAATGCTATTGGGAAGAAAAAAAAACACTGCAAAATTTTATTTTTTTGCAATGTTTTTGCAATATCAGACTACACGGGCAGTATCTACAGCGTTTATGAAAACGCAAAAAATGCGTGCCTCAAACTTAACGAATCAAAAACAGAACTTCTTATTCTACATGCAAACCAAAACTCCCGAATCAAGATCCCTTGGACACCACCCACCATCTTTGGACAGACCATCCCCCCAAGGACCAAGGCCAAGAGTCTCGGAGTCATTTTTGACTCAGAAATGTCTATGGATGCACAAATAGGAGCTGTAGTCAGTGGGTCTCACCATCTGCTCCGCCTGCTACGCAGACTCATCCCCTTCATACCAAAGGAGGACAAAGCAGTGGTAGTTGGAACAGCCATTAATTCACGACTTGACTACGCAAACTACCTTTACATAGGTAATAATTAAAGTGATTTAGCGCTAAAATAACATAAAAGCACACAATAAGAATATAACATCTAATAAAACCCAGTGAAAGAATCGATAATTAATAAAGGTATGTATAAAAGCACATAATTGATAACACAAGTGAACTAATATTATATATTAGGTTTGGCTGCTAGTAATTTATTCATGTAAGATTATTTATCTACATTGAATCACATTTGTCACTATCTATTGGAGCTATTTCTGCACTTTATATTTGATTTATATTTATAAGTGTTTATTGCACATTTTGCACTGATTTTATTTCACTTATTTACATACACGTGTGGATTGATCAAATCCACTATCCATCAGTGAAGCGCGAAGGTCATTTCCTATTTTTACCTTTACATAGGATTACCCCAATATCAACTTGCGCGCTTACAACTTATCCAAAACACGGCGGCAAGGCTGATAACAGGAAAAAAAACCTGGGAATCCATCTCCCCTTCCCTGAGGAGCCTACATTGGCAAACCGTGAAGAATTGGGTCGCATTCAAGACCCTCTGCCTCACCCACAAATATACCCATGGAGACGCTCCTAAATACCTTCTTGAGAAAATAAAACACTACACACCCAATCGCAGTCTTCGATCGGCTAACCAAAACCTCCTCCTCATTCCCAAATCCCGCTACAAATCAAAGGGGGAACGGAGATTCGCTGTCCAAGGACCACGGCTATGGAACGCTCTACCAACCTACATCCGCATGGTTGAAAACCATCAGGCCTTCAGGAAAAAACTCAAGACCTACCTCTTCTAAGAAGCTTGACAACAAAGCATGAATACAGCGCCTTGAGGTGATTCAGTTTGCATTGTAGTGCTATACAAATTATTCATTCATTCATTCATTCAGGGAGACTGTGTTTGATAAACAGCGTTGAAAGAAGTTGAAAATGGATGTCTGCATCACAGGCTTGAGACTGGATGTTTGAAGAACACCAGTTTACCAAAAATGAAATGGAGGTACAAAACAAGGAGTTCTTCAGAAGGCTGATGAAACAAAACCCTAGGCAGGTAGGTAGCCTCTCTCCCCTTTACTTTAATGCTATTTTTTCTATTTAACGAGATACCTATAGATATTTGGGGGCTGGTCATTAAACCCAGCGAAAGGAAAATAAGCTGAAACTACCCCTTTTTTTTTTCTCGAAAACCTAATTGTTTTTATTAGCAAGTCATATAGGCCTTCATTTTTTTTTAAGGTGGCCATAGAATTCAAGAAACAATGTTTGGGGATGTCATTTTACACAGTGGTGCTTCTGGTGTGGTAAGTTCCTAATTGGTTCAAAAACATCCTCTTTTTTTTTTTTTTTTTTTTTTTTATAGAAAGCATGACTACAAATACATTCCAAGCACAGATTGTGTAAAATTGTTTTGGTACTGACCTGTAGCTCCTCTGTCACCTTTTGGTCCTTTAGGCCCTGTGTCTCCAGAAAATCCAGGTAATCCAAAGTGCCCAGGAATGCCCTGTTGACCTTTATGACCTTTTGATATTAAAAAAACATTGTTATGCAGGGCAGCATTACAAAAAAGGTTAGGAACAGCAGGATATTGATAGTACACACTACCTTTCAACCCAGGATAACCAGGAATCCCAGTAAACCCTTGCAATCCTCTGTCACCAGGAGTTCCTCTCTCACCAACAATTCCTGGTATTCCAAATGGTCCTGGCTCTCCTTTCACACCAGGTCGAGAGGACACACCTGGTCTTCCTTGCGGCCCTGGATAGCCTGGAAATTTTTTAAAGAAACATGTATTAAATACTGGTTGCTCTGATTATGCTTTTCAGTTTCTCATAGAAATCCTTCAAATGGTACAGCTGGCCATATGTAGACAGATATCTGTCATGGAAAAGATTTGCCTTTCTTTGTATTGTCAGCTATATACATATACTAATACATAATACATATATACATACTAAAGCCAAATCGGCAGATATTGCCGGCATTGGCCCCGTCCGAATCGATTCCCAAAAGTAGTTCCTGTACTACCTTTGGCAACTTCGGGGGGGGGGGGGGGGATTTGTATAGACATCTGTGCAGAAACCCGCACAGATGTCTGTCAAATCGCCCGCAAAATCGGACTGCATTGCCGGGTTGAAATTGTGTTCAGCTGAACTCGCATGATTTCTAACCCGCAGCAATGTGAACCTAGGCTAAGGCTCAGTTCACACTGCCGCGACTTGGAATCTGACTCGTGAGACCCCCAAGTCGCGTAAAATGTGAAATCCCATGTTAGTCAATGAGAGCTGTCTTAATTAGCACTACTGAAGTCGCTCCAACTTTAGAAAAGATTTCTGTACTACTTCAAGGTGAATTCTATCCGACTTCTATTCTATACTTCTATCACAGTAATACACAAGTCCCCAGGAAGTCGTCAGTTGCACCGCAAGCTGCTCGATTTTCAGGTTGCAGCAGTGTAAACCGAGCCCTATTGGTGGATTATTGAAAGATGCCACCTGACCACTAATTTAGGCTTCAGCAGTATGTAACATGTCTGTGGACATTGGGCTCCCCGACTGGGCTAAACTGATGCTGAATTACTTTTGTATCCAGTTGTAGGAAATAGCCACTTTGTTGCCCCTGTGTTTCTTTTTTAAAATCCAGCTTAGGTGGAGCTTAGCATGGAGCAGTAGCTCGCTGATGGGAAGAGCGAAGCCTTAAGAGAGAGCATGGCATATGACTCTGGTATCCCCTGATGAAGTCACGTGACCGTGATGTAACGCATAGGGTGTGAGTGGAGGCATACCGGAAGTGACACAATTTTGTAACGAGCTTGGAGCTTGTGTATATATGCCATTACTCTGCTTTTTAATGTGAGTGCACTGTATGATGTTATGATTTTAATAAATACATTCTAAGTTACTACACTACGAGAGTACTCTTCTTCTTTTATAAATTCCCCTTTGAGAGGACATTAGAGGGAACCCCCTGGGAGAAAACAGAGACACAACATATGTGAGAGCAGATCATCTGAAACAACTATAGAGGACCCCAAGAGGTGACTACACGCCACTATGCTGTCCAAGGAACCATAGGCTATGCTGATTTAATACTTACCTGAGCTGAGAGGCTAGAGAGCATGGAGGTGATGTGGGAGCAAGATTGTTACCTATATTATGAATAATCACCACTACGGCGGCGCTCTGCGGGGGGTGTTTAACCCTTTTTCGGCCGCTCACAGGGGGTAAAACCGCACCGCGAGCGGCCGAAAACGACGGTAAAGCAGCGCTAAATATAGCGCTGCTATACCGTCACCGCGGCTCCCCGCCCCAGTGTGAAAGGGGCCTAAGGGTGTAGGGATATTGTGCACTACCTCACAAAAAGGACTTTTTATATAAAGACTTGTATCGATGGACATACACTATTATATTGTTGTTTCAATTTGTGTGTTAGGTGTCCAGCCTTGAGACACAAGTTATTATTTATGCACTAGGATAATTTTTATTACATGTTTTGGATCATTATTTATATTGCATGTTTATACACCTATTTTCTATTGCTGCTGATTTAACACAGTGTGAAGAGTGTGGTGATCGTTGGATGACTAGGGGCATCACAGAGTGATAGCTTTTAGCCTTGAGGTTACACCCATTAACGTTCAATTGGTTTATGCACTTTTAAGTCACTTTATATTAAAATTTATTTTGATGGTTATCTATTAGGAGTGATTAACTAGGTTTACCTACCACAAGAGTTCACGTCATTTTTGGTTAGATTGAGTTAACTGTCAGCGCCTCACTACTCTCTAACAATCCGGATATTTTGTCTCAACAAAAATGTATTTAGACATGTTTAGAATGGAAAAATTTGTTTAGTTTTGGATAGATTTGTTATGTTACTAATATAGTTTCATTGATTTGTTTCGGAATCAGTTTAGTTTATACATTTTCTAACAAATTCCAAATTTTCTGAACGATTCAGATCAGTCAGAAAATTATTTGAATTCTGTGTAAAAAATAGCTGGTCGTTAAGAAGCAGGCCGAGAAGCTAGCCGATGCGTCCTTAACAACCGATGACTTTATCAGCAGCTTCCCCACTGACAGCTACAGGTAAACAAAAGAATGCCGGTGTTCTATTGAATAATGCCTCCCATCGGATAATGCCTACGAGGGGGTCTGCACATGTGCAGTATGCAACATCTCTGCAGCTTATATGTTGATCAGCTGGCATGATGTCAACACAGTGAATGCGCAGATCGTCAGAGAACGTAATTGTCAGATTCTGGCTCGCTGTTGCAGGGCGGATTTTGGGAGTGTTTAAGGGTAGGTTTTGTGTGTGTTGCAACCCGCCCTTACACGCAGCCAAAACCCGCCGTTCAACACACGGAACCCGCACCGCAACAGACAGAAAACACGCCCTTCAATACACTGAAAAACCCGCCCGCAACAGTGAGGCAGAATCTGATAATTCCGTTCTCCCTCTGCGCTTTGCAGATCGACGGATACTGCCTCCGACGATCTGTGCATGTGCTGTATTGACATCACGCCAGCTGGTCAACATATCAGCTGGGGTGATGTTATGTACTGCGCATGCGTAAACCTGTCTGAGGCATTATTCGACGGGAGGCAATATTCGACAGGACAACGGCAATGAAAAAATTCAGAAAAATAACAAATCTATACCAGGCTCTTCGGCTCTAGTATGGATTTTAAGGGAAGCCCCACGCCAAAAAAAAAAATGGTGTGGGCCCCCCCCCCCCCCCCCATAAAAATCAATACCAGACCCTAATTCGAGCATACAGCCAGGCAGGCCAGGAAAGGGGAGGGGTGAAAACAAGCGAGCAGTGCTTTGGGGCAGGGGGAAGGGGTATCTGCCCTTCTACAGATGACCAATGTAAGGGGTCAGTTCTACACCGACCACCAATGTAAGAAGGAACTTCTCCACTGACCACTGAAGGAGTACTACAATTTATAAACTTTTTTTTTCTGTTTTTACAATTGTCTGCATTTATTTTATGCTTATTTCAGCAGGGGATTCCTAAGGCCAAAAACATATTTCAAGGGTCCTGCAATAAAAAGACTGAGAAAAGCTGTCCCAAAGAAAAAAAAAAAATACCTGGCTGTCCAGTAGGCCCTGCAGACCCAATATCTCCTGGGATTCCGGACAAATTTGATGCACCTGGAAGTCCACGAACTCCAATTAATCCAGGCAAACCAGTTACGCCTGGTAAACCTAAAACCAATAGAGATTTAAAACATGTATTATCAATATGTGTAACTAAGTCATAATAATAATAATAATTTAATACCATAATACAATTATAGGACCCCGCATTCACTATATCTGGTCTCCCATTGTACACATAACATGGAAATGAAATTATTTTAGTAAATGTAAACTGCTAAATATCTTTTCTCATAAGCATTATATAGCAGTCTTGTGATTTCTATCAGTGTCTGGTCAAGCACTAGTTAAAGCTTTTCCATTCTCATCTGATTGTCCTATGAGGCTGCATGACCCCTGACTTTCTTTCTGAACTGTGCTGATCACATGCACCCTCCCATGAAAAAAAAACAAACTCTATAGCAATACACACCAAACTGAGCATGTGCAGAGTGTCCCCAAGGCTCTGCGGATGGATTGGGGACAGTTAAATAAGGGGCGGATCAGAGAAGACAGGATCAAACAGTCTTTTTACACAATGCAGAGGATTAACCCCTTAGGTTCCACAGCGGGTATAACAAGCATGCTTTACTGCAAATACAGACGGATTTTACTGTTGTAGGTTTAGTAACACTTAAATGGAATAGTGCATGTGTGTACTAGAGTAAAAAACTTCATAGAGATTAACGCATGCACAAACTCATTACTAAATAATTTTTAACCGGAGCGATGTATAACCCAAGTGAGTATGCTTACTACTGAGCAGACAATGCAGGCCCAATCAAATCAACAAATTGAGAAAACAAACCCAGCTCGCCGGTCCCATTTACATTTTTCACTAAAGATGTCAAATGAAGATACCCATGTAATAATCACAGAATCAACTCGAAAAAATGACTGGGTCATCTGACTATCATAGTTTTTGAATGTTTTTCAGCACAGTCTGGAATATTCAGGGTTTGATTTGAGTGCTTTTTTTAGGCCTTCTGTTCTGATACAATGATGCATTTGAATTATCTGCTGATTTTATACAAACTAAATATATTATTCACTACTGTGACAGATTCTGGCATCATAATGAATGGCATTGATGTAAATGACATTGTTATATGTGACAGTTTTAATGTAGTAGTAATATAGAATACATTTCCTTTAAAGTGGTTGTAAACCTCGGACATGAAATATGAAGAAAGCATATCCCTCTATAGTGTGCACTCTGTTTGCTGCCTCGTTCCTCTGCTATCAGCATGAATCACTTGTGAAAAGTTTTCCTGACACCAAGAGGAAAATGGTGGTGGGGTTGGACCTCCAGCTGATTGACAACCTCAGCTCTGTTCCTGTGTGCTGTGTGGAGGGGTGTGTGTCTCTTCCCTCCAATCACCTCTCTGAGCTCTCCTCACTGAGCTCTGCACAGTGTAACTTCAGCTCTCTGCCTCCTTTTTTCTGAACTCTCAGACAAGCTTTAAAATCCACTTTAAATGGATGCAGAGAAGAAATAGCTTCAGATAAACGGGTACAACTTATGTAGGAGAATTTGTTTCATCTCTGTGTATTACCTGAGGCCAGTCACTTCACTGAGTATATGTAAGGGTTTACAACCACTTTAAGTAATTTCAGTTGGCTTCTGATGAAACCCATGTCAATTTACCCTCTATTACTCTTAATATATTGTTCACCTAGTGCAGATGTAGCACCCTGATGTTTAGGCAGGGTTGCTATTAAATTTATATGCCAAGTGATAGTTGCCTTGGCCAATTGGTAGGAGATCAATTGATTTTGCCCTAATTCTGGAATTGCTGACCTTCTCTCTTCTGTTGCCAGGTGGCCGGGTATCTGGTGACATTAGATAAGACGAGGGCATTGCAAGGACAGATTATGAATGAATGGGGTGTCTCAGTCAATGGGCAGAGATTTTCTTGGGTCCCTTGGCCTGCTGGGAGAGCCTGTTTATTTGGGTTGAGTCAGGTTATTGGGGGTTCTGTGCCACCTGGACAGCTGTCTGGGTGGACGTGTGTTGTATTGCCACAGTGTCAGGGAAATACCGTACTTCGTCGCCGGGTTCCAAGAATGCGCACGCGCGGTAGAGCGGCTCAGCAAACAGTACAGGTACGCCGGGTAGCGGGTGCGCATGCGCGGGTCCACGGCGCTCGGGTATCTGATGCAGCTCAGCCAGTGCGGCTCACCGCTGTGCGCGGCGCTGACAGAAGACGAGTGCGCATGCGCACTCGTCCGGGTATCCCACCTGACCACTTACCTGGCCTATAAAAGGCCTTCCCTTTCCCTTCACAAATCGCTGGTTTGTTGTCTCTACTTCCTGAGTCTTGGCTCCAGTCCCTGTATCCAGTATCCTGTATCCAGTACCTTGTATCCAGTACCTTGTATCCAGTATCTTGTATCCTGTACCTGCCTGTCTACCTGTGCCTGACCTGGAACCCGCTTGACCACCGCTGCTGTTACCTGTGTTTGACCCCTGGCCTGCTTCCTGGATACCTCTTCTGCCTGATTACCTGTGCTTGACCCTCGGCCTGCTTGCTGGACATTCTCTGAGTTGCCTACCTGTGTTTGACCCCTGGCCTGTTTCCTGGATACCTCTTCTGCCTGATTACCTGTGCTTGACCCTCGGCCTGCTTGCTGGACATTCTCTGAGTTGCCTACCTGTGTTTGACCCCTGGCCTGCTTCCTGGATACCTCTTCTGCCTGATTACCTGTGCTTGACCCTCGGCTTGCCTACTGGACATTCTTTGAGTTATCTACCTGTGTTTGACCCTCGGCCCGGTGTTCTGGACTTCCAGTCCTCACATGCACCTAAGGGTTCTCCTCCAGTACACGCTCTGGTACCTACATAGCCTCTGCCTCATCACGGTCCTGCCAGGTGTCTACTTCCAGTGCAGCATCAGCTTCTCCTGGTCAACGTCGCTACTGCACACCACCTGCAACACACCTGCTGGCAACCCGTGCATCTTTGTGCCCGGTGACCTCTGTACCCACTCCAGAGGCATCGTGCACCTAGTCGCAAGGGGAGCAGCTCTCAGCATCTCGGCCCGGGTGAGTACCTCTGACACACAGGCTGCTAGGCCAGAAACCTAAAGCCTATCTCGGGGACATCTGGCTGCTAGGCTGTCTGCAGGCCTATCTAGTGGCAGGATAGCAGCATAGGGTTGGGACTGCGGGCTTGTAGTCAAACAAGAAGTAACGGTTCCGTTGGCCAGGAAACCAGTCGTGGTTGGAGGTAGAAAGAAAGCTGTCACACTAAGGGACCATCCTCCTTGTTACCAGAGATCACTGTGAGTAGGCTGAGGCCAGTACCAGAGCAGACTTCTTGCCAGCCGGGGACGGTGAAGAAGTATGAAAGCTTCAGGAAGTGCCAAATCAGGGACCCAGCGGGACAGCAGAGGTGACGTTTGTGGAGTGCCAAACCAGGGACCTAACGTGTCAGCAGAGGTGAAGCTTGAAGAGTATCTGTGAGTGCCAAGTCAGGAACCCAGCAGTGAGGCGGGGGTGACGCTTGGGGAAGATACTGAGTGCTACAGTGAAAGAGCTCAGAGGATACAGTGGCTAATGGATCTGAAGTCTAGTGAGAGAGACTGGGAGCTCGTTGAGTGAAGACCCACAGTGAGTGAGTGTGGGGTACAGAGAACTGTTCGTGTTGCAGATAGTTGAATACCTTTGCCATTAGTAACAGCTACAAGATTGTTGCCATAAGAGACAGCAGTCCTACCTATACAGGAGTGGTGTCCGGCTGTATAGCTGTCTACCTATGGAAGTCTCGGAGTCTGCCAATTAACATTGCATCTACATAAGGGTGTCCTGGCCCCAACCCTCTCTCCCACAGTTCTGTTTAAGAGACAATAATTCTCTTTGCGTTCAAAAAGTGTCTGGTGCCCACCTGTTTATCTTGCATTACACCCACCATGCCTCGTAACCCACTCTACACTGAAGGATGTCAGCTCTCCCTAACTCTGGAGGTCACTATTGTGCCTAAAGAGACCCGGGGCTTTGCGACACAAGTATGATGGTAAAAATTATGTGGACTAAAGCAGTTTATATTTCAAATCACTGACTGATATGGATGATTTTCACAGTAGTTGTTTTACAATCCAATAGTTATTATTATTATTATTATTATATTATTATTATACAGGATTTATATCCAACAGTTTACACAGCGATTTACAACTTGAGGGTAGACAGTAGATCAGAAGACCCTGCTCGTTAGAGCTTACAATCTTAGAGGGAAGGTCAAGAGATACAAGAGGTAATAACTGTGAGGGATGTGCTGATGGAGAAAATAAATGTACAGTTGTTAGGTGGGGGCCAGATAGACTTCTCTTAAAAGATGGGTTTTCAGGGATCGTCTGAAAAAGTACAAAGTAGGAGAAAGTTGGACAGATTGGGGTAAAGCATTCCAGAGGATGGGAGAGGCTCAGATGAAGTCCTTGATAAATGTTATGTTAAATAAACTCCTACTTAACAAAATGTTGATTTGATTTGGAGTCGGGAATTGCAGCAGATATTATAGCTGACATTTTTAATGTGCTTTTAAACATGTATCGGCCTTGCATGAGCCAGCAAGTTGCAACTGAAATGTGAGTAACCTGAGAAGACCATAACCTGTACTAGGAATGATATGCATGCAAAAAACACAAATTTTCTTCATCAACATGCTGCTTTTCAGTAAAAACTGAATCTGCAGAAAGTAAGCATACTGACAAACAAGAATACTGAATGAGCATAATCAAAATATTACATAACCCGCTTATGGGCCACATAAGGGGTGAGTACAGAAAGTTGCACTAACCTGGCTCTCCCCTGGCACCTATTCCACCCGTGTTACCAGGAAGTCCAGCTAGATTGCTTTGTTCTCCCTGATCACCTTTTTGCCCTGGAGTTCCTTTAATACCTTTTACTCCAAAGACATCCATCCCTATTTAAAAGAATGCATATATATTAACAATACATATCATAGGGTGAAATGTGCTATTCTACTAGAGCCAATTAATGTAAGCTGTACCTGTTGGTCCCTGAAGCCCCTTTGTACCCTTCAAGCCATCAAGTCCAGAACGTCCTCTGAATCCAGGGAAACCTGTAAAAGAATTACATATGTAGTATGAATGTTATATAACAATTCATGCAATGCTTAGAGAATAGCTTGGGCAGTGGTTGTCAACTTTGGGCTAAAAGGGACCTCAAATGCGACCTCTGATATCACCAAAGGGACCCACATAATGTTCAATATATGTAGTGCTTGAGAGGCCTGTCAGAAACTTCAGATCTAATGGAGGAAATGAGTGTCAGAGATTATGGGCATGCTACATTTTTGGCTGGGGATATGCTGCAGAAGACAATATGAAACCGGGAACATGTTACATGAGGCCAGTGACGTCACTAGGGTTGGTGTCACCTGGTACAGAAAAACCTGGTGTCGCCCCCTTCTCCACCAACCATAGTCCCCCCTCAGTACAGACCCCGCCCCACTAAGTACAGACCCCCCTCCATTAAGTACAGACCCCCTATCTCAGTATAGACCCCCCCCACTAAGTACAGACCCTCCTCCCATGGTATAGATCCCCCTCCCTCAGTACAGGCCCCCCTCACTAAGTACAGACCCCCTACTGTATTATAGATCTCCTTCCTCAGTACAGACCCTCTCACTAAGACCAGACCCCCTTCCTCAGTTTTAACCCCTTCAGTATAGACCCTTCCCTCAGTACAGTCCCCCCTCAGTGCAGACCCCCCTCCATCAGTATAGACCCCCTCAGTGCAGACCCCCCTCCATCAGTATAAACCCCCTCAGTGCAGACCCCCTTCCATCAGTATAGACCTCCCTTCATCAGTATAAACCCCCTCAGTGGAGACCCCCTCAGTGCAGACCCCCTTCCATCAGTATAGACCTCCCTTCATCAGTATAAACCCCCTCAGTGCAGACCCCCCTCTATCAGTATAGACCCCCCTCAGTGCAGACCCCCTTCATCAGTATAGGCCCCCCTCAGTGCAGACCCCCTTCATCAGTATAGACCCCCCTCTCCACTTGTGCTAGCGGACCCCCTCTACCCTCCAATAGCGTCCCCCCCAACACATGTCCTCCTAACCCCCACCCCATCACTCCTCCATCGTTTTATATCTTGCCCCCCTTCCTGGTCACTGTCCCCCTCTTTTGTCCATTTACATTACAATAAACTGTACAGACCTCAGAACAGCAGTGTGTGTCCCTCGGACTCCCGCCTCCTGAGTAGATGTAAACAGAGAGGAGGGGGAGAGGAGGGGGAGACGGCTCCGGTCCACTCCGCTCCTCTGTGTGAGAAAGGGAGACAGCTGGCGAGACGCAAGAGACACAGATCAGTTTAGGGGTGCAATGTTAGTGGTGCCACTGCCCATAGGTGAACCCCTCTGGTGGGTGTCACCCGGGTGTGGACCGCACCCCCCTAGCAATGCCACTGCATGAGGCTAGCAGAGATCAATGCTATTACCCTAATCAAGGTCCGAGGTCCACACATCATATACCAAAGGGCCGCATGTGGCCCTTGGGCCAAAGTTGGGCGCCAGGGGCTTAGATTTCTGGAGTGAAGCTATACACGCCCTCTGATGAAATCAATGAGAAAACTAGTCAGGGCCTGATCACACAGCAACCCACACTACTGAATCACGATGTCGGCTCTCCAGTTTGCCTTACCCGGGAACACTGCTGTAGCGGTGTAGAGGTATATCAGGAGGGAGCGACTTCATCATTATGTTTTTATTCAGTATATGGATAGAAAGATGCAGTGATTGCTGATTATAGCCACCTGACATCCATACACCTACCCACCAATATTGGATGAAGATTCACAGAGCCTTGCTGACAACAGCACAACCAAAGATATGCAGTATATCCAGTAATATCTGGTAAGTGAGCTTCCTTTGGGGGATTGTCATACAAGTGTCGCGGTTTTCTTCTGGAGTGGATCACCTTTAATCTCTTTTTTACATTTTTGCTTCCTATTTTATCAAAAGTGGACTGCATCAAGTCCAAAGACTCTTGGATTTTATAAGCGCTATTAGTGTTTTAAATATTTATATTTGGACACATTTTTTGATATACACTGTATATAATTCATGATCAAATTAGGTTTCTTTAACCACTTCAATACAGGGCATTTTCACCCCCTCCTGCCCAGGTCAATTTTCAGCTTTCAGCACTGTCACACTTTGAATGGTAATTGCGCAGTCATGCGACGTTGTACCCAAATGTTGATCGTTTTTCCCCCCACATATAGAGCTTTCTTTTGGTGGTATTTGATCACCTCTACGTTTTTTTTTTTTTTTTTTTTTTTTGCTATGAACAAAAAAAGAGCGTCAAATTTGAAAAAAACACAATATTTATTACTTTTTGCTATATTAAATATACAATTAAAAATATATATATATATATATATATTTTCCTCAGTTTAGGCCAGTATGTATTCTTCTACATATTTTTGGTAAAAAAAAAATCCCAATAAGCGTATATTGATTGGTTTAGGCAAAAGTTATAGCGTCTACAAAATAGGGGATAGATTTGTCATTTTTATAAAGTTTTTTTTTTTTACTACTAATGGCGGCGATCTGCGATTTTTATCATGGCCGTGACATTGCGGTGGACAGATCGGACACTTTTGACACTATTTTGCGACCATTTACATTTATAAAGTGATCAGTGCCATAAAAAATGCACTAATTACTGTATAAATGTGACTAGCAGGGAAGAGGTTAACACTAGGGGGCGCTGCAGGGGTTAAATGTGTGTCCTAGGGAGTGATTCTAACTGTGGGGGGAGGGGACTGATGAGGGGAGGAGACTGATCGGTTTTCCTCTGTACAAGGAACATACGATCAGTTCTCCTCTTCCCTGACAGGACGTGGATCTGTGTGTTTACACACACAGATCCATGTCCCTGCTCTGTGATGAGCAATCGCGGGTGTCCGGCGGACATCGTGGCCGCTGGGCATGCGCATCGGGTCCCCAGTGATGCGGCGAGCGCACGTTCGCTCTCCACAATGCCGGAAAGCCGAGGACGTCATATGATGCCCACCTGGAGGGAGGAACGGTTCCTGACGCCGTCATTTTTTTTTTGAGCTGTTCTGTCAGCTGAAGCTGACAGATATCCAGTTTGATACTGAAGAGCCAGAATGGAACAGCTTGTAAGAAGGCTGCATTAGTATTTGCATGAAGTTCTTGTATAATTGCGTCAGTATTCAGCTCACCCTCTATGGAGCCATTTTAGTGTACCTGGAAGAGATCACTTCAACAGATCGCTAAATATTTATGTTTTCAATCTTCCTATACATATGTACTGTATATGATATGGTTGTACTTTGAAGTGTAAGTTTGGACTGAAGAAGGCACTTGAAAGAGTAGCAAAATGTATTCAACATTACAAATTTAGTCCAGTTAAATATGACTATATAAAAATAATTGTCTTTATCCACAGGGGCCTTCTCCATCATCAAAAATACAAATTTCAATAATTTAGAGGTTGGATTAAAGGTTTAGTGTAGTATAGCACTTTTTTCTATAGAAGTTTACACATCAAACCAAAAAGAGGGACAACGGTGAAGGAAAGCAGGACAGTTAGATTTGGTTCCGAAAGAGGTAAAGTCCTTTCAAATGAGTGAAAGTTGGGAGCAATGCATTTACAAAGTTTCATTCCATTACCTTGTTGACCCGGTAAACCAAAGATACCAGAACTTCCCTTTTCACCATGGACTCCTGGAAATCCAGGATCCCCCTGGGTTCCAGATATGCCCAACAAGCCAGGTAAACCTGAAGAAAATGAAATGACCATATAAGCATCATCTACATAAGAAATACAAATAGTCAAATTGCATTAAAAGAGAAGTGGAAAATGGTAGATAGGAAAATAATAAACCTACATACTCACCTAGATGGCGGCAGCATCGATCTAATGATCAAATGACCGGGCTGTGGAGATGGCAGGAACGGCTGCGCACTGAGAGGCTGAGCCAGCTGCTGGTCAGGCATCTGTTTGGATCTCAACATTATTATCAAGATCCCTGCAAACCTGGACCAGCTCTGTGATGTCACCTGAAAGTGGGCTTTAGCCCGCTGTGGGCTTAATCTGGGTGGCAGGAGTGCAGAACAAAGTGCACTAATGTGACTCACAGGAGAAGTATGGCCAAAAGAGCTTTGGCCATAAAAGTTGTCTATAATATTGTCAGATTTTGCCAAAGATAAATAAGTAGTATGTTGCAATCTTACAAATATTGCTTAAGACCAATTTCAACAACAAAGGCAACAATATTTTTTGTCTTGTATTCAATAGATACCCGTTTGGCCTTTTTGTCCTGGTTGTCCAGGATCTCCACTCATTCCTTCAATGCCAGGAAAACCTCCATCTCCTGAAAATCCCTTTACTCCATGTATTCCTCTTTGTCCTGCAATGTCAACAAAATGTTCAGAACTTTTAAAAGCAGTATAGCATATGTACAGCGTGCATTTCAAATAGATTTTCATTCCAAAAATGTATATTTTATTAACACCAATTCTATGATGACTTCTTGCTTCGAGAAGTAGAAAACACTATGATGTTTGTCCTGTTTTTATTGATGAGGTCTATATTATCTGTATTGCAATGTATCAGTAGTCAGTGGTAGTAAAATCTTGGTTGCCCTGATATTCAAACTTTGCAATGCCCTCCACAATTATGGAAGCCAAAACCAGTTTTATGTCATCCTCATCAATTTCAATTTCATCCTTTTAAAAAGTGACCTGCTGAAAAATAACCAAATCTTCTAGATTTTGGAAATTAAAAATTACCACCTGCCAATAAGAAGAACTATATGTTTATACTGTCAGTTTATCTGTAGCTTCCGCTGTGAGTGTGATGACATATTATACACTTTTTATTGCCATGTCTTTAGTCTCATGTAGTCTTTTCACAAACAAGCACAAAAAAATGAACATATATAGTCTGATAAAATATATGGGACACATACCAGGAATCCCATGGTCACCTATCACACCCTTGTTCCCTCTCTCTCCTGGTAAATCCATAGAGTCTCCTATTTCACCTGGATGGAGGAATGTACATACAAGTCATTATATGTGTACTTTTTAAATCATACAACATATACATCACATATTGCATGTTTACCTTTATCTCCAAAATCTCCTTTGTAACCTGGAATTCCATATAAACCGGGCATGCCTTTTGAACCCTGTATGAGAAATTTATGAGTGATTTCCACATGCAGAGGACATTCAAAACATAATGATGATAATATATATATACTGTAAACTCTTCTGTCTAATAAATTATTAGTAGGCACACTACATTAGTATACAAGTAAGCTGTCTAAAAAGAAATTGATATGTAGCCAAACTGCGAAAACAGCAATATACAATAGATCTCCTCCCTAAAGAGCTTTAGTTAGCCCCTTTAACCACTTTCCTCCCGGGGAACTTTCTCCACCTTCCAGCCCAGACCTATTTTTAGCTTTTAGCACTGTTGCACTTTGAATGAAAATTGCGTGGTCATGCAACACTGTACCCATATGAAATTTTTATAATTTTTTTCACACAAACATAGCTTTCTTTTGGTTGTACTACTGGGTTTTTTATTTTTTGCTAAACAAATGAAAAAAGACCAAAAAATCTGTTTTTCTCAGCTTCTGTTAAAAAATCTTGCAAACAGGTAATTTTTCTCTTTCACTGATGTGCGCTGATGAGGCTGCACTGATGGGCACTAATAGGCAGTACTTAGGGGCACTGATAGACTGCAGTGATGGGCACTGATGAGGTGGCACTGATGGGCACTGATAGGCAGCACTAATGGGCACTGATAGGTGGCACTGATGAGGAGGCAATGATAGGCGGCACTGATAGGCACTGTTGGGGCCGCACTGATAATCAGGACACTGACATCGTGATTAGCTGTGATTGGATACAACTGTCCATGTGGTAAAGGGGTGCTGCGATTGGCCCTTTACCCCGATCTGTAAAAAGCTGTGTCTGAAGGATGCAGCCATCACAGGGCATGCGTGGGGGGGGGGGGGCTTGATTCGGGTAGGACATCAATAGGCGCCCTCCAAGAACTGTCATTCGGCTATAGCACAGTCGGCAAGTGGTTAAAATACTGCATTCAGTCCTGAAGACCTCACTTACAAGAAGATATTGATAAGCTAGAATAAGTACAGAGAAAAGCAATCAAACAACAAAAGTGGTGAAAGGCCTGAGGAATAAAACATATCAGGAGTAAATGCAGGAACTTAATGTAGTGCCCTCTTAGTTAGACTGCTACCGTGTTTCCCCGATAGTAAGACACCCCCGATAGTAAGACGTATCGGGAGTGTCAGGGGGGACAGCTAATGTAAGCCGTACCCCGAAAGTAAGACGTATGTCTTACTATCGGGGAAACACGGGGGATTTGCCTGCAGAGACCAGAGCCGAATGAGATGAATGCAGAGTAGCGCAGGAAGCTTCTACTGTCATACGTTGTCTCTCATGTCACTCAGCGCTGCTCGCTCCCCGGCGGCCCCTCCTCTCTTCTCGTCAATCCCCATTGGCTTGAGACATCATCTGGAATAGACGAGAAGAGAGGAGGGGCCGCCAGGGAGCGAGCAGCGTGACATGAGAGAAAACATATGACAGATAGACGCTTCCTGCGCTACTCTGCATGCTCGCAAGTAAGATCCCCAGATGTGCCCTGTAATGTGCCCCATGCCCTGATGCCCTAATGTGCCCCATGCCCTGATGCCCTAATGTGCCCCATGCCCCATAATGTGCCCAGATGTGCTATGTGCCCCCTAATGTGCCCAGATGTGCTGTGTCCCCCATAATGTGCCCTGATGTGCTATGTGCCCCATAATGTGCCATAATGTGCCCTGATCTGCTATGTGCCCCATGATGTGCCCTGATGTGCTATCTGCCCCATAATGTGCTATGTGCCCCATAATTCGACAATTTTTTCCCAATATAAGACATACCCCGAAAGTAAGACATAGTGGGGCTTTTAGGGATAAAAAGAAAGTAAGACACTGTCTTACTTTCGGGGAAACACGGTAGGTATGTTTAGTATTTGACTCCTGCTGTAGTCAGAGGAGCAGCGACTGTTTAGTCTGGTCCGTTCAAAGCTTCACAGATTGAGGGTCTGATTGCTTCCCTTTGCCTCTAGAAGAAGTTTCTAGCGCTTAGGGATGGAGGATTCAATTGACCAGCCCAAATATTGAGCATAGCCTAGCCAATCCCTGGGGAGGTGTGCACAGAAGGTGTCTTCAAGGCTGTTACATAGTCTGGAGACCTGAGGAGATTGCCCTTTTCCCTCCTAAGGGAATGGATCTGTGAGCTGAAAGGAGGGGGGCAGCTTGCATCCTGGCACCCTTTGGACTGGATTTTGGATTACTTTACAAGAGGATGCAAGTATGGACTGATCTTGTTCTAGGATTCAGTAGAGCCTCCTTTCTGTGCTGCACCTAAAGCTACTTCATGGTTCCCAGCTGTGAACCTATAGACTGTTCCAGTCTACCTGTATTTGTGCTTCTGTTACTGAGAGAGAGAAATGTCCTCTGCAGAATTGTACTCAAGTGCTTTGGAGTTTTCCACATCACCCCTAATCCCCTCACCAGCTTCTACAAGCAATACAATACAAAAAGACAAACCCTAGACTGTTCAATGATCCAGAGTGAATGGGCTGTTACTGTGTGCCTTGCTGCCTCTGCATGGTTTTAGGAAAGAGCCTGTTGCATCTATAGCGGGTTCTGCAGGGATAGCGCTATATTAACCACCTCCATATGACATACATGTACGTGATTAACATACAGACCAGGTGCTGGCCTGGTCCATCACGGATTCAAATGAGCAAAAAAGAATTCTGGTTGGCCAGCACGTCCAGTAAAATCACCTTTATTTCAGCAAGTCCATAAAAATATGTCCAAATACTCGTACTTGTGAAAATGCTCTAAAAAAACAATACTTTGCTGTGCTTTTTGTGTCCAAATAGGCAGTTTATTAAAATGTTATAACAACTCACAAAGTAAATATCTAGTCAAATCCATATAGGCAGTGTCTCCGTCCTGCCGATGATAGTAAACCACAGCCACTGGAAATGTCCGGTGATTGGCCCTCAAGCTGGGACGGGGAAACTGCAGATATGGATTTGACTATTTACTAAAAGGTTAGATGATGCTTGGAGAAGACTTTTAGCAGGGGTAGCAAGTCGGTGAAGCAAATTTAAAAATGCTTGGGACAAACATAGTGCTATACTCAGATGAAAAGGTTAAAAAAAATCAAAACAAAAAGGGGCAGACTCGATGGACTACATGATCTTTTCCTCCCATCACTCTTCTAAGTTCTATGTTTCTAAATATAGAGTAATATTTTAACTAACAAAGCTAAATATTTCACTTTTTGCAGCTTTTCTCAGACTATAGTCGTTGCCTATCCATAAAAGTTTTTAAATCCATTATACTCCAAGAAGGTGACATACTTACTCTAGGACCTGTAAATCCTGGGAATCCACGAATGCCTGGAGGACCAACTTGTCCTGGGGAACCAGGAAAACCAAGAAACCCACTTTGTCCAGCATCTCCTATATTCCCTTTTTCAAAGCTTGGCATTCCAGGTGAACCAGCTTGTCCAGGTCTTCCAGGGTGGCCAGGCAATCCTTTAGTTCCTAAAAGTAATTAAAAACATATAATACATATAATTAAGTTAAAATTTAAGCTTAGCCTCCTAGCCTCAATCCATTTAAAGTGGTTCTAAAGACAGAAGGTTGTTTACCTTCAGGGCCCATTCACACCTGAGCGTTTTCAGCTCGGAAAACGCTCATCTCAAAAGTTCCAAAATGCCCAACAAGCAAAATCCCATTCATTTAACTGGCCCCTGTTCACATCTGAACGTTCTGTCGCCTGAAGCAAAATGCCTGAAGCTCAAAAAAGTACATGAGATTACAGGCGTTACAGGCATTTTTCTGCTTTTTACATTGGTGACCTGTACAAAGCCGTGTCAAAATCACAGCAAAAATCGCATGACTTTCTGCCTGAAAACGATACGCTCAGGTGTGAACGCAGCCTAAAGCATACTTTGCATTAAGGTAAAAAAACCTTCTGTGTGCAGCTTCCCCAGCCAGCCCCCGTTATACTTACCTGAAACCGATCTCGATCCAGCTCTGCGCCCGAGATCAGTGTCTCTCTCTGCTCTCTCCCTCTTCACAGGGCAGACTGATAGCTCATTGGCTCCTGCTGTGACAAGGGAGCAGGGGTGGGGGCCAAGATGTGCTGCCTGTGTCTATGGACACAGGCAGCGCAGCTCAGTATTGAGCATGCAGGTGTGCCACCATAGGAAGCCACTTTTTATGGTGGCACACTGAGAAGAGGAGGAACCAGGAGCGCCGGCGGGGAGACCCTATAAGATGAGGATCGGGGCTGCTCTGTGCAAAACTATTATAAGTATAACATGTTTATTATTTTAACAAAATGACCCTTTGCAATCACTTTAACTCCTCACATAATTCTCAACCAGTTTATTATCTTACAGTATATCACAGACAATTACACATATTTATCTCCAGCTAAGATCCATACAAAAGAGGAGCTGGGAAGGCTTTGTAATTAACTTTAAGTATTTCCTGGATAAAAATGCACTTCCTCAGTAGATAGGCAAATCTAAAATTTCACAACTTTTAGCTGACAATTTAATTGGTATGATGAAAATATGAATCTGTCAATAAAAACTGGAAAATCAATAATTGTCTGTGTAAAAACTAAAGGGTGCCTCTGTGTCCACTTATTATCTGCCATCATTTACCAAGAATTCTTCCCTATGTTCACTAAAATGCATGCTGATGTGAGCAGTTAAAGTGTCATTAAATCCATACTAAAAAAAACTCTCATAACATGCTATATAACAGAGTGTGCATACCCACAAAGCCATGAAAGCATTAGTTTTGTGTAGAGTAAAATATATACCTGGTTGATCCTGTCTTCAGCTGTCCCTCCCATCTTCTCTGTGTCCCTCATATAAAATGAAAGCTAGTGTAAGTCATCCTTGACTCTGCCTGCCATAATAAAATAGAAGTTCCCTTTTTTTTTTTTTTTTAGTAATCATACTTACCTAGGTGGATGCAGCATCGATCCAATGCTGCATCTGTCCTCCACTGGCTCTAAGACTGAGAACCAAGCAATCAAACATCATTGACCACTCAGTTCTCAGAGCTCCATGAGCAGAGAGCTGGTGACTGTCAGTCACCACTATCTGCTTTCCCCCCCCCCCCATGCTCACTGGATTGCTGGGTTGTGGAAAGAGTGGGGGCGGCTGACTCAGGTGAATGAATTATGGCAATTAAGACTTCTCTGTTTAGTATCACTTTAAGAACATGACATTCATTTTTCATGAATGGTTTTTGGCAGGTACCCGTTCCCACTTCCGGCTGAGCTTGCCGTGGCAAACTCAATCCTTCTTCCCTCGCCGCTGGGCCATTCACTAAGCACAGCGCACTTCGTGAATGCGCAGTAGGGAACTGGCTGTGAAGCCGCAAGGCTTCACTGCTGGTTTCCCTTAGTAGAGATGGCGGCGGCAGCACCCCAGAGCTGATTCAAAAATTGGCTTGGGTGAGGACACCGCTGGATTCATGGACCGGTAAGAGTCAAATTAAAAGTCAGCAGCTACAGTATTTGTAGCTGCTGACCTTAATTTTTTTCTGAAGGAGCCTGGAGCTCCGCTTTATGGTCATATTATTAAAAGATTCCAGGTTTGATTTTTTTTGTCAAAGCTTAGTTGAACAAGCTGAAGTTCGAAGCTGATTGGCTACCATGCACAGCTGCACCAGGTTTTGCACTCTCCAGTTTGAGTAAATCAACCCCATTATGTGATGCATGTATAACAGGAAGGGAAGTATAATATGCTTACCATTTAGGCCAGGAACTCCAGGAGATCCAGGAACACCTAGATTTCCTTTTTCTCCCTTCATCTTGTCTAGCATACCTTCCTCCACTTTTGGTTGTGGTCCCGGTGGTCCCTCCTCCCCTCGATCACCTAAATACATTTAATAGTAAGAATTAACATAAACTTTGCTTAAATACAACTAATCACAAAAATGTCTATACTCATTCGGGTCAAGGGTGAAACAGTATAATTTCCATAAACTCTCTTTGTTCATACAGTCTAGATCAGTTGTGGTCATATTACAGTAAGGCTTCTGATGTGTTCAAAGGGCTGCAGAATAGTTTGATTGTTATAAATGTGCTGTTATTATTTATTAGAACCGTAGTATTAGCTGTTGCAGTGTACATTAATTTATTACCGTATATACTCGAGTATAAGCCGAGTTTTTCAGCACATTTTTTTGTGCTGAAAGTGCCCCCCTCGGCTTATACTCGAGTCAAGCACTTTTCTGCAGCAAAAAAAAAAATTTCCGACCCTAATTTGGGGCCCCATATCTCGGGGCCACTTGGGTCTAGGAGTCCCAAATTTGGTGTGCCAACCCAGTGGACCTAGCACTATAATATATCCAAATATGGGGTTCCTAGCCCTAAGTGGCCCCGAGATACGGGGCCCCAAAGTCGGTTCGGAAAATGTAATTCTCTGCTGCAGAAAAGTGCTTGACATTTTCTGACCCGAATTTGGGGCCCCATATCTCGGGGACACTTGGAGCTAGGAATCCCAAATTTTGCATTCAAACCCAGTTGAACTAGCACTACAACATATCCAAAGATGGGGTTCCTAGCACTAAGTGACCCTGAGATACAGGGACCCAAATCGGTCAACTGTGTCCATCTGCATGGGCACAGTGAGGCTGCAAATGGGCATTGTTGACCCTCTTTTCCACTTACAGTAGCTGCGCATTTCTCACCCTAGGCTTATACTCGAGTCAATAAGTTTTCCCAGTTGTTTGTGGTAAAATTAGGTGCCTCGGCTTATATTCGGGTCGGCCTATACTCGAGTATATACGGTACCTATCTTAAAATTGGCCACTTTCACCCCCTTCCTGCCCAGGCCATGACAATTTCACGGTCATGCAACACTGTACCCAAATTACATTTTTATCATTTTTTTTCCACACAAATGGAGCTTTCCTTTGGTGGTACTTAATCAGCACTGTTTTATTTTTTTATTTTTTGCTAAACAAAATGAAAAAGACCAAAAATTTTGAAAAAAAAAAGTTTTTCTTAGTTTTTGTCAGTAAATTTTGTAAATAAGTAATTTTTCTCCTTCGCTGATGTGCACTGAGGAGGCTGCACTGATGGGCACTGATAGGCTGCACTGATGGGAACTGATGGGGCGGCACTTATGGGCACTGATGAGGCGGCACTGAAGGGCACTGATGAGGGGGCACTAATGGACACTGATAGGTGACACTGATATATGGCACAGATGAGCACTGATAGGCGCCACTGACAGGCGACACTTATGGGCAATGACAGCTGGCATGGATAGGCGGCACTGATGGGCGGCACTGATGAGAAGGTACTGATGGGCACTGAAAGGCAGCACTGATTGGTGTCACTGATGGGCACTGATCTGTTTGGTGTCACGGATGGGCACTGATTAGTGTCACTGATGGGCATTGATTGGTGTCACTGATGGACACTGCTGGGGCTGCACTGATGATTACCTGTACAGATCTCCCCTGCGAGGAGTGTGAGGCGAAGAAGAGCCGATAAACGACACTTCTGTGTTTACATGGACACAGCCAATCACATGGGTAAAGAGCCGCGTCATTGGCTCTTTACCGAGATCTGTGTCACGCTGTGTCCTAGGAACATGGCACGACCGTGATCACTGCGATGCGTGCCCCCACTGGCACGCAAGAGTGGTGACACTGGGGCAACGTCATATGACGTAATTTTACTATACGGCGGGCGGGAGGTGGTTAAGTATTTAAATGGTGTGGGGACTCAAGTGGGGGGTCAGTAGCACAGTGGGCACACACTAAGCATTGGTCGTGTGTTGATCACCACCGGTATAGGTTAAAGTAGGAGTAAGGGAGAGTTATAACCCCTGTAAGGTTTACTTTTTCCATCTTTGTCCTGTTGGGGAGATTTACATTCACTTCCTGTCCCATACCCAAACAGGAAGTGATAGGAAATCCCAAAAAATGAAGGGAATTTCTTGGGGACCCCCTCATCACCAGAACTAGTGTCTCCATTGGAACATTTTTCCTCTATTACTTTTCTTGGGACAACCCAACATTTGGGATTTTCTTTTACTTTCACTTTCAAGGATAATGGTAAACAGGACAAATAGAGAGGGTGTATCTCCCTAATTGGGGCACAGACAGCAATAAAAAAAACAATAGGTATTCCAATCCCTTTCCACTCTGTCCAAAACTAAAAAAAAAGTTTTGCCTTTAGTTATACTTTAATTCTGCAAATAAAATCGATACACATGTAGCCCATACTTCCTATATGGTTACAGCTCTCTATGGTGGAAATCCTTTGCAATACAAAACTTTTGTGTTCAAATGTGCTTACAGTATGCCCCATGATGCATTAGAAGCAGAAGAGAAATTATCACATTTAGGAATTGATTGCAAAATATTACAATATACTACGTTTTTGTTTTTTGAGTTTAATGCTGCTTTAACCTCTTCTCCGTGTCAAGGCATTTCTAGCTACATGTGTACCCATTTTCTGGTAAAGTACCTCCTAGACATGAGAAGAATCTAGCACTATTTAAATATCAGGTGTCCCATGAGCATTTTGTGAGATCCAGTAAAAGGAGTGTATGCTATTAGGATGAAAAACTAAAAAAAGTTAAATTCTAAATTCTAAATTATCTTAGCAATATAGGGGGATATGGGAAATTATTTTTCTACACACACACCCACATCTGTGAATATGTGTCCCTCGCGCTACTTGGAGTAAGTGGATAGTCTGTAATAAATAGTAGTGCTCTGCTGCAAAATGTGGCGTGTTCACAAATACACAATGAGTAATGATATAAAAAGGAATTTCGCGCAATAAATAGCTAAAAATGGTGAAAAAGTGCAATAAATGGATGCGCCAGTACTCAATATTGTTACTGGTGAGAGGTAGTATATTCTTCGATGCTGGTAAGTATTATAGTAGTCAATAATGGTGACTGACAATAATCATAAAGTGTGGATGAATAATAGTGAATTGATTCAAATAATAGAAAGTGACCAGTGCAAAATCTCTATAAAGTGCAATACATATGTTGACCAGTAGTAGACGCTGGTACTAGTGAGGGGTGATTGCTGTTAAATTAAAGTTGCGTACGTTTGTAGCTAATAAATGTACAAATAGCACGTATGTGTGACTAGCAATAAATATAATAGTTGATATATTAAATATTTAAAGTGTCATGTGCATATAATAAATGTTCAATGTGTATAACACCATATATTTAACACATTATAATTCAAGTGACAATGGTATAAAATCCGTGACTGGTGAAACACAAGTGCATTAAAATAGAAAAAATAAAAAAATTAAAAAATGAATATACATAAGACAATAAATGACAATAGTGAATGCGTGATGGGTGATTCCAAAAGGTGGGTAAAAAAGTGGGGTAAAAAAGTTAGTTCATATAGTCCCAGAATGGATAAATATATATAGATAAGGCAATGTCCAAATTAGTCCGTCAGATCCTAATACTGGAATGGTGTGTAATCAAGCACAACCATCTCGTGGATCATGCAGTAATAAAATGGGGTGTTTTCAATTCATCCAAATGTTCAACACTTTCTGGATGGCTTATTAAAAACGGTAAAGACTTGGTCCTGGTTTTCATATATTTTATCCAATCAGTGGTCTCCCAGAACTCTCACCTTAAAGATGTAGAAATAGAGCCTTTCAGGGGTATCCTATAGCCCCATGTAGTTTGGATACAGATATTCAGCAAACGCAGTAAGAGTAAAATACTTCTCCTTTAAGGACGTTTAAACCTGCAGTCCTGCAATGCTCAGTGTCAGAGTGACACAGCGCCAGGGAAAAACGGAAGAAAAGGGGAAGCCTCCACTAGTGTAGTATATTAGGTTATACTTAGGAATATTTATTGAAGTAATAAGTGGACTCTTACATTAAAATACAATAAAACAGGCATAAAAGTTAAAAGTGCTCTAAGGCATTCTCAGCGCCTTCTCACGTCTCCTTGTGTGCTTCTCTGCCTAGGGCCACTCCCTACGCGTTACGACACGTCACGTGTCTTCATCTGGGGAACCGGATTGGCTGTGTAGGTTAGGTTTATATTACGAGAAACCGGAAGTAGATATTCGGCCATCTTTGTTGTGGTCAGGTGTCTGATCAATAGCGGCCATTCTAATGGTGATGTGTGGTTATTATTCCAGCGGTCTGCTTTTCGGCGGTGCGTTCCACCTTTGCGTTCCACTATTATGGCGGCCATTTTCTTGAAGAACATTAGTTTATTATTCAATAGCCACGATCTGGCTATGTTGTTGTATCATAATGTGTGTTGGTACTTAACGGGATACGGTCTATTTATATCGGCAGCCGCAATACTGTAGTGTCTAACTTTTTATTATGTCATAATGTGTATTGGTGCTTGGCGAAATATGATTTATTCATAGTCATGCTATACAGTCCCAGCCTGGGTAAATGTATTAATGATATAGAAAGCTGG
Source organism: Lithobates sylvaticus (assembly GCA_028564925.1). Lineage (NCBI taxonomy): Eukaryota > Metazoa > Chordata > Amphibia > Anura > Ranidae > Lithobates > Lithobates sylvaticus. The sequence goes on from CM053027.1 coordinate 413,252,708, forward strand.
CATGTGTCATATTGTGGCACATTCTGTGTTTCGCCAGATTGGAAAATAAGTTCAATATTAATGATCATGTTAAAACAATATTATATTGTATATTAAAAACGCATTGATGCTGGTTCAAAAATTAACATTGTATATTAAAAACGCATTGATGCTGGTTCAAAAATTAACATCAATGTCAATAGGTATATAAATTCCCAGAGATGGTATTGAAAATACTGTGAGATTAAAATAGTTTAAAGAATACACGTTCCATTAAAAATTCCAGTAATAAATGGATGGTGCATATAGCTCTTACATGAATATGTAGAGAAGTAAAACCTTGAGATGCCTTCTAGTAATTACAAGCAATATTCATCAATGGGTGTTACATCCATATTCAATATATAGACCAAGCAATAATCCTATTAGGTACATGTATTGGTCAGGTATTGTGATGGATATTGTAATAGGTTTAAATATATAAAATAAATTTAATAGGTTTAAATAAATAAAATATGAAGGTGTGTAAGTTGTCCATTATGAGTTGATTGGTCATACATGGGTCCATGGGTGGTCTGAATGTTTATATGTAAATGTTAGTCGTGTCTATATATACACAAAAGACGTATACCCAGGATACTGTCCCACCCACTGTCACTCTAGTGTACCATGGTGTGGATCTATGAATACTGTTTTTTTTTTCTAGATTTCATAGATCCACACCATGGTACACTAGAGTGACAGTGGGTGGGACAGTATCCTGGGTATACGTCTTTCGTGTATATATAGACACGACTAACATTTACATATAAACATTCAGACCACCCATGGACCCATGTATGACCAATCAACTCATAATGGACAACTTACACACCTTCATATTTTATTTATTTAAACCTATTAAATTTATTTTATATATTTAAACCTATTACAATATCCATCACAATACCTGACCAATACATGTACCTAATAGGATTATTGCTTGGTCTATATATTGAATATGGATGTAACACCCATTGATGAATATTGCTTGTAATTACTAGAAGGCATCTCAAGGTTTTACTTCTCTACATATTCATGTAAGAGCTATATGCACCATCCATTTATTACTGGAATTTTTAATGGAACGTGTATTCTTTAAACTATTTTAATCTCACAGTATTTTCAATACCATCTCTGGGAATTTATATACCTATTGACATTGATGTTAATTTTTGAACCAGCATCAATGCGTTTTTAATATACAATGTTAATTTTTGAACCAGCATCAATGCGTTTTTAATATACAATATAATATTGTTTTAACATGATCATTAATATTGAACTTATTTTCCAATCTGGCGAAACACAGAATGTGCCACAATATGACACATGCCAGCTTTCTATATCATTAATACATTTACCCAGGCTGGGACTGTATAGCATGACTATGAATAAATCATATTTCGCCAAGCACCAATACACATTATGACATAATAAAAAGTTAGACACTACAGTATTGCGGCTGCCGATATAAATAGACCGTATCCCGTTAAGTACCAACACACATTATGATACAACAACATAGCCAGATCGTGGCTATTGAATAATAAACTAATGTTCTTCAAGAAAATGGCCGCCATAATAGTGGAACGCAAAGGTGGAACGCACCGCCGAAAAGCAGACCGCTGGAATAATAACCACACATCACCATTAGAATGGCCGCTATTGATCAGACACCTGACCACAACAAAGATGGCCGAATATCTACTTCCGGTTTCTCGTAATATAAACCTAACCTACACAGCCAATCCGGTTCCCCAGATGAAGACACGTGACGTGTCGTAACGCGTAGGGAGTGGCCCTAGGCAGAGAAGCACACAAGGAGACGTGAGAAGGCGCTGAGAATGCCTTAGAGCACTTTTAACTTTTATGCCTGTTTTATTGTATTTTAATGTAAGAGTCCACTTATTACTTCAATAAATATTCCTAAGTATAACCAAATATACTACACTAGTGGAGGCTTCCCCTTTTCTTCCGTTTTTCCCTGGCGCTGTGTCACTCTGACACTGAGCATTGCAGGACTGCAGGTTTAAACGTCCTTAAAGGAGAAGTATTTTACTCTTACTGCGTTTGCTGAATATCTGTATCCAAACTACATGGGGCTATAGGATACCCCTGAAAGGCTCTATTTCTACATCTTTAAGGTGAGAGTTCTGGGAGACCACTGATTGGATAAAATATATGAAAACCAGGACCAAGTCTTTACCGTTTTTAATAAGCCATCCAGAAAGTGTTGAACATTTGGATGAATTGAAAACACCCCATTTTATTACTGCATGATCCACGAGATGGTTGTGCTTGATTACACACCATTCCAGTATTAGGATCTGACGGACTAATTTGGACATTGCCTTATCTATATATATTTATCCATTCTGGGACTATATGAACTAACTTTTTTACCCCACTTTTTTACCCACCTTTTGGAATCACCCATCACGCATTCACTATTGTCATTTATTGTCTTATGTATATTCATTTTTTAATTTTTTTATTTTTTCTATTTTAATGCACTTGTGTTTCACCAGTCACGGATTTTATACCATTGTCACTTGAATTATAATGTGTTAAATATATGGTGTTATACACATTGAACATTTATTATATGCACATGACACTTTAAATATTTAATATATCAACTATTATATTTATTGCTAGTCACACATACGTGCTATTTGTACATTTATTAGCTACAAACGTACGCAACTTTAATTTAACAGCAATCACCCCTCACTAGTACCAGCGTCTACTACTGGTCAACATATGTATTGCACTTTATAGAGATTTTGCACTGGTCACTTTCTATTATTTGAATCAATTCACTATTATTCATCCACACTTTATGATTATTGTCAGTCACCATTATTGACTACTATAATACTTACCAGCATCGAAGAATATACTACCTCTCACCAGTAACAATATTGAGTACTGGCGCATCCATTTATTGCACTTTTTCACCATTTTTAGCTATTTATTGCGCGAAATTCCTTTTTATATCATTACACACCCACATCTACTCAGGTTGAACTGGATGGACTGTTGTCTTTATTCAACCTTACCAACTATGTAACTATGTAACTATATGTAAGGTAATGCAACAGGGACCACATACTTGTACTTATAGGTTATTCCTATTGCCATGAAAAAATGTATGCAATTTTCAGAGTGCACTGATGAACGTGAGAAAGAGGGGGCATGAACGAAATGTAGGCCTGCAACCAGTTAGCACAAGGTGAAGTAGAAGTCAGCTAACATGCTAGAATTGAGTAGGTTAAGTCTGTCTTCTAATAAAAAGGAGCTCCCTTGTAAAAGTCGGACTGACCATTCGGCCACTTGGGCACTTCCCGAGGGCCCCGGGCCACTAGGGGGCCCCATCAGGGTTGCCAGCCTCAGTAAAACCAGGGACAGTATGTAAAAATCTGTGTTTTTTTTTTTTTTACATCTGTTTCTGAAATGTCCCTTACCGACATTCTTTTGGTCTAAAAATACAGAGATTATAGCTGCCCCACCTCTCTAGTACCTTCTCAGCCAATAGAAACATGTCTGTGTATACTGTGTGTACATGTATGTGTATACTGTGTGATTGTATACTGTGTGGCCCCATAATCTCTGATTGCCTGGGGGCCCTATAATCTCTGATTGCCCCGGGGCACCCATGAGTTGTCAGTCTGCCCCTGCTTGCTGCCTTAGTTTGTTGTATTTGTAATGTATGTGAATTCTATAGAAAAGTACATTGATACCTGAAATAGTGGTACTTTATAAAAAATAGAGAAAAATAATAGATATTACGGAATATTAGGATTAAATCTGACAGCCAATAAAATTGTTTGGTATGCTGATTTCTCATTATATGAATTTATACAGTTCCTCATCAGAAATAAATGCTGAATTCCAGGAATGGGCATTAAGTACAATATATCTGGGGCTTACCAATGGTGACAAGCAATACTGATTTGGATATGCAATAATCCATGGATAAGTAAAATATCATGTCACATCCACCTAACATATTACTACTTAGCATAGGTATAATAACAGGCTTTGAGCTGATGTATTACTGTAGCAATTCGGTGTTTTCAATCAATTTTAGTGGATTACAAGATAAAGCAAACCAGTTACATAAACATAAGCTTAATTATTAGTACCTTTGTGTCCTGATACTCCTAGATTTCCTCTTTCTCCTGGTAAGCCAAAATTGCCATACTGGCCTTTAGGACCATCAAAGGCAGGCTGTCCTTTCTCGCCACTCATTCCTTGAAAACCTGCCATTCCAGGAGAACCTTTCACTCCTATTTTAATTGTAATTGAAAAAAATGGTCATTACGCAGTCAAGGAAAGCTTAAAGGAGAAGTCAAAATAGGACAGCATACAAATATAAGGGGACAACAAAGACAGGTTCCACACTCACCAACATTGATCAGGTTTATTGTTGTGCTCAAAACAGGTAAAACTAAGTCATACTACAGATGTTTCATTCATCAGTTTTGTGCATTCTTGAGAAAGCACAATTTTTTACCAGAAATGGATGATATGGTATATCTGCAGTGTTTTTTTTTTTCTTTTGTTAGGTTCAAATATGGACCTTAAGGTCTGAGCACTGTTGTGGTTCCTTTCTGTAAGAAAAGAGCTTTCCTATATATGAGGTATCGATGCCGCTCCAAGCATGTTGGTGTCTCTAATAAAGGCCCTCACAACTTCAGGTGCAGGCAATGGTGTAGAAAATTGAAGAAAACAGCTGAAAGCAGACAGGCTAACGTGTTTCACATCAATATAGATGCTTCATCATAGCTATGATTAAGCATCTATATTGATGTGAAAAGCATTAGCCTGTCTGTACCTTTCTTCATCACCATGATGTAAGAGATTTTGGATCTTCTACACTGTTTTGCCAGGAATAAAAGGTGTTATTCGGAGTGTAGCCGTTCAGCTGTTTTCTTCAGCTTTCCTATATAGTAAGAATAGATCAAGATGTGAAATGAAGTTTTAGCCGGTAAGCTTGCTGGGGAACACAATTTTTAGAGGATCTGTGATATATGTCTGTTCACATGCTGTGTGTGGTCACGGTCCCAAAGTAGATGACAATTAGTTGGCTAAATACTTTGTATCATAAACATGTGGCATTTTTTTCCACAAAAAGTTTTAACTTTTTCATTTCTTTCTTGCATCTTTTGTGCAGTTGATCTCTTCTTTTTCACCACTTACTGTCTACATCCATATGCTCCAACATTATCTTACACCATCATGCTGGTCCAGCTAACTGATAGTGGATCATGCACAATGTGTGTCAGTACTACAGCTTTAACTAGGGGCACATACTATATGACAATACAGGACCATTATACAGCTGTCATCCCATGACAAGTACATGAAGAAGGACCTTCATGACAAGATCATCAGGTATTATTGTAATGAAAGAGCAGATTACAAAAGATGAAAACGACCTTTCAAATTACAATACTGTGTTAAAGTTTATATGAATTTTTAGTGACCACATTTAGATCCGCCACCTGGACCCTGGATTCAGTCCTTTCCTTGGACTGCACAGCCCTCTGTAGGTCTATTCATTGAACACTGAATAGTATATCTAACAGCGTGGTGTAAGAAAACATGAATAATGGGCAATAAAAGGTATATATAAAAAGTATAAACATATACCATAATGTTGCTTACCTTTTTCAAAAGTAAACTGTAAATGTACTAATTTATGAATAAAATCTTTGCTTAACAATAAACATTTAGCACGCCCATGACACGGGGTTCACAGAACATTAGGGGGCTTCTAAGGAGGGAGAACATCAGAAGCTGTCTCCCTTTAGGCTCTGTCTAAATGAAAGTCCAGGAAGAACAGAGCAGGCAGGATTCACTCACCTAACACATACAGTTATGTGTGTCCTTTTTTTCACTGAGCTCTCTAAACAGCAGACATTTTTTCAACAGAGCAGCTACAAATGCATAGGTAAACATATAAAAAGAAACCTAGAGCGCCACATGCTGCCATAAAATTAAATTTCCTTATAGTTTTTTCTAGTCCTGAACATGTAGGCAGGGCCTGGCATTTGGTACCCGAAGTAGAGAGAATGCATACGGAGACCAATGAATGCAGGAATGTGTACTAACACAAACGTTACGACAGGGTAGTAACAGGATCTGTTTAACATGGTCGAGGACAGCACAGTAGTACCTTACAGAAGGTCTTGCAAACACAGCCTCAGTATTACATAAGATCCTTTAAACAGCTTACAATGCCCGTAACATCTGACGAAGGAGGTGGCTGGATGGTGGTCTGTCAACAAGGCAACTGAAGATGGGAAAGGCTCCTAGTTGGCGACACAGGTGTGCAGTTACTACTCTGTCACTTCTCCACTGAAACCTTTCCCTATGCTCGGCACACTGTCCCTACCCAGCGGGCTCCTGTCCCTTACCTAGCCATTTCGCAAAAGTGTGCAAACTGCAGTGTGACAGTGATATTTATTACCACTGCCCACACTAAAGATGGCTGCCAAGGTCCTCCAGGGCAGCAGTGTCCAATCAGACAGCTGTTCTCCTGATGACAAATACAGAGGCCTCAGAGGAACAAGAGTTCCTCCTGTCCTCCACCCTCTTTGCATAGCGGTGACTGTCACCATGCCACCTGTGCAAGGCCATGCTACACCGGCCTATAAACATGAAACAGAAAATATATCCAAACCACTATATTGAACCTTGTTTTGGTCATCTTCATTAGTCTGACCAGGTTTTTCTTGCCCTCACACTTCTATGATTAACCACCAAAGGAACTGAGTTTTACCTACCCTTTACACCAGGGTGTCCACCCATGCCAGTCAACCCTGGGAAACCTGGATCTCCAATTCTTCCTCTTATGCCAGCAATTCCCAATTCTCCTTCATCTCCAGCTTCACCTTTTTTCCAAGATTGTCCTGGGCTTCCTTGTCCTCCTATGTCACCTCGTGGTCCAGGAGAACCTGTGTTTCAAATATAAAAAAAATGTACAAAGGTAATTAAAGTATAGACAAAGTCTCTCTTTATCCTAAATTTATGATTTTTTTATCGCTTTGTCTATACTTAGTCATACCTCTTTTTCTTGCAGAGAACATGTTTGCATATTATGGATATCATAAATACTGGCGTGTTCACATTTGCCATGTTTATATACTGTATATAGTACTTCAACCAAATTCAAAGAATATCTTTAGACAAAACTTTTTTTTTATTGTTGGATAGAGTAGGAAATAGTTGGAACACCTGCCAAGTGTTTTTATTTTGCTGTCTGTGGCATATTTAGATATTTCCTAATTTACTGTTCTTGTGATGTTTTATATTGTTGTATAAGTACATACGTTCGCTATGAAATGGTGTTAACATCACAAGGACCTCATTTTGTATAAGTAGTAAGAGAAAGAGTAAAGTAAACACCATGATGCATTAGTCTAATGCTGGCCATTCATGATACGAAAAATCGGCCGAAATTCGGTCATTTCGCCAGTTCGTTTTTAGACCAGTTAATGGGCACGAAATCGATAATATAACTTTATGCTGAATGAACAATGAATTGAAAGGTAAATGTGTTTCCCGTCTGAACTGTTTGCACTAGGTATATGTGAAAAAAAAAAGATTAATTTATGTCCACTGAACGATTTATCGGTCATTACATGATGGCACTATCGTTTGCTTTCATGGCCGAATGTTCGTTTTTCAAAAATGTGTTTGGCCGATTTTTCGCATAGTGTATGACCAGCATAAGTAATGATGAGCTTTGTGCCTCTGCTCATTAGTGCTCAGCAATGCAGCTCAGGTCTCTGCACTGCATACCTGCTCTAATTAAGAAAGTGTTCAGGAAGACTGCTAGAAATTCAGTGCCAGTTCACACCATAGAAACTCAGTCCGGATGCGTTCTGGATGCTTTTCTGCATGCGCGTTTTTTGATGCGTTTTTGGTGTGTTCCAGTGTGTTTTTTCCCCCTCTTCTTTCTTAACTTCAAATAAGGACATGTGTGTTCCAGTGCATTTTTGGTGTGTTCTGGTGCGATTTACCACGTTCCAGTACTGTGCAGTGCAGAAAAAATGCACTAGAACTGCAAGCACTGGTGTGAACTATGCCATTGAAAACCATATAATCTACTTTCCATTTTTGATGCAGAAAAAAAACGCACTGGACTGCATGTGGCGTGAACTGGCCCTCAATTGTTCCTGTGCCTGACCAACTAGTTAGGTTAGGTTTAGCCCCCTTTTACACTGCAGACGTTTTAGCGCTAGAATTAGCATCTGAAAACCGCGGCCCATTCATTTCAGTGTGACTTTTCACACTGCGGCGGTGCGCTTGCAGGACATTAGGAAAAGTCCTGCAATCAGAATCTTTGGGGGGGGGGGGGGGGGGGGGGGGGGGGGGGGGGGGGTTGGGCTCCCAAAACGCCCACCCATTGAAAGGAATGGCCAGCGCTTCTAAAGCACCTGAAAAGCCTGTTGGAAGCGCCGCAACACATGCATTCCTAACCCCTTCTTTGGCCGCTAGCGGGGGTTAAAAGTGCCCCGCTAGTGGCCAAAAAGCGCTGCTTAAAACAGCGGTAAGGCGCTGCTAAAATGAGCAGTGCTTTAGCACTAACATTTGGGAGGCCCCAGTGTGAGGGGTCTTACACGTGCGTTTGAGGTGTGGTAAAAACATGCAGTTGAGCCATGTTTTTATTGATTCTTATTGTATAAAAATGTGACAAAGGCATCTAAATGCTCAGTGTTCTTGCCTAGTGGTCCAATATGTTGCATTTCATGTGATCACAAAGGGTATAATTAAATCTCACTGCATAGCCAAAATATTATCATCCAAGTAGAGATTTCTAAAGAAGTGCAATATTAGTCAAAAATAAAGGGGATGTAAGCGCACTCAAAAATGACCTTATAAATTTTATTAATATCCATATAAATACTCTTTACCAAAATATTACCCTGCCCTCCCCCAAACAACTTCAAAAACAGACTCTTCTGGGAGGCTTTTCAGTTAATTACCCCTATTGGAAATGCATCCATGAAGCCCCATACTCAAAATATGAGAAACAATTACATAATCCAGCTACCTTTTATCAAATGCTGCTTCTTAGATCCATGTTTTACATTACAACAGAGGATATTAATAAAATATGTATATATTTTGATAATTTATTCAAGCAATTATGCCACTCTCCCTATCTCTCAGAACTTCTATAGTCTGATAAACTTTAGCACTGTAAAATCGCCCGCGTTGCAGCGCTTCCAAATCGCTTTTCAGGCGATTTGGAAGCGCTGCCCATTCATTTCAATGGGCAGGGCGTTTTTGGAGCGCTAAATACATCGCTCCCAAACTGCCCCAAAGATGCTGCTTGCAGGACTTTTCCTAACGTCCCGCAAGCGCTCTGCCCCATGTGAAAAGTCACACTGAAATGAATGTGAGGCGGCTTTCAGTCGCTTTACAGGCGCTATTTCTAGCGCTAAAATGCCTGAAAACCGCCTCAGTGTGAAAGGGGTCTTAAATATGGGAGAGCCATGCCAGCAGGCAAAATCGGGTGGAAGATGGAAAGCTGAGGAGACTGTTGGTGGCCAGGTAGGAGACCCCTGTGTCTGGAGGGTGGGCTCTGCCTTGTGTCTGGGATCGTGCTGACTTGGGAAGATCCTGACAGCAGTGCGTTTTGAAAAGAATCTTACCTAAGAAGAAGCAGTGACCAAAGAAAACAGTGTGAGTACATTAGGACACCCTGGGATTCAAATAAAGAGGACATACTCTTACATGTAGCAAGCTTTCAGGAGGGCAGCGCTGTGCTTAACCCTTCCTATCCTTTGCCCTTGGAGATCTTTGGAGCAGCCAGGTGGGCTGGTAGTTCCTGCAGGCTGTAGAGCTGAGAGCTGTTTCTACAGTGGAATTGGAGATACTCCTGTATGCAGCATACAACACATTGGGGGTTATTTACGAAAGGCAAATCCACTTTTCATTACAAGTGCAAACTACAAGTGCAAAGTGCACTTGAAATTGCACTGAAAGTGCACTTGGAAGTGCAGTCGCTGTAAATCTAAGGGGTAGATCTGAAATGAGGGGAAGCACTGCTGATTTTATTATCCAATCATGTGCAAGCTAAAATGCTGTTTTTTTTTTATTTTCCTTGCATGTCCCCCTCGGATCTACAGCGACTGCACTTCCAAGTGCACTTGTAGTGCAAAGCGGATTTGCCTTTCGTAAATAACCCCTACTGTACTACTTTCTAAAGGGACTGAAGCCCCATACACACTATTAGATTTTCTGCAGATTTTTGTCTTCAGATTTACCAAAATCATATAATATGAGGTCAAACCTTAAAAGTTTCAGTTTGTATGCAATCAGGCAGGCCCTTGCACTACATGGTTTTTGTAAATCTGAAGACAACAATCTGCAGAAAATCTAATAGTGTGTATGGGGTCTAAAAAAACGAGGATTTTTTTCCGACGGATGTTGGCTCAAACTTGTCTTGCATACACATGGTCGCACAAATTTTGTGTGAAATTCTGATTGCCAAGAACGCGTGACGTACAATACGTACGACGAGCCGAGAAAAATTAAGTGCAATAACCAGTGCGGCTCTTCTGCTCGCCAAAACTTTGTACAATATGCTCTCAATTCGTATTTTTTATGCCACGTTTTTCCAGCTAAAACCCTGACGTTTTTTTTCTGCTCCTAGTGTGCATGGTGCCCTGTATACACGGTCGGATTTTCCGATGGGAAATGTTGGATGTGAGCTTGTTGTCGGAAAGTCCAAACGTGTGTATGCTCCATGGAACATTTGCTGTCGGAATTTCCGCAAACAAATGTTTGAGAGCAGGTTCTCAAATTTTCCACCAACAAAACCTGTTGTCGGAAAGTCCGATCGTGTGTACACAAGTCCGTCGCACAAAAGTTCACGCATGCTCTGAATCAAGCAGAAGGAGCCGCACTGGCTATTGAACTTCCCTTTTCTCGGCTCGTCGTACGCATTGTACGTCACGACGTTCCCGCGTTTGGAATTTTTAACACATATCTGTGTTTCATACAGTTAAAGGAACATCTATTTACACTGGATCACCACTTCCCATAGTTCAGATTTAAATAATGTCAGATATTTCAAAATCACCTAAAATTAGTCACAGGATTAGATGTTTTATGGCATTGGCAAAAACAGAGCACTGCACTCTTACCTGGAAGTCCGGAAAGACCCACTGTTCCTGGATTCCCTGGTTTCCCTGGCATTCCTGGAAAACCACCATTCCCTGCTGGACCTGGTAATCCAGGAGTTCCAGGAATTCCAGGATCACCTGAAATACCTTTCAGTCCTGGGGTCCCAGGTCTTCCATTGATACCTAGGAGAAAAATGAATAGGAATATGACAGATTAATGATAGCTGCTAAGTAATGTTTTCTTCAAACATATTCTGCACAATAATGGATTTTATTAAGGGTATTTTTATTGAAAGAACTATTAATTTTATTCTGTTACAGCTCCATCTAGTGGCCATAATGTGATATTTTCCTGAATTCAGGAAAAATTCTTCATGGCCACTAGATAGAGCTGTATATCATATAAATGTTCTATATTTAGCAAACTATGGTCAAAATGTATCATGAATGGGGGGAATGTTTGTGACATTTCATTTTTTTTTGTAAATAGATCCCTTGGTAAAATTACAATTACAAAGATATGTATTAACAGTATGTACCTCGAAATCCTGGAAAGCCTGCGTCGCCTTGTACACCTTTCAGGCCTGAAAAACCCGGCCAGCCAACATCGCCTCGGGATCCAGATGGAGCTCCCAGCACATCACCAGGGATACCTTTTGTACCTTGATATCCCTGTGCACCTGGATTTCCTGATGGACCACGTTCTCCTGGTAAACCTGGTGTTCCAGGCTTACCACGATCTCCTCTTCGACCTGGGAATCCTGAAAATATGACGAAGGTATATATGTCAATGCAGAAAGAAATGTATTAGCCCCAAAGGATTTGTAATTTTTTTTTTAGCCAGTGAACCTCTAATACACAGACACGTTTATGACCTTCCTGACAACTTCACTGTAGTTAAAGCTGAACTCTGAGAATTAGGCAAAAACTACCCTTGGATTAGGCCCCCCCCCCTGTATTGCAAGGGTAACTTTATCTCTCCCTTAAAGTAATCAAGTGTTTAACCCTTTCAGTGCAGGGGGCCCAGTGCAAGGGTACAATTTACCTAATACCAGGTCTTCAGCTTTAAGCAACACAGGCTGGCTATGAACCAAATCCAGTAGTAACTGGACAAAAAAAAGGACATCCTGTACTCTCCCCTTATGTAAGATTGTTCATAGAAAAGATCTACTTACCCGATCCTCTTCTCCTAAAATACAAATCCACAGTACCGTTTTATAGGCTACAATAGGCCTCCTCTACTAAGGAGAACATGTATATATGAACCAAAAATAAACAGCAGAAAAAAAGCAATAAACTAGAACTGTGTCCCTTTAGAATTTTTTATTAGAATTTGTATTGCTGTCAGCACTAGAAGATTCCACTAGAGCAGGGATCTCCAAACTTTGGCCCTCCAGCTGTTGCAGAACTACACTACCCATGAGGCATTGTAAAACTCTGACATTCACAGACATGACTAGGCATGATGGGAATTGTAGTTCCTGAACCACTGGGGGACCATAGTTTGGACTAGAGGATGCTGTTTGGAGGCAGGAGACCTGCTCTGCATTAAAGTGTGGTTTACTCAGAGTGTAAAAGATAGGCATCAGTAACTTTTGTTAAGCTAAAAACAAAGATTTATGGAAAATTGTAGGATTAGAAGAAGGGTGAGGGTGGAATCAGGTTGTACACATGTGTGACTGGTTCTAAATGCCAGATTAACTATACTGCTTTCTAATATTTGAAGTCTCTCTCCATGTGGACATGTATCCCTTTATCTTGAGTCTCTCAACTCTCTGGTCACAGATTATGCTGGATTAATACCTACAGGGTTTTGTCTAAAACCCCCCACAATCCTATACTTACTCAGATCTCACTTTGAGGGTACGGCATTAATTACATCCCTCTGCTGGCTTCTTGATTCGACATCCAGCCCAGTTCAGCCCCAAAGACTTCTATGGGGCTGGTAGAGGAATTGGTTCCTATCCGTCTAGATCAGTGATGCATGATGCTCAACTACACTGCAGAGTGCATGAGCATCATGGGAAATGTAGTTCCAAAACATCTGGGGTGCCAAGGTTCGCCATCACTGGTCTAGATGGTATGAACTTTTAGTTGGTTTAGATAAAATTACTTTATGAAATAAAATGTACATAGTTTTGGCACTGGATGAAGGTAGGTTATTTAAATGTTTAGGCCTATAAGAATCAGGGATGGATATATGAAAATCCCCTCCCTGTATGCAAATATATTGCTCACAGGGCACTATGAGAAGAGACAGGCACTCCTACATATAGCTCTACACCAGTTATTTTTTACTGTGTTTACTGTTTCTATGGTGATGTATGCACCAATTTTTTTTTTGTATCTGTGTTATGAATAAAACTTTATATTTTGGTTTATTATTTGAGTTACCTGTAAAGTCCCACTGTACTGGGGGGTACCTTTGTGCTCTTGTTCTATATATAGGGATCTTGGCAACAACTTAGGTTTTACTCTGGTGACTTGATTTATTGTATACAATCCGGGGTAGTAAATACCCATCCCCATTTCACCATTGAGTAATCCTTATAATTATAAGTTCTCTTATATTTAATAGCTTTGGCCCTTTGCATTTAGGGGCGGAAACTAATATACTGTGTAATATAAATTGTTTATTATTTCTGTGTATATACAGCGTTTGTTTGTATTCTTTAGTAGCAACTACAGTGTGGAACTATGTTTCAGGGGAAGAAATGGGAGACCCCTATGGCTGGCTATTACAAGGACTATGGTAGGAAAGTCATCACAATCTGAACTTTCATCCCTGCTTTTCCAACTGGGGAGAATTGTTGAGAAGAAGGCAGCATGCTTTTGGCATACAGAAAGTTTTGACCGGTATATTAGGGATATTAATCCTTTCGGACTGCGGATACAGATTTTTCCCCTCCTAGAAGAGGTAGATGTTACTTTTAAAAAATGATGGGAAAATAATTTACAACAATACACAAAAATTACGATGAAGCTTCTGAGTAAAGAATACCATAAACGCATTGCTGCGATGGATAAGGAGATCGACCTTATCTATACCAAACTACAACCATTCAAGGGACTACCCACATTCAGGAAACATGAGAATAGGATGAGGCGCCATCTGGATCAGGTCACACATGATACGTTAGCGATAAAAGAAAAAGATTTAGGAGGGACAAGAGGGCTTTCCAGAAGGGAAAAGCCTATAGATGGCACCAAGGCACTTGATCACAATGTCAGAAAACCAAGGGACTAGGACAGTCATTTAGGGCACTATGAGAAGAAACTATCACTCCTACATTATATAGCTCTACATCAGTTATTTTTATTGTGTTTACTGTTTCTATGGTGATGTATGCACCGATTTTTATTTTATTTGTATCTGTGTTATGAATAAAACGTTATAATTTATATTTTGGTTTAATATTTGAGTTGCCCGTAAAGTATTGTTCTATACATAAGGATGTTGGCAACAACTTAGGTTTTACTTTGGTGACATAATATATTGCACAAATGTACACAAGGAAGACAGCATGCACTGGATTAATGTACACTTCAGAGGAGACTGGTACTTATGGCTTGTTTCTTTTCTCTTCAGATGTAATCAACTATGATTAATTGCGTACGGAGAGAGATATGCACTGACCTTCTTCAGAAAATACTATTATACTCATCCTCTGGCTTCAGTACCATATTTTCAGATTTTCTAATCCAAACAAATATTCTGATTAGGAGTTTCTCCACCCTCAATTGATGCCTGCTTGTCACTCGTTTAGGCCTCATTCACATGAGGGTGTATGAATCTGTGCCCCGTGAAATGGCTGTTTTTACCTGCACAGGGATGAACAAGTGTTCTGTGCATCCCCATGTGGGCAGTTCCATTCATGTCAATTGGTACACAGCAGCTTCATGGACCCAGCTGTTGCTCCCTATGTGACATCCAGTGCATAGGCACCTGCTGCATCCCAATTGACAGCAATGAGGCTGCCCAAAAGGGGATGCACAGAACACTTTTGCACTCCCATGTGGGTAAACACAACCATCACACAGGGCATGGATTAATGTGCCCCGTGTGAACAAGGCCTTGTACTTGCAGTCGTTTTATATATTGATATTTTATTTGCATGTCAAAAGAAAACCACTAAAAGACATTTCATGAAACAGTAGGAGTACAGTGTTAAGCAAAAAGGAATTCTGTCTTTATTTTCTTTGTAAGACTGGCAAAGATGCCAGTATTTCAATAAACTATATCAGGATATTACTGAATAATTATTATGGACTTGCTGACCACACATGTAGAGAGCCTACCCTGTCACCAGCTGGGTTCACCAAAGAGCCACGTCCAAGGAATGGGCAGATTTCTCCATAGCTTCTGCTGGTGGAGATGGGTTGGCTGCTTTTGGCTCCCAGGTCGCTGCCTCAGTTACTACCAGCCAAGGCAAGGTGAGTGAGAGACTCGCAGGATTGATGGGCAGTGGATCAGAACTGTACACAGGCTAACGAGCGACTGAGTATAGTGCAGAGTACAGGAGTCCCAAGTGATTGGGGACTGTACGGTATACAGGATTTCCAGGAATGGATTATTGCTCGATTACAGGTATACAGAGTGCACAGCAGCACTTCAAAAGACAGAGTACCACTCAGCCTTTTTTAGGGACAGGTGAGCAGAGTATACAGCAGAACTTTCAGGGACATAGTAGGGCTTAATGTGTAGAATTTCTAGGGACAGGTAAGCAGCATGCACAATGGCACTTCCAAGGATAGGGTACAACTCAGAAAGCATGATTACTTGGTACAGGTGAGCAGAGTACACAGCTGAACTTCCATGGCTCAGCCTGCATGATTAATTGGGACAGGTAAGCAGAGTGCACATCGGGGGAAAAAGGAGTAAAAAATTACAGAGCTTGCCAGGACATATTCAAATGTTGCTCTGGCAAGAATGGCTGATCTGAGCACAACTTAAATATAGTCACTGATTTCCAGCCTTTACAAGTACTGGTCTTATATCAGACAGCAGGTGGTACTATGTTGCCAGACCAGGGCAAAAGTCAGGTGACAATAATGTTAGTGATTGAAAGGAAGAAGGAACAGTAAAAATAATATCAAGATAAACATAGGATTTATAGAGATTATGACATAACAAAAGAAAAAAACTAGACATTGCATTACTTTTCAAGGTAAATTCGATTTTCCAGTAATAAGTGAATAAACAATTACCTGGTGGACCAGGCAAGCTATCAGGTCCAGTGTCACCTCTGACTCCTTTAAATCCATTAATTCCATCTGCACCAGATTGACCTATCTGACCTTTTACACCTCTTACACCTAATGTGACAAAAACACAACAGAAATTAAAGTAATTAGATAACAGGATAAGTTACTGAAAAATAATTTTCAATTTTCATGTAAAAACATAAATTGTGTTCACACAAATCAACTGTAAGATAAAAGGGTGTGTTTTTTTAATTTTAACTATCCTGGCCATGATTGGTTATTCAAAGTGAACATAATTTCACTTTGCTGAATACACATTTACAAAATGTTCATTTGTAGGAATTTTAGAACTTTAGAACTTTAATAATACATTAGGTGGCCAGCAAAAAATCCCACATTGTCCTGGCAGGCAAATCTACACAACTTTATGACAGTGTTGGCACTTGCTTCTGTCTTTCTGTCTTGTGCACAAACCTTTCAACCATTAAGATGTCACAACATAGTAATGGACCAATAAGAACAGAAGAGGGGAAGGATGAAGCAGTAAGTTCTGAGGCTTTGATCACTGTTGATCAGAAGGGCCCAGAGTTTGGCTGCTGCAAGTATGAACCTCCAAGTAGCATCTTTAGCATCTCTTTAAGTTAAATACATAATGAATTACATTAAAAGATTGTAGTCCCTTGTGACACAGAGTATGTAGTCTACCCACTTAAATGCCCTTGTGGTTTACAATACATTGGCGAAATTACACAGCGCTTAAAGGACCACATTTTAGCATACTGTATATGTCATCTACAAGGTCAAATATGAAGGCAGTTCCACTTTGTGGAAATACCTAGAGTCAGCTGAGATTTCATGTATTGAAATATATCCCAATATCCAGGAGAGGTGATGACAGAATTTTGTGAAAGAAAGATCTACTGATGGCACTGGGAGAAGCAAGCTTGTGTATGTGTTGAAGCCAAATAAATAATCATAGTGAAAAAGGAGGTGTGCTGCAGTGTTAATGATCACATGAATATTGAACTGCAAGGACTAGATATTCTAGAGAAAGCAATGCAAGGGGTGGTGCTGGATGCATTTTCTTTATTACATACTGTAGAGATATGTGTGTGTGTGTGTATATATATATATATATATATATATATATATATATATATATATATATTTCACTGTGTTACAATGCATCATTGTCATTGTTGGTGGCAAGCATAGCAATAAATGTATTGAGGAAAACACATATCTATGGTTATTGTTATCAATGTCTTGGATTTGATTTTATATTTTTACCTATACGAATGAATAGACCAAAGTCATTTTTCCATGTAATGCAGTAAAACATTCCTACCATTAAATCCTGGTAGTCCTGGAGGCCCTCTTGTCCCTGCTGGAGCTGGTGGTGGAGTTAATGTGCACCCACGGCCTGGAAATATAGCTGTAAAGATATTTCTTAGTGATATTTGCGGTCGAAAATTGATAAAATAAGCTCCTGCAGATGTTATTAACTGCGCAATGTATACACTCAGTAATACAGAAATTGGAAGTCAACATGTTTACTATGCTATATCATATCTGTCCATACATTTATTTGGTATATAAGGGTTTAGCATATGCTGCTGTTGCTATTGAAGGAATAGAAGATTTATATTAACCTTTGTGAATTAAAAAGTGAGCATAAAATATCAGAGTGGGATATTGATGGATTGCAACACTTTAAAAACTATCATACACAGACATCAGACTAATAGATGTACAGTATATCTGTGAATAGTGTATTGTTCTTTATGCAAACACCATCATGCATGAAAAATTTGGATTATGCACCATGTTTATTTTTGTGTTTATTCAGCTACTTTGTACTTGTTGTGTATCTTTCGGGGTGTGAAACTCCCAGCACAAAGGTAGCCATGGACACTAGAATGTGGAAATCAAAGCTTTAAAAAAACGAAAACATTTAAAAAATATACTAGGTTTGCATAGGTTATAGAATTATAGAAACAATGTCGTGCATAAAAGAAGCAGGTGGCTTTTGTATGTATTTATTTTTTAGATAATTGCAGTGTTTTGGCATGAGGGACTTGGTACATAAGTGGATCTTGCTCGTAGTTCAAGGTCCGCTTTAATATTATAGTTAAAATTGATATATTTCAACCTCAAAAAGTGACCATAAAACATTTCCAGATGAATTTCATTACAAAATTATGCATGGAAGTATTTCTTTTTTGAAATGGAGAACAGCTGGAGTCTTGCTGAGTTAATATCCTTAAAACATTAGGGCTCCAAAGTGAAAGGGCTGCATGTGGCTCAGAAATACTAGTTTGACATGCTTATATTTGACCCACCATCAGAATTTTGTTGATGGTTCCTCGGGTATTATTTCTACTCACTATTGATTCACTGTGGCATCATTCTGTATTTATTTCAAAAAGTCTTGACCCTACCAAATTTAGATCAACATTATTCTTTTACTTCCCTGCTGTACTGAGACCAATAAAATTTAAACTGGTTATCTAATATAGAGCTGCAGTTTTCATGCTATTTTGTCAGTTGAACCATACTGTATCTTTTTTTTATCAAATCAGTAAATCAAACCTAAACACTAATATGCTACACTGCTACATGTTTTATTATTCCATAGCTACCTTTGTTGGAAGTGTTACGTAACTGAAAAGAATTATAAGCTATTTGGTGACTGGCTATTCATATTACAATTTATGAAAAGGTCAACTTACGTCTTTGGCCAACATCATTGTCTTCTCCGGGCTCCTTAAAGCAGTCGCCTGTGATTAAAAAATAAAATGATCTTTGTGAAGCAACAGTTGGTGAAAAACACCCAGATGAGATTTCAAAAGTTAATACTGTAACAATATCTTGTTTTTCCTAGTAAAAAAATATATAATTTTTTTTTATTTTAAATAAAAACACAGATTCTCAGGATTTGTGTTTTTACATGCATCCAATAAATGTTTAATGCAATACTAAAAATTGTATTGAGAGTAATATGGGAGCTGCTTTACTTTTAAAAGAGCTAAGTGTGTGGATGTCTCTGGGGTTTGTACTTTCTGAGGCTTAGAAAAAAAGCAAGTATTGTAGGAAAGTCAGAAATGGTCAGAACTCCTAATCTACACCTTTGTTTTTTGGTCAGCGCTCCAGAAAATATTAAGGATATTGGACTGGCATTTTTAGAAGTCAGCACTAGCAGCTTCCATTCTTTTTCAGCAAAAAGGTTTACTTTTATACAACTACTGCACTACTACTTGTTTCCAGAAGATGGTGTGACACAGACCAGATCACAAAACATTCATAACCCCTTTCAAGCTTACTTTATTAAACATGCCGTTTGATAATAGGATATTGTGCACAGATGGGAATTTTTTTAAAAACGAATCCTTATACAAAATGAATAAGTAAAAAGCAGGATACTGCAATACAATGAAGAAAGAATCAAGCAATTGAGTGTATTTAGATGTGCAGAATAAACAGCCACACTGAGCAATGAGTTTACATATTAGGTTCTTGTAGTAGCATGCTAAGACTTAAAAAATGTTTGCATTTTTGGGAGCCAGTTGGTACATGATGCAGTATCCAAGGTTTTGCAGCTGGACTGATGTGCAGGCACTGAGACATGCCTTCTTTATCATAGAGCCAGATGCATCCTATATATAAATGGGAATACCGATATGCTTTAACATAGACAGGCTTCAAAGGTAAACTGTGCAGGGATGAAGTGGTTCTAAACTCAAACGTTTTTTACCTTAATGCATTTTCTGCATTAGGGTAACAAACCAAGGGCTCCTGCTGCTGTCAGTTAAATTGTGAGGAGGGAGTGGCTAAGGCATGCTGTCTATGGGTGCACACAGCCCAGCTTGGGAGTGCATCCACACGGGTGCCCCCATAGCACTCGACTTGCTGAGGGGACACCCAGAGAAAGAAAGAGCTGGCAGTGCTGCTATGAGATTCCAAAAGAGGAAATAAAGGGCAGCTCTGTGTGATATCTTTGCACAGAGAAGGTAATTATAACATTTTTTATTTTAGCAAAAAATAAAAAATAAATAACCTTTACCATCCTGTGCAGTTGGTGTCCTCTATTTCTTTTTGTTAAGTTTGTCAGTATTATGTTAGCCTCCCCTCGTTTATATACCGGCTTTTGCACATTGGTCACATAATAAAAAGGTAACATACCAGTGCAGTTTCAGAAAGGAGGTATATTTCTTACCTGGTAAACCTTGAAGTCCTGGAATTCCTGGTGATCCATCTCTCCCTGGCTGTCCAGGAGCCCCACGTGCACCCTTTGGCCCTGGAAATCCTACACCTGGTAACCCAGGCTCACCTTGAGCTCCTTCAAGACCTGGAGAACCTGCAAACCCAGGTTCTCCTATTAGTCCTTTTGGAGCATCACCCTGTAACAAAATCACATATGTTACATTAATCTTGCTATTCGTAGAATTATTTATTATCCTTCATGACTTACAGCTGTTTCATGCCTCCATGGCAACAGCATATTTGCCATTTTGCATTGTGTAGACTCAATTGCTTTTAATTTTTTTTTTGGTAGCATAGCCATTGTCTCAGCCTTTTTTGAACAATGAATCCAATAAGAGTGCCAAACAAAACATCCAAGAGTCCAACTTAATCTAATGATAACACTGATTCATAGCAGAATAAAGTCAACATGTTTCAGGGGCCAAACACGTTCTCCCTTAATCAGGGTTTAAGAATTTTGACTGTGTTTAAAGGAACATTATATGATCAGATACTAAATAAATCTGCACTGTCATTTACTGCTTGGAAAGTTTCAGCAGGCAGCCTGAAAGTAACACTGACATAACCTGCCTGTCATTGTTCTAAATGAGCACCCTAATTCTGGTGTGTTAGCTTTGTGATTAAACTCCTGTTTCTCTTTGATAGAAGGTTGCCAATGCAGTTAAAGCGCAGGTCTACATGAATGCACATATTATTATTATTTTTTTTTTTGATCACATAAATATACTTACAGGAGGACCTGAGGAGCCAGGAATACCATATAATCCATCCTTTCCTGGAAATCCTTCAAATCCTACAGCACCTAGGGTGCCAGGGGTTCCTCGCTCACCTTTTGCACCTTTAGATACAATAGTCAATGGTTAATTATTAAAATGTAGTTTGTAATGGGGTTATGAATTTCCTTTTTAAATTAAAAAACAAATTATACATTTCTTTTGTAGGGTTTGAAATAAGCGGGATACACAATTAACTTGATCGTTTACCCAATGATGATTGTTAGTGTAAAGCAATGAGTTGTTAGTGGACTATAAGAACCAGCCTAATCCTTTCAACATAACATAACTCACTGCACTGACTTGAGATCTGAGGGCTTGCTCACTCTGCATGCATTGCCATGCATTTTGCTTCATTTTCAAATGCGAAAAAATGCACAGAAAAGATAAAATATGTTGTTTTCAATAGGACCTACACACACCATAGAACCTGTTTCCTTCAGTGCATTTCATTTAGAAAAGGTACTGTATACTTAAATCAAAGTGCTCAAATAATAAAAACAATTAGCACAATGCAACAAACAGCACACATTCTGCCGTGAACCCAGCCTAAGAGAAGGAGACAGAGATGCAAAACACTACACATATTCTGATCATATTCTAATCCCACTTCAGCTCATCCATTCTTGGTTTTTGTCTCCAGAGACTGCAATCCTTCAGCTTCCCATTTCTCTCCATATGAATCTGCACTGCAATGAATCCGCCAGACTGCACCTTATTGTAAAGCAGCGGCTGGTGTGAATTAGCTCTTAAAGGTACCTGGGGAACTACAACATTTCAGAGTTTTTGCTACTTTAAGAAGTGCATCCAGTAATTAAAAAAAGAAAAAAAAAATGATGAAGGAGCAGTGCACTCCAAAATGTTGTGGCCCTACAGCAGGGGTGCCCAACCTTTTGAGGACCGAGGAGGGCCACTTTAGCGACTTGGTAATCGGTCGTGGGCCACAATGAGTGAAGCGGGCAGATGACAGGTCTTCATATGCAGAGCAGACATGGGCACAGCCCACTCTACTCTATGGGCCCTCCGATCTGATCCGCCCAGACAGAAGGGGAAGGATTCCCGTCTGTTTTTTTAAGTGGATCAGATTGGAGATAGGTGGGTTCAAATGGACACAAGTCCGTTTACATCTACCGCTCTATAGAGGTGAATGGAGGGTCTGATTGGGTCCAATTGAAAAACAGACAGGTGGACCGAACAGACCGATTGTGTGAAAGGGGACTAATGATGCAGAGCGGTTTACCTGCACCTCAATTGACCTCAATCTTCACTTCTTCCTCAGGATACTGTTGTTGGGTACTACTGGTGGGTGCTGTTGGTGGGTATTGCTGTCTGGTTCCCGAACCACCATCCCCGAGCCTCAGTGTGACAGGAGCCAGCGCTAGAGGAAGAATTAGGCTGCAGTAGAGAGCAGAGCCGATGCTTCCTGTATCGCTCCTGTCACAGGCGGAGTACATTTGGTATCACTCCGCCTGTGACAGGATCTGCTTCCTCTAGCGCTGGCTCCATTTTTCACACTGATACTCGGGGATGGCGGGTCGGGAACCCACGACCTGGGCTTGCCGACTTGCCATCCAAAAACAGGAGGTGACGGGCCACATGATAGGGCGCCATGGGCCAGCGGTTGGGCACCTCTGCCCTACAGCCTTTGTTTTTACGTGTGCTTGATTACAACTTTTAAAGAGCTATAACAAGGATGATGGTTTTATGTTATAGAGCATTACTGCCTAAAGTAAGGATAATAGGATGTTAACCCAAAGACTGACAACCTTAGGGGGGTCTATAAACAATGGAATGGGTTTCAATAAGTAGAACATATTTATGGCCCTTAGCGATTTATGGTATAATAATTTTTAACTGCAAAATTCCTTTGACACACAACATTTTACATACTTCAGATTTTACCGCACATGGTTCTGTATCTGTTACAACCCCTTACACTTTTTATGGGAAATAATACCAGCTACACATCCCATCTTTACTAGGCAAGTTGATACAATACTTGCCAAGTGGCAACTCTGCATTCTGGCCAGTCAGTTGCCATAACAATGAAGTCTGTATAGATGCTCTATAGCTTGGAACAGCAACTAGCTTCTTAAACATGGTTGGGTTCGGAAGCACCAGACATCTGCCCTGGCCAAAAATGTTTGAGGTAAAAACAATGCTGAAGTGCTGCACCTTGTGGAGCCTACAAGTTCCTGGGTAATCTACAAAAATACCCACATGAGCGCTGACATTATATGTTATTTCTGCCCAAATCAAAATTGGGTCCTGGAGGCATAGGGGTTGATTTACTAAAACTGGAGAGTGCAAAATCTGGTGCAGCTGTGCATGGTAGCCAATCATCTTCCAACTCCAGCTTGTTCAATAAAGCTTTGACTAAAAAAACTGGAAGCTGATTGGCTTCTATGCAGAATTGTACCAGATTTTGCACTCTCCAGTTTTAGTAAATTAACCGCATAGTATGATGTGATACTAGGGGAAGTCTGAGGAGAGTGTAACAAATGGCTGATCAAGGTCTACTAACATTATAGTTATCATAAATGTATCTCTAATGTTGCTCAGTGCCTGGGACAATGCAACAGGAAAATGATTAGATCTTGCAATCACAGTAGCAATATCCCTTCATACTGTTAAGAAAGAATTATCGATGACAAGAGAAAGGAAACAGTAATAACTGCCACTTCATCTAGATTAAATTGGATAACACATACGTATAAGGCCAAAGGAAAATGCCCCTCTTGTAATAATAACTCACGTAAATTAGGATCCAGAGTACAAGTTGATTTTTAATATATTACCTTACACAATGGAAAAGGGAAATTCACATTAAAGTGTACCTAAGCCCAAACAAGTGTAATTGCAGCTGCAGTTACACATATATGATTGTCCCCTCCTGCCTTTATTTTCGAACAGCCGGTACTATACCCACATGTCCCACAGCTTGTACTCTGGACTAACTATACAGACTATTCCATTGGCAGTGATATCTTACTGGATAAAGGACAGGTAACTAACTATAAGATTGTCAGGGAGGGCCCGGGGCTAAATGGACTACAATATAAGTGTATCTACACTGAAGGTGTGTATGCTATATGTTGTTGCACATGTACCTGTAATGTCAAAAAGTTCAATCCTCTTTCTTTTTAAGTCTTATTTTAAAAGCAAATTATATTAAAAAGGCATAACCACAGACATTTCCTGTTCTATGGTGACAAGACATATTGGTAACATTGTACGACAAGCTTCAACTGCCCAGAATCATTCCCTTACAGTGCTGCTGCTTCTTCTAGCACTAGACACATATCTGTAGAACAGGCTGCAAGGATGTATTGCTGCTCTCTGTGTCAGAGCAGTTGTATCCATACAGTACTTCGACATATCAGCACCAATCAACAAACCTTGCTGAGGAGTAGATTAGTGGCTGGTGCTGGCAGTAAACTGGAAGAAATGATAGTGGATGATTGAATCTTGTAGAACAATACTACAAGCCTCTATCCTATTTTTTTTCCTAAATCTGAAAATTCAAAAGAACGAAAATCCGTAAATAAGAACGAAAATTTGAAAGAATGAAAATCTGAAAATAGGAACGGAAATCCAAAAGAACAAAAAACATTCAGATAATTTCTATTATAATTAAATTATTAAGTTTATTAACCACTTAACCAGCTCCGGAAGAATTTAGCCCCTTCCTGACCAGAGCACTTTTTGCGATTCGGCACTGCGTCACTTTAACTGACAATTGCGTGGTCGTGCTCCCAAACAAAATTGACGTCCTTTTTTCCCCCCAAATAGAGCTTTCTTTTGGTGCTATTTGATCACCCCTGCGGTTTTAATTTTTTGCGGTATAAACCAAAAAAGAGCGACAAATTTGAATAATGCATAATAAATATCCCCAAAAATATATAAAAAACAATTTATTTCCTCAGTTTAGGCCGATACGTAATCTTCTACATATTTTTATTTAAAAAAGAAAATCGCAATAAGCGATTATTGATTGGTTTGACAAAAGTTATAGCGTTTACAAAATAGGGGATAGTTTTATGGCATTTTTATACATTTTTTTTTTACTAGTAATGGCGGTGATCAGCGATTTTTATCATGACTGCAACATTATGGCAGACACATCGGACATTTTTGACACATTTTTGGGACCATTGTCATTTATACAGCAATCAGTGCTATACAAATGCACTGATTCCTGTGTAAATCACACTGGCAGTGAAGGGGTTAACCACTAGGCGGCAGTGTAGGGGTTAAGTGTGTCCTAGGGGCGTGTTTCTAACTGTGGGGGGGGGGGGCGTGGGTATTATATTATAATATTATAGGTATTGGAAATTCCTTTCAAATTTGTCTGCCTGTTAGTGAACGTAACAAATTTATCCAAATTCATGAATTTTCGAAATAACGAATACCGCATCTATACGAATGGAATGTACTGAATTTGAATTTTTCTGAATTTTTCTGAATTTACAAATTACCGAAATAACAAATACTGCATCTCTATGAATGGAACATACCGAATTAGAATTTTTACGAATTACCGAAATAACAAAAACCACATCTATAAGGATGAAACGTACCGAATTAGAATTGTCCAGAACTTACGAATTTATTTGAAATAACACATTTTGATCATAACGAATGATCCGAAAAATGAAAAAAGAAAACGAATAAAATAAAAAAAAAAAAACAAACTAATTTTTTCGGCAGTGCACATGTCTAGAAATTAATAGCAGATCAGTGGTAGCCTTGACATTTTAGCAGCTCTAACTTTGTGCACCACAGTCATTGCGATGAAAAATGTGTAAAATTGTTTAAACAGCCCTATGACTTTAATAATACAACTGTTTTAGCATTTAAAATATTTAACATTAACATGATCACTATGTAGGGTGTAGTCTAGAATGCATTTGCTACTTTTCTCCCTGGCTTCCTATATGTATGTGTTAGCAGAATTCATATATGATAGTTTAATTTATCACTGTAAACTGAGTGTCTGTGGCTCATATCACCAGAGGAGTATGTGGTTATCGGGAATAAAGTGTATCAAAATCATATGTCAATTTCCATGTTGTATTTCAATTATTTGCAGCTTAATCCTATTATTATGAATGATCCTGGAGTTTTTAAACTTACTTTATGAAGATCTCCACACATTTATTGCCTTTAATTCTGTGACACGTATTCACTATGCCTTCTAAATAGGCACTGCTGTGTCACAGAATTCACAGAGCCTTCCTTATGAACTTCAGATTTGATGAGAGTTTCAGGAGGTAGAGTCAGAACAGGAAATACAGCTTTCAGGCAGCAAGGTACCATGGGATATGTAGTCTTTAGGATCGAAAGTAAACCAAAGTAATAAGCAGAGGAGAACTGGAAAGCATGCATGCAATCCAGGAATTTGTAGAAAGAGATGGTTAGCAGAGAGGCAGAAATCACAACAGGAAAGGAGATTAGGTTAGGATTAATGAGAAGTATAAATTGAATTGTCAAATATAACTATTGTTTGCATTGCTATTACAATGTAAAAGGATAGTGCCAAAAAAATGCCGCCCTCTGGTGACACCCTCAGACGACGTCCGGAAGTGACGAAACGCGTCAGGGTCGTGACCTCGCAGGAAGTGACGCATGCGCTCCAGGGTGCGCTCCAGCCACCAAGCGAACCAGGAAGTGGAGGAAAACCAATTCTACACATCGCTTTGGCGCCCGATTTCCGGCGGACGGAAGGGCTGATCAGGCAGAGTGCACTCTTATATTACTTACAAGGCTGTTTTATCATTGGATTGTGGTACGCAGATTTTAAAAAGGGGGGAATATTGGATGTTTAATAAAGCTGTTTGGTTCAAACTGTACTACGCTATCCGCACTATTTTCTTCATATACATATGCTGGGTTGGAGTGGATCCGCTCTGGTGCTTGCAGATGGTGAAGAGGTGGTCGTGCTGAGGAGATGGCAGTTACCTATGGCTTTGATTGAAATGCTGATATTTATCATATTTCTGGTGAGTGCATCCCCAAAGGGGACTGTGACCTGCACGCGGTGAAAAATTGATTATCCGGTGGAAGGTGTATCACTATATTTCCAGAATTTTGGGTTCACTGCACCAATACGGACTGTATTCCGGATTACCATGATGATGTTTTATGAACTCTTTTAGATTAACTTAAAAGGACTGTATTTTAGCGCTGCTGCAATATTTAAAGAGATAAGCACCTGTCTTTTATAGGATTGGGGGTTTACCTGGACTCTAATATTGCCTTATTACCGATTGCTATTACAATGCTGATGTTACAAAAAAAAGGACTGTATATGCTGTGACCGATAATTTCTTTTAATAAGGTAGAAAGAATTTTGAAAGGAAGAATTACCTTTTTCGGTAGCGATTACTTTGTCTCCTTTCTCTCCCACAGGACCAGGAAGACCGTTAAAGCCCGCAGGCCCCTTTGAGCAGATGATATCAGTTACAAAATGGTTTCATAAAGATATGTTAAAATGATCCACTTTTCATTATGTGACATGGCATGCAGATGGATATACTGTATTTCCTTTTTTGCAGGCAAAATAGTACTGCGTCACTCTTAGGCCACTTTCACACTGAAGCGCTTCTAAACTGCCAGTAAAAACACTGAGCGCTTTTAAAGAGCTTTTCAGGCGCTTTTGAAAAGCTTTCCATTCATTTCAATAGGGAGGGGAGTTTTTCACAGCCCTGCCAGCACACTGCCCCAGTGTGAAAGCGTTCATTGATTTTAATGGAAATACGTTTCGTGAGCTTTTTAGGCGCTGTTTTTAGCGTGAAAGCGCCTGAAAAGCGCCTCAGTGTGAAAGTGGTCTTAAGGTTTTGCAATTTGTGGTATACTGGGCTGTTTTATAGACCATATACCTTTTTACAATATAACTAAATCCAAAAATAAAACTTAGAGACATTGGCTCAAAACATATGGATCAAGAAATAACAAATAACAATATATCATATAAGTAATAAAAAATATAGTTAAAATACTTCAAGAAACTTACATCCCACTGAGGTCTACTAACCTAATACATGGATTTCAAAATCTAATATGTCAACAGAGTGAGTAGGGGACACTGAAGTATACCTAATTTAATTCCAGCCCCACTGGGGAGATATTCCCTCACTTCCTTTGTGGTTACCTAGATAGGAAGTGAGGGTAAACTTTCCAAATGAGTACAAAGATAGCCATAAAAACCTGACAAAGGGTTTCTGTACCTTAGCCACTATATGCACATTTTGCTGGTGATTCAACTTGACAGAGGCTGGAGATGTGGCCTATATGTGAGGGATTACCCATAATGACTATATAAACTTATAATGATAACAGGATTTGTTTTCTAATACCCAGGACCCAGGTCAAAATCCTAATCCATAATCTCCTAGACTGTAAACTCTAGCAAGGCCCTCCGATTCCTCCTGTATTGAATTTTATTGTAACTGTATTGTCCGCCCTTATGTTGTAAATCGCTGTGCAAACTGTTGGCGCTATATAAATCCTGTATAATAATAATACAAAAGGTTGATTGACAGCCATACTTTAAGATTGAGCATATATTCGCTTCACTTTGCAAGCAGTACTATGATATAATAGTTGATATAATAGATGCATGTAACAAATTACACAACTGGGTTGATTAACAAAGATAATTTTATTTGTACTGGATCCGTAATTATATTTGGCACATGCCTTGATAGGACAATTCTGTTGACATAGTTTTGAAAATACACATACAGTCAGGTCCATAAATATTGGGACATCGACACAATTCAATTTTTTTTGGCTCTATACACCACCACAATGGATTTGAAATGAAACAAACAAGATGCGCTTTAACTGCAGCTTTAATTTGAGGGTATTTACATTCAAATCAGGTGAACGGTGTAAGAATTACAACAGTTTGTATATGTGCCTTCCACTTTTTAAGGGACCAAAAGTAATGGCATAGATTAACAATCATCCATCAAACTTTCACTTTTTAATACTTGGTTGCAAATCCTTTGCAGTAAATTACAGCCTTAAGTCTGGAATGCATAGACATCACCAGACGCTGGGTTTCATCCCTGGTGATGCTCTGCCAGGCCTCTACTGCAACTGTCTTCAGTTCCTGCTTGTTCTTGGGGAATTTTCCCTTCAGTTTTTTTCTTCAGCAAGTGAAATGCATGCTCAATCGGATTCAGGTCAGGTGATTGACTTGGCCATTGCATAACATTACACTTCTTTCCCTTAAAAAACGATTTGGTTGCTTTCGCAGTATGCTTTGGGTCATTGTCCATCTGCACTGTGAAGCGCTGTCCAATGAGTTCTGAAGCATTTTTCTGAATATGAGCAGATAATATTGCCCGAAACACTTCATCCTGCTGCTTTTGTCAGCAGTCACATCACCAATAAATACAAGAGAACCAGTTCCATTGGCAGCCATACATGCCTACACCATGAAACTACCACCACCATGCTTCACTGATGAGGTGGTATGCTTTGGATCATGAGCAGTTCCTTTCCTTCTCCATACTCTTCTCTTCCCATGACTCTGGTACAAGTTGATCTTGGTCTCATCTGTCCATAGGATGTTGTTCCAGAACTGTGAAGGCTTTTTTAGATGTTGTTTGGCAAACTCTAATCTGGCCTTCCTGTTTTTTAGGCTCACCAATGGTTTACATCTTGTGGTGAACCCTCTGTATTCACTCTGGTAAAGTCTTCTCTTGATTGTTGACTTTGACACACATACACCTACCTCCTGGAGAGTGTTCTTGATCTGGCCAACTGTTGTGAAGGGTGTTTTCTTCACCAGGGAAAGTATTCTTCGGTCATCCACCGCAGTTGCTTTCCGTGGTCTTCCGGGTCTTTTGGTGTTGCTGAGCTCACCGGTTTAAGGATGTTCCAAACAGTTGATTTGGCCACACCTAATGTTTTTGCTATCTCTCTGATGGGTTTGTTTAGTTTTTTCAGCCTAATGATGGCTTGCTTCACTGATAGTGACAGCTCTTCGGATATCATATTGAAAGTTTACAGCAACAGATACACTTGAAATTAACTCTGGACCTTTTATCTGCTCCTTGTAAATGGAATAATGAGGGAATAACACACACCTGGCCATGGAACAGCTGAGCAGCCAATTGTTCCATTACTTTTGGTCCCCTAAAAAGTGGGAGGCACATATACAAACTGTTGTAATTCCTACACCGTTCACCTGATTTGGATGTAAATACCCTCAAATTAAAGCTGAAAGTCTGCAGTTAAAGCACATCTTGTTTGTTTAATTTCAAATCCATTGTGGTGGTGTACAGTATAGAGCCAAAAAGATTAGAATTGTGTCGATGTCCCAATTTTTATGGACCTGACTGTATATTTTTGAAAGATTGCTTTTGACTGATATTTCTTTACTCACCCATATCATTCAACTACCGTATATAAGCTTGATTTAGAGGTATCAGATTATATAACATCAAATAAAATGTCTCACCTTAATACCAGGAGCACCTGGAAGACCAGGACCTCCTATGTCTCCTTTTTCACCTTTAGGACCAATTTCGCCTGTAAGGCCAGCAAAGCCTATGGGGCCTGGATCCCCAGCAGGTCCCTTTGTAGCTTCATCACCAGCCGAACATTTGCATTCTCCCTGTTCACCTGGAATATATGTAAAGTGTAAAGGCAAAGAGCACACAGAAATCTGTAATACAAAATCATGAACGTATTAGCAGCAGAAAAGTAACAAATGCACACTGTAATGCAGCCCTCAAATTTTCCACTCGCCTACTCACATTTTGCTAGTGAAAATGAGGGCTTGTGAGCGTGGACTGCCTGGGGGGGGAGCAACTCCACCAGAGAGCCGTTCTCCCAGTGACCGCCCCGAGGAAAGAGAGGAGGTGAGTCGTCTGATCACAGAGCGCGGATATAGCCTGCTGTAACAGCTTACATTAGAATTGCTGTCTGCTCGTGGTTACACACAGCCCCACCTCCTGACCTGCGCCTGTGATAGACAGAATGCGGGTCCAATGCTGGGATGCGTTCTGCCTGTGATAGACAGAACGCATCACAGCATTTGACCAGCGATTCTGATGTAAGCTGTTACAGCGGGCTATATCCGCGCTCTGGGATCCGGCGGCTCTCCTCTTCCTCCACTCCTTCCCCTGTAATGATCCGGCCGTCCCTCTCTCTTCCTTGGCACAGGTCACGCTGCAATGGTGGGCAAAGGTGAGGCTGTAATGGTGGGCACCGGTGAGGTTGCAATGGTGGGCACAGGTCACGCTGCAATAATGGGCGATGATAAAGTTGTTGTTAATATTTATTTTTGTAACTTAATTCTGCACTAAACATTTAAGTGTCGTTTCATGAGATAATTTATGAGGGCGTGTTTAGGGGTGGAATTAGGGGCGGTGCAGGGCAGGGTTGGGTGGGGCAACTTGTGGAGAGTAACCCCTAAGGCCTGGCTAGTAGCTTAGGACTTGTACTCTGAATATGCATGTGTACAAAGGTCTGCACAGCTTATTGCATTAGGGTGTGCACCCTAAAGCTCAAACTTACATGTGTCTGTGTAACTATGTCTTTGTTTGTGTCTCTACATATATATATATATATATATATATATATGATCCCAGCACATCGATCTCTGCTGGCGCAATGAAATTGAAGTGTGTAAACACTTCTCTTATGGCAGATCAAGTACGAGGGGGGGTCTTTCCCATCTTCCTGCTAGCACTGAGCGATAATGCTCATGTGCATGGGGGGATTAGGGTGTGCCCAGACACACCGGCATACTCTGTACACACGCCTGTGCATGTGTAAAAGATATCTGTTCAAAGAAAACGCTTACCAGGATGTCAGACAAAAAGAAATGTGTTCTTTACAGATGGCTGCAATGCACATGGAACATAATAACAAGATAAGACTTCCTAAAATGATATCTAATTGGCAACAGTGATGATTTACATTAGTAACATTTAAGTAATGTTATTATGCGTTAGCACTTATAGGTGTACCTGCCTGAGCTTTTGCCACAGCTGCAATGTAAACACAGCAGAGGAGATGCTGGGAGATGTCATTGACCAAATATGGTCATGACTGTACCCCACCACTGTGTTCACATTTCTGCAGTGTCAGGGATCTGTCATGTAGTGACTGGATTGCCGTGTAAACATTGTTTATTTTATTTTGTAATGTAATGTAATTAAAGGACTTTTTTTAAGGTGTTGGTGTGTTTCACTTAATTTTTTTGTGGGAATGAGTAATACGTGATAATAATATATCCCTGTATTATTTCCCTGGGAGGGTGTAGAAAACTTGGGGTCCCTTTATTATTCAGGGGGGCTTTCAGATTCCTTTATGAGCCCCACATCCTTTTTGTGAAAACAGATGTATGGAAGAGGCTCTTGTACCTCAACGTTAGTGCAAGGTGTCTAAAAGGAGGGAGGGGAGCACACTCTCTCTGTCCTTCATTTTCTGCCCACCCAGCCTGAATGCCTAGACAAGGGTTTGGTTGGAATATTAAGCGGAATTCCATAGCATTGTTGTGTACGTTGTGTAGCTTTATGGCCCTCCATAAGCATCGTATTTAACCACTCCAGAAAGTTTTACCCCTTTCATAACCAGGCCATTTGTGCTGTTCAGCACTGCGCTACTTTAACTGGTCATGTAAGACTGTACCCAAATTAAATTTATATAATCATTTTCACACAGATGGAGTTTTCTTTTGGTGGTATTTGATCGATACTTTGTTTTGTTTTTTGCTACATAAACAAAAAAAGACCAAAAATTTTGAAAAAAAAACCCCCCTGATATTGTCTATTTCCTATTATAAAATATATTCAATAAAGTAAAATTTCTTCATAAGTTTCTTTCGTAAAAAAAAAAAATTATGAGTGTATATTAACTGGTTTGTGTGAAAGTTATAGCATCTACAAGCTATGGTAAACATATATACAGTGTGTATATATATATATATATATATAATATATATATATATATATATATATATATATATATATATATATATATATAATGTTTGAAAATTGATCAGTCCTGGTGTAGTGATAGCCTATCTCATTTCTTGAGGCCCTAAAATGGCAGGACAATACAATTACCACCCTAATGACCCTTTTTTGGAAAGTAGACAGTCAGAGGCATTTAGTAAGAGGCATGGCGAGTTTTTTGAAGTTGTAATTTTTTGACACAATCTTTGGAAACTTAAGAAATTAAATCATTTTTTTTTTTCACAATTTTATTTTTACATACTGTCCCAGTGCAGTACAGCGTCATTATATAACTGGTGTGGCAGTTAAGCTAAGCTAATCACATGGTACAGGTAGCCAGTGATTGCTTTAAGCTAATCACAGATCATGACAGTTAGGGCTCTTTCACACGGGGTGGATCAGTGCAGATCCGCCCCGTGGATAGCCACTTGCTCAGCGGGGATCGCCAGAGCGATCTCCGCTGAGCAGGAACGGACCTGTCAGAGCGCCGCTCTCCCCTATGGGAGATCGGGTGACGACGGACCGTAGAGTCCGTCGTCATCCGATCCGCTCTGCAGACGGATGAAAAAATGGGGTTTTCCTCCGTCTGCAGAAACGGAGGACAGCGGGCACGGACGAGAGCGTGTGTCAGCGGATGCTCATCCGCTGACACCCGCTATCCCATAGGGATAGATGTATGTCCGTTTTTCATCCTAAAACGGAAGGATGAAAAACGGACATACGGTCCGTCAGTGTGAAAGAGCCCTAAGCAAGCTGTTCCTGAATTGTTTACAATGTTATCAGGTGATTGATATGATCAATCAGCGATCACTTGATATCCGGTTATCGGTAACAGTGATCTGCTGTGTCCACTGGACACAGCGATTACAGGTTACATTTGGACTTAAATGACACTGCATCACACCAAAAGTAGGGCATGCACTACTTTTAAAAATGCACTGCAATTAGATTACATATTACTTTGGTACTTGAATAGGTGTCTGGAATGTTTTCTGTAGCCAGCTTACAATGTATCTGTAAGCCAAATTAAACATAAAGCAGAGGTTCACACAAAAATTCAACATCCGCTTTTCGGAACCCTCCCCCCCTCCGGTGTCACATTTGGCAGCTTTCAGGGGGAGGGGGGTGCAGATACCTGTCTAAGACAGGTATTTGCTCCCACTTCTGGGCATAGACTCCCACGGGAGTCTAGGTCTCTTCCTGTCCCGGCGCGCTGTCTGCTGGGACACACACGGGTCTCATACACACGATTCTCATTACGCTGCGTGACTCGCGCATGCGCAGTAGGGAACCGGGAAGTGAAGCCGCAAAGTTTCACTTCCTGATTCCCTCACGAGAATGGTGCCGGCAGCAGCTGAAAGCCAAGTGATGCCTCGGCTGCCAACATCGCTGGACTCCAGGAAAGGTAAGTGTCCATTTATTAAAAGTCAGCAACTTCAGTATTTGTAGCTGCTGGCTTTTAAAAAAATGTTTTCAGGTGGACTCCCTCTTTAAAGTGCATGTAAAGGCAAAACTTTTCTTTTTAGTTTTAGATGGAGTAGGAAAGCATTATTACCCTTATCGGCTTGTCTTTTTTGCTGTTTGTATCCTAGTGGGGAGATTGCCTTTCACTTTCTCTTTTAGAGAAGCAACAGAAAGTGGAAGGAAATCTATCTAAAGTGAGAGAAACTCCCATTTTAGTTGTCACAATGTGTCCCCATTGGAAGATTTTAGCACACCTGGGGACAGGCACCCTCACAGATGTCAAACTGGGAGCAACGGCCATGTCCTTGCAGTTGCTGCATCCCAAATGACATGAATGGGACTGCTCACATGTGTGCATTGAATACCTGGGCATCCTGTGTGGGTAAGCACAGGCCTTTGCACGGGGGTACGTGTAGCGCCCTCATTTATTTAGGCTGCTAGGCAAAATTTCCTTTTTGGCTTCACTGAAGTCAGTGGAACAGTAATCTATTGTTTTTGTCTGGTCAAGATTTCCTAGCTGCTGTTTGATTTCTCTCACCTGCTTTTGGATGAAGCTTCCAGAATACAGAGCAGGGAGAGTTAAATGTCCAGTATGAATATTTATCATGCCCCAGCCATTACCAGGAAGGAGGCATCCAGGCGGTGGCTGGGGACGTGATAAAAGTCTGAGAGGCCTCTCATTAGTGTTCTTTCCCCTTCAGAGAGGGTTTCAGTTCTCATGGAGCTACTGCCCCTGGGATGCAGCATCGCTGAGTCAAGGATTGCAGCTTGAGCCTCAGCAGGTGCTGAGCTGAGTGCCTAGTGAAGGTTACTGGTGAATTTTTGCTGGAAGGTACTGTCCTGAAGTCTTGGTCTAGAGAATGATCTTTTGGCTCCCTCACTGAGGATCTACAGTATCTGTGGAAGCTGGATGGCAGACAACCCCTAGGACCTTGTGAGTAAGACCTGTGTTTGTGACTTTCATGTGTGCCTGCAGCTATTTGTGTTAGAAGTTTGTCCTCCTATTAATCGTTTTTGAGTATTCTAAACCCCTTTCCTGTTTCATGTTACTCAGCAATAAATTCTAAAATTACATCTCCTAGACTGAGCCCGTATGGTTGGTGTGCATGGAACCATGCTTGTGACTGGCAGCCTCTGTAACAGCATGGGAAACCTGAGCATATTCTCAATGGCCTATTTGGGGGTGAGCGCTACGTACACTATAGTATGATTATTTGAACAAAGCCTAAAAACTGGCAGAGGATCTAACCTTTTCCACACTTTACGAAAAATTAAAATAAAAAGTTTTTCCATTACATACATATTATTGTGCCAAAAAAAATCATGAATTGGAGTAGCTATATTAATGTTTCATGACCACATTAAAATTATTTAATGTGCATATGACGCCAACATTTTCTTCTAGTTTTGGATGGAGTAGGCAAAGATTAGAGAACCCTGTTGGGTGTTAATGTGAATCAGGGATACAACCAGATAAAAACCAGACAGGCCTTCCCCTTTCAAGCTAGAGAAGAGCATTTTTTCTTCTTTCTGTGTTGCTGATGTAGCATTCCCATCGCTTCCTGTCTGGTGAAATATTGTCACCAGGGCAGAAAATTTGAGTAATTCTCTTAGACCCCTGGAAAGCAGTAAAAAAATCTGACACAGGTTCTTATCCCTATCTACTCTTTGCAAAACCAAGTCTTGATCAGACATGTACTTTATAACACTAATATAAATATAATCACCTTTAAGTCCTTTTAAACCAGCAAAGCCAGGATATCCATCCGATCCATCATTTCCTGGGAATCCTTTAGCACCCTTTCTTCCAATGCGCCCACCTAAAAAGGCAATATGAAGCTGTGTGCTGTAATTTGAATACAATTCATTTCCACGATTAGCCGATTAGCTTTTTTCCATTGCTAATGGAACTGAATGTAGGTGAAACTGCCTCTTTGTACCAAGAAGTACTAAATACTTATTTTTTAATAAATGAGAGAGGAACAAAGATAGAGAGAAGGAAAGAAAGAACAAGAAGGACATTATAGCTCTGACCTCATATATTAGTAGACTTGTAGAAACATATTTATGCTATAGTCAAAAAAAACTGTGCTGAAATAAATATTGTGGCTGCCACTGCCAATCTGCTTTTGGAAAAGTTGCCCAGCAGAGAGTTTGACCCTCTGATGTCAGTACTGAGTCACTGTCAGAGTGAAGTAAAAACTCCCTACCCCTGTGCATAATAGCTCCAGGTCAGTGTCTTTGAAAGTATTGAAGCTGGGTGATCATCATGACTGCTGGGCATTTAAGGAATGACAGCCCCATTTCTCAAAGTACAGATTTCCTTTAAGACTATCTTGGCAAGAAATGTAAAGTCGTTCACATTTAGTAAGAAACTAATGGCTACAGGTGCAGGTTTCTGCCTTTTTGACTTAAATACACAATTGCTACTTACCTGGATACCCTGGAAAACCACTGGGTCCTCTTGGGCCAGGCTCTCCTGTTTCTCCATCTCTCCCTTTTTGAAAAGCAGGTAATCCCGGGTTTCCTTGATATCCTTTTTGACCTTTTTCACCTATCAATCCAGGAAATCCTGGAGGACCTATGCAAGA
The DNA here is from genome assembly GCA_028564925.1 of Lithobates sylvaticus. Taxonomy (NCBI): domain Eukaryota; kingdom Metazoa; phylum Chordata; class Amphibia; order Anura; family Ranidae; genus Lithobates; species Lithobates sylvaticus. Next base: position 413,290,153 of record CM053027.1, read on the forward strand.
AAGAATATTTAGTCAGTAACCTAATAAAATAATGGAAAACACAATACAATGATGTCACATCAAAAATTACCTGGGAAAGGGCTGGGTAAACCCATTAAGCCCGGAGGGCCGGGACTTCCTTTCTCTCCAGTTTCTCCATCAAGACCAACATTACCAGGAAATCCTGCATCTCCTTGTTCTCCTGTAAGCAGGTAACAGATTGAGAGCAATTTGTTTTTACCACTAGAAATATTGTCAGTTATGATTGCTTCTTCCTCCATAGCTTTCCTGCCTAAATGCATCACTATAACACTAGACAGCTTGCTTTAAACCAAGATTTTGTTTACAACTTATTTTTTATTTTTTTTGTGTTTAGACATTTTATTGTCTTTTTATCTGTTTTTTTTTTTTTTGGTACACTATTTCTTATTAAAGATTTAATATGTTATCCAGATGTTATGGTATCCTCCTGAACAAAACTCAAGACGCCTCCAAGCTACCATGCAGGAAAGGTTGGGAGGATGACATAGGGCCTATAGATGGGGAAACGTGGAATATGTGCCTCTCTGCTGCACCACTTGTGTCAGTCTCAGCTTCACAGAAGCTATCTCATCTGTATTTATTTCATAGGGTATACAGAACACCGGTACAACTACATAAGTGGGGCCTCAGAGACTCGCCCATATGTCCAAAATGTGAAAGAGACAATGGAGATCTTCTCCATATGCTCTGGAGGTGCCCGAAGCTCTTCAGGTACTGGAAAAAGATAACAGACACGATATCATCAATCTTTAATGTAAAAATACCACAAGACCCGATCATATGCCTACTAGGGGCGCTAGATGAGGAAACACTGGGTACACCTACCTATACGGCAATACTACGCCTTTTGTACATAGCATGAAAACTGATAGCTCAGGCCTGGATCACTCCAAGAATTCCCTCCAGGAAGAAATGGGTAGAGAACGTAAACAAACTACTAATCAGGGAAAAAATAACATACCAACATAGAAATGCCCCACGAAAGTTCCAAGCAATGTGGTCACCATGGCTGGATACTCCCGGACTAGCCCCGCACCAGCTAATTCAGGACAGGCTGCTAGCAGGATGAGTTTAATGGAGAAACTACTGGAGGACGGATACGTACCTTTCTTAAAAAAATTGGGAGGCAAAGAAGGCGAGGAGCTGGTTGACTTAAAAAGACATAGTATACTGATAGGTTGGATAGAGACAGGGTCTATATGTTGGTTGTTGTGACTGTTTGCATATAATAACACAGTTATACCAATAGTGCCTTAAAGCATGACAAGGTCATTGGAAGAAAGTTTTGCACAGTATTTAATAAAGATAAGTTTTAGATTTTATATGGTTTCAGGAGTCTTACACGGCTCAATTTCAGACTGCATAGTCACTGTTATGTTGAATTTGTAACTGTACAATGTGATTGATACCCTGTAAACTGTGCAAAACAAAAAATAAAAACCTTTTCTTGATTAAAAAAAAGATTTAATATGTGACAAAGGATTCCTTGGGCCATATGGTAGCTGCCTGCCTTTTGTGCCACTTTACTGGTTGAAACTACAGACTGAGTCATCTTTTAATGCACATGTGGCTGCTCCGAATCATTCACTTTACAGCGAGTAATATTTCCCATCTTTGTGCATTGCCTTCCCTGACACATCAGTCAGTATGTTGCCCTCTCCCATCTTCAATCCCCTGCTAGCCAGCAAATGTATCTTCAGGTTCTGGCAGCCCCTCTCCACCCACTGCAGAAACCTGCACTGATCCCAGCAACAGCCTGGGCAGCCTGCAGCCCTCTGTCACCTCAAATCTTCTACAAGATGCCTACTTTCTTCACGCCCTGGCAGCTGCTCTTCTCAATCTCACACTGAATTCATGCCTGATGCTGGGAGTCAGTGTTCTTATCTTCATACAGAACAATACTGACACTGGGTAAATGTATTCACAGCAAGTTTATTACATAACCACTTTTGTAATTGTAAGGTGGGTTTAAATGCAAAGTCACTTTTCTGTCCCTGGTTTAAAACTAAGGCTCATGCAGGAATCTGGGGTTCAAGCCTCACTTTTAGACCGCTCTACTGCAGGGTAGTCTTCCCGGTCATGATTGCAGACTGCCAACGGCTGTGCGGTGGGTGGGCTATGTGGACCGCTTTACCCTGGATGCCTGCATACTTAGATTTGCCTGTTTTAAATCATCAACCATGTGACTTGCTAAATGTTGTACCTTAATTTAATGTAACCAGATTGCTACACCTAGAGGTGCCTCTCTTCTCTTTAATACTCTGTAGCTCCTGCTGGATTTTGCTTCTAATCCCCTTGTGGAGGCTTCCATTTGTGGATGGACATTTTATGGTTACACAACCCATCGCATTGCAATAATCTTTTTATATGGACTATAAACGGAAGGACTTATGAATAAATGGTTGTGGAACGAATCATTTGAGTTTTCATTATTTATTATGGGGAAATTCGCTTTGATATACAAGTGCTTTGGATTACAAGCATGCTTCCGGAACGAATTATGCTCGCAATCCAAGGTTTTACTGTACATTTAAAAAACTTGTCTTCCTATTATCACATCACAATGCACCGAGTTCTGTTTATGGGCGAGTGAGATCCTGCAATTCAACTGCTCCTCTTCCATTCACAGTAGGGTTGCACCAATACCAGTTTTTAAGACCAAGTATAAGTACCGATACTTTTTTTAAGTACTCGTTGATACTTATTTTTAGCCCTGGCTCACAATTGGATGCGTTTTGAACTGCATTTGATTTGCATGACCTGTAAATCAAACCGACTTTCTATGAAGCCAGTTCACATATGTGCAGGCCAGCCGCAGGACCCCTGTGCAATCCGCTCCACAGACGCCAAGGAAATGTGTGAACCGGCTACATTGGGAGCCAGTCACACTCTCCTGTCATGCGAATTGCATGGGAGGAAATCCGCATTGCTATTCACACTAGTGTGAACCCAGCCTTAAACTTATGTAGGAGGATTTGTTTCATATCTGTGCATCATCTGAGGCTATTCACTTCACTGGGTATATGATAAGGTTTACAACTACTTTAAATAATGTAATCTCATTGTTTTGTGGGTGTTTGGAAAGAGCATAGCATACATCAGAATTCACTTTTAATAAATCCCTTGTTAGTGTGCTGTCATAGATGGGTAGGGTTGCCCCCTTAATCCCCTAAAATTATAAACATATGAATTACACAGGCTCTGTGGACAATTAAATGCAGTTAAGGTACAGATTGGATCCAATTACTCATATAACACCAAATCAATTTCATTCTTATAGGAACAATATATACAGCTGTGGGACTGCTGAAAGGAGTATATTGTATAAGTAGCAATTTATTGGACTTAAAATCCAATGTGGAATGGGTGTTCAAAGTTTGAGCAAAATGGGACTTTAGAGTGTGTTACATTGAGATAATGTGGTACTCACTGAAACATCCAGTGGACCATGAGATTGTTGGGACATATTGGGGTTTATTTACTAAAGGCAAATCCACTGTGCACCACAAGTGCACTTGGAAGTGCAGTCCCTTTAGATTTGAGGGGAAGATCTGAAACAAGGGGAAGCTCTGCTGATCTCTATCATATTGCATGTCCCCCTCAGATCTACAGCGACTACACTTCCAAGCGCACCAAGCGCACTCGTAGTGCATCGTGGATTTGCCTTTAATAAATCAACCCCACCTCTTGTGTAAGAGCAAATGCAGACAGAGAGAGGTATTTGTTTCAATTTAAGGGTTTTGTGCCCTGAAATGTCCACTTTATAGCTGTTTTGTTTAAAGTTAAATTACTAACATCATCATCCACACAAACTGAGTTATTCATATGTGTTAATTTTAAAGTGATGAGGCAGCAACCGCATATGGGTGTAAATTTGGAGGTATGTTATCTGTGCATGCTTGATGTTAGAATTAAACATAGTTACCTTTCTGTGTTTTAAGATTTGTAACATAGGTTGGTGGTCCAGGAACACCTCTTTCACCGTCTTCTCCCTATTCAATTTTGCCACAGAAAGAATATTTCATAATTAACATGACAGTAAAATACAAATACACTACAAACATATAGTAGTTTTCACTTTCAGAAGGTAAAAAAATACCTTTTTAACAGGAGGCCCAACCCTTATATTTGCTATTCCTCCAACTGAAAGCAGTTTGGAGTCTGCTAGAGCAAATTTATGGACAGCTGGCGTCTGATTCAGCAGTCTAACTGAAGAATGGCTAGAGCAAGTGATTGATTTGAGCAACAGATTTCTATGAAATGTAATTGCATTTTACATTTTTGGGCTTTTGCACTAATGTAGAAATGGTTGCATACATTTATCTATGAATTATAAAACACTCGCTTACCTAAAGTTTAATTATGTCTATCATTTTATTAAGTCCATCATTATGGACCTTTAGGTACCACTAATTAACAACCTTTTTTAACATAATGGACTGTGAATCATTTTATGTGCATGCTTTGTTCTTTAGTTAGCTGTTTCTAATCTAAGGTTACTGATTCTTTAGAGCGGTGTACAGGTTTTATTTTTCTCTGAGATGTCAGTTGTAAGCAGAAAACAGGAACTCTGCAGCTTTAGGCAATAGATGATAGTCCCATGACTAATGCTTTAATTGTTTGCTTAGGCAGTTATGATTTGTCTGTAAAACAGATGGGGATTCCCACAAAGCAAAGTTCCCTTTGAAAAGTCTCTTTACCCTAGACAGCAATAAACTTTTGAAATAGAATTAGTATTTCATGGGATGTGGTATATCCTGATAATAAATCACACAAACTGCGTGGGTTGATGTGGTATTCCAATTAAATTATTCATAATAACCTGTCTATACCCACTGACTATGATTCCAAAAGTCAGCTCTCCTAGAATGAAGAGACTATAAATGTATTTTACAATCTAGGCAACACAACAGAAACAAAGGCACATAACATCCTATTAATCAAAGTAGCAAAAAATCCAAACGCTAACAAATTTCTGCTCTGAAATGTGGATCATTATATCCTAATTGGTTGCAATAATCAACTGTAGTCTCTGCTGTGAGTACACGTTAGTCCCCTATCTAGTACTACCTTTTTGAAAGCATGCTTGGTTCAAATGTGCTTTGCCTAGAAAGAATGTTCCAGGTTGCAATCATTTTCACAAATTCTATTCAAAGTGCCACCCATGGTCAATAAGACCTGGCTAAAATAGTTACCGTATGTACAGTTAGATCTTATGGTCTATTCTGGTTGCATTGTTATGCTGGCGACAGTCAAAGATGTGTTTTTATAGACAGACATAACAAATACTACCTCTTGCAAATGGGCACATTTGCCTTTGCAGCATACACTTTCTGGTACCCTGGATTGGGGCTGCATACAGCCAACCATAGATATGAATGGGTGAAGGCAGCTGTACAAAGCTTTGTACTGCTATTAATACAAAGTCGCACATGCACACAGACGAGACGTAATGTCTCAAACACATACTTTGGGACATTACATCTGTGCACATGCACTACTTTCTGCTAATAGCGGTGCATACAGCCACCTTCACCCATTCTGCAGTGTATTTACGATGCATGGGCAAATGCACCCATGTGCATGAAGTCTAATGGAAATAAAGTGAAGGCTAAGTAACATGTATGTTCTCAACTGAACAATATACAAAATAGGCTGAGAAATTCACCAGCACTGAAGTCTATTGGCCTGGTTTAATTCACATACAGTGAGACTGGACATAAGTACAGCTGTATAATAATATATACATAAACTTTTTTTTACCTTCAGTCCTTTAAATCCAGGTATTCCAGAATTACCATTGAGTCCAGGCAATCCCTATTAAAATATGTAAAAAACAAAGATTGAGTTGAAAATGTAATTTAAACAAAACTTTCAAAATAAAAGAATAATCTGAATGGGGTATCAAAGATATAGCTTTAATGGACACAAATTTCAAAGCTGTCAGTGTGAATAAGTTCATAGGACTTGATACTGATAATGATACCGCTAATCATCCCACTAACTAAAATGTACTTCATTCATAATTGACTGTCATAACATACAGGTAGGAAAAATAAAATTTACATATGACTTTTTTATTTTCTGAACTGCAGCTCCATCTCTTACCTTTGGTTTACTGCTAAATTGTATTAAAAAAATAAGACGAAACATAGTAAAAAAAATAAGCCTAATATTTCTGCTTGGCAGTCATGCTAATCATTTCCATAGGACATAGGTTATAATGGGTACTGCAAGGTAGAGATCCCTAGGTGCAGAAATCTATAAAAAGCAATCAGAATTCAATTCACTGAAGGCACGCTAAAACAAGATGGCATCTGATTGGATGCAAGGGTTATTGCATAATGCTTGTAGCACCTGGCTCCCTGCACTTTGATTAAATAAGCACAATAGTATTTCTTTCAGTTCTTATCATAACAGGGGTATTTATGACCTTAATCCTCTGATGACAAGTGCGTCTCGGACTTGGCATATCCATAGTGGCATCTGTGAAGCTTTTATAATTATTGGGTGGCAGCCATCTCTTCTTTTATCAAGCCATACATTTATATATAATATATATATACACACACACATATATATATATATATATATATATATATATATATATATATATATATATATATATATATATATATATATATATATAAATAAGACATTTTATTACATATCATATCTTAAAGCCCATCCTTGCTTTTTTTTCTCTACCGCCCCCCACTATTAACCAAAAAAAGGTTGGAAAGTAGAATAAACTTTCCTCGCACCAGTAATGCCCTTCATATCTGCCTCCATCCTCCAGCACCAGTCCATTTCCCAGGGAGCTCAGGTTGTCAGGGATATGCCCCCTGGGTGTGCATCATCATGTTGACCTGGGCTCAAAATACAATGCTACAGAAAATGGCGCTGACATCATACCAGTGATGGGGCTGTAAACTTATAATATGCAAGTTGACTGTCTCTGTTTTAGAAAGGGGAGACCTATAAAGATAAAAAAAATGTTTAACTTACATTTTCTCCTTTTTCTCCAGGTGCGCCATCATTTCCAGAAGGTCCCTGAAAAATTCATCTGATTATTATGAAATTCATTCATTAAAAAACAGGTTAAAGAAGTACAGTGGCATCTGAATGTATAGCTCAGGCATGAAGATGACCATCAAAATTTCTATTTTCTTCTTGACAGCCTAGTTTACTTGCTGTCACTTTCTATTTGATTTTTTTTTCTCTTAATTCTATTTTTGTTAATTGGCATGAGTACAAAATAACTTTAACATTTTTCCATATCACAATTGGCACATTAGCTATAAATCATACCTTCACCTTCTGTTTGCACTGTTTTTCCTTTTCTATGTTTACCTCTCCCAGGTTATAATGATATCTCTACAGCTCTGAACCCTACTGGGAATTGTACATCACATAATCCCCGGATTCTTCACTTTATATTCACAGTGGCCAGAGGAAGATCGGACTAGCATGCCTCATCGAGAGACTGGGCTGTCTGAGCCAAAAAGAGGCAGTTGACACCCAATGATGGCAGAGGTGCAGTGGATCACAAAAGAACAATGCTAATTATCCTGGGCAGGTAAGTATGTGAATTGAACAAGGCCTTAGTAACATGTAGGAGGGCAGGGGTGGGGAGAGTGAAGTTCATTTTTTTTTATTACTTTGACAACCACAATGCTTTTTGATCTCTCCACCAATGTTATGGTGACATTTATTAGGTTACATTTTCCAGGAACCTTAAAGAGCTTTTAAGAGGGTGCCAGTGTACCCAATGTTTAAATTTTTTCATTTAAAAAAATTTAAGAAAAAATTTAAAGGGAAGATACTATTGCTAGTCTGAAGGGAGGAGGAGATACGTATAATTTAAAAATCATTTGCACCTGTGTATACCCAAAACCTCTCTTTTTAAATTTGGATAGAGTATAGCAGAGTTAAAATTCTGACAGTTTATCTTTTGCTACGCTCTTGCATTCTGGAGATGCAAGAGCAAGCGAGTATAAATGCCTCCAAAGTTACGGAATTTCTCTTCTAAGTGTCCTTATTAGATGATTTAGCCTTACCTCTTGTCCTGGTGACAAATTGTACAATTTTGTATTTCCCATCAATTTAAAATCCATTAAAATTAGTCAACAGGACAGAGAAAGCGAATCTCCCCAGTGCAGTCAAAGACAGCAATAAAAACTCAACGGAAGTTTCAACCGTACCCCTCTCTATCCACGAGTTAAAAAAAGTGTTGCTTATAGAAAAACTTAAAATCATGGACCTCAGATTATATTTGAGAGCAACATTGAACCTAAATTGTTACTCTGAGTCCTGGGAAAGAGGTGGATGGTAGTTTTGAGAGTTGGATCATTCTAACCAATAGAACCAGGTCTTTCTGAAATTGTCCTATTGATTTTTTTTTTTGTTAAAGAAACCTTTAAGTCTTCCATATTTATGTGTTCAATACATTTTGAGAATCATAGGTTCATGGTAGGTGGTGAGGCTTTGCATCCAGAGAGCTGGTATGCATATTTTTGCTGCATTTAACAGGTGTACCAACAATATTTTTTACAATTATTTCTTTCTAGGTAGTGGGCTAGGTGATGGGGAGGAAAGCAACCAGATTGTTTCTCAGGCCGACATTGTCAGTTTAAAGATTAGGTCTCTCACTTGGCAACAATTTTTTTAGTGATAAACATTCCCAGAATATATGCAGCAAAGTTCCAGAGAACTGGTTACACTTTAATTTTTTTGTTTCTGCTTTTGCAGCCAAAATGGAATAACACCCATTTTATACAGTATTTGTCATATATTCTGACTACCATTGCTTAAAAAATATAAAAAAAATTATTAGAATTAAAAATAGTTACTTTTTAAAGTTCTTTTTACTTGCTTAAAATTCCTTATATGCTCTCCTTGCTTCATAATGTTTACAAGGGGTTTGTGGACTAAAACTGAACATAAAATAAAGTAGGAAATAGTAAGAAAAAAAAATAGATCTAAAAAGAATGTTTAGGTATACTGTGTGAATGGGAACACATAACAAAAATAATGTGGGGTTTTCTCAAATTTGACTGCAAAAGTGGAATTACCCTTGAATATAAGTAGCAAACGGCACATTCCAATTGCCCGTACAAGCACAGGATGTAAGACAGGTAACATGCATCTTTTTTTGTATACTGTATGCAATTTTTATATTGCTTTAATTACCCTTGTTCCGGGGAAGCCCATAATACCTTCTTCTCCAAGCTCTCCTGATGAAACGTCTTGCCCCTACAAAGGAAAGTGCATTTTAGTAAAAAGAAATACTTTTTTCCCTGATTAGCAAGACTGTGCCAGCTTCCTGAAATCTGCTGTATCGATAATCTACCTGATTACTTTATATCTGGTTTTCTTTGTATTTACAGTGCATTCTACATTTTAGCAGGCATGTAGAAACAGAGGAAAAGTGTTCTCTATCGACTTTATTTTACAAAGATTTTATTTTTGCAAGTTTTGCAAGGTAAGTCACAGACCATGTAAAAGCAATACGCAAGAAGGTACATAAAAAAAGTATGGGTTAATTTTTTTTCCCCAATCATGCTTACCTAGGGGGATGCAGCATGGGTCCGATGCTGCATCTGTCCCCCGGCACCTCTAACACTGAGAACGTAGTGATCGAACACCGCCGATGACTCAGTTCTCAGAGCTCCCCGAGCAGGGAGCTGCTGACTGTTAGTCACAGCTCTCTGCTCTGCTCCCTCCTTACTTATTGGAGCGCTGGGCTGTGGAGGGAGCGGGAGCGGCAAGCTCAATCTCTCAGCGGCTCGCTGAAAGGCTGAGCCCGCGTATCAGTCCTGGGACCTGGTGGATCCAGACTTTATTGTTGTAATGACGCAGTGCCTGGAACCGACCTCTGTGACGTTGGCAGAGAGCGGACTTCGGCCCGCTCTCTGCTGAAAATGGGTCACAGGAGTGAAAAAACAAACTGCACTCCTGTGATCCATAGGAGGAGTTTATCCAAACGAGCTTTGGCTGTACTTCTCCTTTAAGGGCAAAGGTATCAAAATCACAGCATTATACACAGAATACATCAAGCCCAAGTGACCCCATGGCTTGCTTTGACCCTCTATAGAGGCATATTTAAGCCCACTTTGATCTGAACACCCATCAAAAATGATAAATGTATATGAAAAAATATTGTTGCATTAAGGACAATTAGAAACAGTTTCATTCATTTTGGGGAAAAAATTGGTCCTACAAAAACTGATGGTATAAATCATTTTTTTCAGTTTACAGTTTGGGGAAGATGCAGCAGCAAGTTTATGACAGAGCATTTTTCAAATTTCTGCTATGGGTCTATTTATTCAGAAATAAATATGTATTTATTAAGGTAATGCAATAATATATATTATTATTTTTAGGATTTTTTGAATATATCTTGGAAAATAGTTTTTTTTAATGCAAGGTTAACTATGGGTTAATAAGGAGTGAAATAGGAACACTTTTGATTTAACTGATATATGCAGGTCACCATTTGATCTGCAGAGTAAAAACTATGTAACAATTTTGTTACATTGTATAATTGTATTTCTGATTTATGCTTCTGAGCAGTGTTTACCAACACTCCATTTTGAATGGAATTGGTTGCTTAATGCAGCACAACATCACTATCAGCATCGGGAGTCAACCACGTAGAGAGGTTGAGCATGCATGTTTTTTCAACAATGGGATCTATGGTTCAATCTCCACCACCAGTATAGTATGTGATTAGAGTTTATATGTTATTCTCCCTTCCACATCCTAAAATATAGCAGTAGATAACCAGCTCTAAAATACATGTATGCTTGTTTAACTGTGGTAGGGAAATTGGAGTACAAGCAGTTCTTGTGCAGAGAAAAACTTACATGGTTTAACATAAAGCAAATTTCTATATATAATACATTTTACATTTTTGTAAAAAAAAAGATAATAACAATAATGATAATGAAAGTAATGATGAAAAATAAAACATCACAGCTGCCTTTTATCCGAAGATAAAAACAAACTGCAGCTGAATAATGCCCTTGCTGAAAAAACTACCAGAGATTGCATCTGATCATCTTGCCTTGTTGCTAGGACATCTCTAAGAGACTCACAGCCAGTGCCGATCCTGACCTCCCTGGGGCCCTAAGCAAAATTCTGCGAAGGGGCCCTCTACTTGACCCGTGAGCTATGTAAACCATATGCCATTGCCACACAGTCACACCTGACACTTCAGTGCTCCCAATACAATCCTCCCTCCTTTAAACAAAACAGTCAAAGAATAAGTACAACAATATAGAACAGAATGAGGTCCCCAGAGAGCCCCCCTTACATCAGGGTCCTCAGAGAGCCCCCCTTACATCAGGGTCCTCAGAGAGCCCCTCCTTACATCAGGGTCCCTAGAGAGCCTCCCCCTACATTAGGGTCCCCAGAGAGCCTCCCCCTACATTAGGGTCCCCAGAGAGCCTCCCCCTACATTAGGGTCCCCAGAGAGCCTCCACCTACATTAGGGTCCCCAGAGAGCCCCCCTTACATCAGGGTCCCTAGAGAGCCTCCCCCTACATTAGGGTCCCCAGAGAGCCTCCCCCTACATTAGGGTCCCCAGAGAGCCTCCCCTTACATCAGGGTCCCCAGAGAGCCTCCCCCTACATTAGGGTCCCCAGAGAGCCCCCCTTACATCTGGGTCCCTAGAGAGCCTCCCCCTACATTAGGGTCCCCAGAGAGCCTCCCCCTACATTAGGGTCCCCAGAGAGCCTTCCCTTAAATCAGGGTCCCCAGAGAGCCCCCCCTTACATCAGGGTCCCCAGAGAGCCCCCCTTACATCAGTGTCCCCAGAGGGCCCCGTCCTTACATCAGTGTCCCCAGAGGGCCCCGTCCTCACATTAGTGTCCCCAGAGAGCCCCCCTCTTACATTAGTGTCCCCAAAGGCCCCCTTCCTTACATTAGTGTCCCTAGAAAGCCCCGCCCTCTTACATTTGGGCCCCCAAACAGCTGACTCCCCCTCTTGCAGAGATTCCCCTGTACCTGGCTGGTGGAGGTGGGAGGCGGCGATCGGCAGCTATATGGTGTCCACAGGCAGGGGGATCTCCCTGGGGCTAGTAGTTCTATCTCCAAATGTATACAGCGGAGAGGGGAGGGGCCTCTGACCCGGACATCAGCAACAGTGTTCAAGCAGAGTGAAAGTGAAACTGATACCTGCCTGGGTCAGAGGCCCCTCCCTTCTCCTCTCCACTGTATACACTGAGAGTACTACAAACCCCAGGGAGATCCCGCCGCCCACTCAGGCACCATAGAGCTGCCGATCGCTGCCTTCCACCTCCTCCCACCTCTCCTCACTGCACTCTAAATGGCCAGCCAGAGGTGCAGGGGGGGGATGCTGGGTCTTGGGGGCCTCCCCACAGCGACGGGGCCCTAAGCAGCTTGCATAGTGTGCCTATAGGGCCGATCGGCTCTGCTCACAGCTGTTACTGTTCACATCCACCATCACAGGAGCAAGCACCATCTCTGATCCAAACCCCCTCCTATGCGCATTCTCTCCCTCAATGCAGTAGTTCTGAGCTCAGCATTTAAGGGCTTGTTTCTGTGATGGTGGGGGTGACCAGTAAAAGCTCTGCATATCTTAGCAGAATCTTTAGAAACAAGTCAGAACAGGGAGATGCAGTCTTTGGGAGTTTTTTCAGCCAGGCTTCATGAGTCATGTAAATGGCCTACACATATAGCAAGTACATTATCCAGCTTTAGTCAAAGGTGAAGTGTTTGTTTTTACCTGCATAGGCAGTTTTTTTTTTTTGGTAAAGGTGATTAATGCCTTTAAGGACTTTATTAGTAGAAGCATCACATACCAGTCAGGTAGGTCAATCACGAGGAGAAATATTTTTCTGGGTGTGGCAGCATCATTGGAATGCCAACACTATCACCATATTCGACCCTACACAGGGGCCAATAATGAAGAAGACAAAACCAGAACTATTTTGGAACTTGTTTCCCAAGTTGCACCAATGTTGGACCATCAACAGGAATTAGTGAGCTTAGGAAGGAATATTTAAATTGCACACATTGATGTTTTGTTGTGCAGAACTGCAGTAATACAGGGTGTGTTGGCAAGATTCATCTGTAGACAACACACACTTACATTGTCCACTTGGCCTACCCTGCAGCTAACACTGTAGCTTTATAAATGCATTTGTGCACTACCATCTGTCCCCAGCCAGTGTAGACATCACAGTGATTGTATAGTTGTGATTGCCCAATATACCGAAGCCTCATCCTTTATGTGCCTGGATGCCACTCTCATTGTATAATTGTGACTGTACACATTTCTAGCACAATCGTGCATGCATTCACACTGCACTTTCTGTTGAATTATGTGTACTACACTCAGTGCCCAAAAGCTGCCTTTGCTTGGCTGTCACACTCCTTGTAAATTTGAGATTAAACCCTACACTTGGCCCTCAGTTTCTGCTATTCCAGTCGATGCACTACACCTTGTCTTTTCTTGCCATGGGATCTGTATGGGACTTCTGCAACCTTCCTTGGCCAGAGAACACATGTAATAAGGTAATGAGCTATCTCTGGTATGCACATTATCTTGGGCTGCAAAGTATGTGGTGGGTTTGGAGGAAGTATGATTACTGGATATACTGTCACTGAGAGTCTTAAGCCCCATACACACGGTCGGACAATCCGCGGACCAGGTCCGTCGGATCATGTCCGTCGTACTTTGTCCGATGTTGGTTTTGCGTACACACGGTCGGACAAAGTTGTCGGAAAATCCGATCATTCTGAACGTGGTGACGTTTGTTGCCTACGACGGGACAACGTAGAGGCTAGTAGCCAATAGCTTTGGTCTTGTAATGTGATCTGAGCATGCGTAGCACTTTGTCCGGTCGGACAACCGTACACACGATCGGGTTTGGTGTGATCGGACCGGGTTGACGGCAAATCTTTCCAGCAGGAGATAAGACTTTGTCCGTCGGACAAACCGACGAACACTGTCCGATGGTGCATACACACGGTCTGATTTTTCAACAACATTGTCCGATCGGACAGAATCCATGAAAAAGTCCGACCGTGTGTATGGGGCTTTAGACTCCAGTGGGTATATAGGAGTGGCTGCAGCTGAACTTTAGGATATTAAGGAATATAGAATACATAAATGTATTACTAATAAAAAAGGAGATACTGACATTTTGTTATATATAAAATTATATTCTAAATGCTGTGTGACAAATTATTAACATTAAGTAATGAAGTCTACAACCATTGTAATGCAGAAGTAATACAGTCTACAGCGATTTTTTAGTTTATAAGAGACAGTCTAATATTTTATCATCAATATACTGTTATGTATATAAATGAATCATTAGACAGCTAGGAACAAATACTACCGTCTTCCAAATAATACAAATCAAGTGTTTCATAAAAATCAATTACTTACTGGTGCTCCATAGTCCCCCCTCTCTCCTTTGTCACCTTTTTCAGCCTAGAAAGCACAGATCACAGACTAAAAACAGATCTTTTTATGATAAGAGTATTTTCCATTAATAACATCTTTGGCAAGTTAAAACGTGGCATATAACCTTCACAGGGGATTAAAAGACTTTTCAATGATTTTTCAGATTTGTTTGCAAAAGACCTTGATGCCATTTTTTTTTGGTATTTATAAATTAAATTGTCCATATGGAATCCATGGTTTGTGATTACAGGCATACCCCACTTATGTATTTACAAATTTTTCCAGCATTTGACTTATTTGTGCATTTATGATGGTTTTGCTTTACTGCTTCTTTTCACAGTGAAAGTCTTTGGGTTTATTTTACTAAATGAGTAGATATTATTTATTGAGCTAACAGGATGTCACTTTTAATAAACAACCATGTTCAAAGGCAAAAAAAAGTGGCACATGACTGGATGATTGAAGTGAACACAGTGTCACCTTTTACTCCTGTGTGCAGAAAAGGATTTTCTTACAGTCTGTAAGAGAACTATTAGAACACACCCGGCACTCGTGAACATGCGTGCGCTCACAAGCGACTGCAGATGCCTATAGGCACCAATGCGCATGCGCGATGGACTGTGTGCACTCGCGGGAGCTTTTCCCTAGTCCCAATTGGTGCCACACGGAATATTTAAAGGGTGCCCTGACTCCTGATCAATGCTGACTGGTCTTCAGTTGTTTCCTGATACCCTGAATCATGCTCATATCCTACTTGATACCTGTTGCTGAAATTTGCTTTCCTTGACCCTGCTTTTGAACTCCGCTACATTCTTGACTACTGGTTCTTGATCCCAGCTTCCTTCTGACCTTGCTTCTGCCTAATGCCTTAGTACCTTTCTGTCGGCCTGCTACCAAACCCGGCTATCCTAGTGACCTTGCTCCTGTTCCTTGCTTGGCTCAACACTGTCATCCGAGTGTCTGCGACTACAGTCCTGCGACCTGCTGCTACTTCCTGCTGCAAACCTGCCAGAAACTCTACATCGCCAGATGTTCCAGTTCCACAGTACAAGCAGTGTGCCTCTTTAACCCCAGCTGACCTACAGTGCATGGCTGCCCTTCCTAATCTGATGGTTCTCCTGCCTTCCCAAGGTTACATCCTCTGCTGCAAGTTTCCGGGTTTACACCTGCAGGCACTCGTGTTCCCTCTGTTCCACTGTCGGTGGGACCTTGGTTGGAGATACAAGAGAGGCCGACCAAGTCATCTCAGTCTCCCTTCAGGTACTTGACACAGCCCTATAAATGTTTCTATAGAATTCTGCCAATTTTCACTCACTAGACCAAAATCAACTGTTTTCTGATTGGTGTTTATAGGTTACTGCACCTGTCTTTACTCTGCCCTGCCCTATTTATATTCCGAGGCAGAGCACAGCAACAGCATACAAGGTAGTTATACTGCATCAGCAAGGCCTTTGCCAGGCAAAGATTTGCCATCAGCACAGAAATGGGGGAAACCAGTGGGAACCAGATACACTCATCTACTGTCCGGAGAAGTGGTTTTCATGGAAAAATTGCAGCCAAAAAGCCATACCTCTGACATGGAAACAATGCTAAGTGACTTAACTATGCATCAAAACATAGGAACTGGGGTGCAGACAATTGGCAGCAGGTGCCCTGAACTGATGATTTAAAACTTAAAATATTTGGCTGTAGCAGGAGGCAGGTACAATAATGAGTGTCTTCAGGCAACAGTGAAGCATGGTGGAGGTTCCTTGCAAGTTTGGGGTTGCATTTCTGAAAATGGAGTTGCAGATTTGGTCAGAATCAATGGTATCCTCAATGCTGAGAAATATCCATCATTAGAGATGGGCCGAACACCCAGCGGAGCTCCAAAACAAGGGAAAAGTTCTTCTCCGGACAGCCAACTCCATTGACGTCTATGGGAGCCGAACATGAGAAATATACACCAGGCCACATGCCCTCAACATGGGTGGTGCTTTGGGGTGGGGGAGGGGGGCTCTGTCCCAATGTTGATGGGCCATGATTGTAGGGGTCTGTGGGCGGGGGGGGGGGGGGGCTTATCGGAATCTGGAAGCTCCATTAACAAGAAAGCCCCCAGATCCTGGCCCCCCATATGAATGAGTATGGGGTACATAGTACCCCTACCCATGCACCAAAAAGGTAGTGTATTTATTTTTATAGCAAAGATATACAGTATGTGTATGGAATTCTATTCGTTGGATATTTTGATTATATATATAATAATATTTTGATTATATATATATATATATATATATATATATATATATATATATATATATATATATATAATCAGTTGATTATACAGTATATATATATATTTTTTTATTTAATTTTATTTGATTGATGTTAACCCCTTCACACCAACAGTACGCATATATGCATCCCCACTGTACTGGCCTTTTTTTCTGTGGGGCCACATATATGCAAATCTGTCTTTGTGCTGGGACCACCACACAGCCTGCCAGCATAGAGACCCACCATCTCACCCTCATCGGGAGCCCCGGGTCCCATACTAATGATCGGACCCGGAACTCCCGGTTCCGGGTCACCTGATCACTGTGATAGCCTCTGGTTGTGAATCCCACCTCTCTTTTTCTATCTTTGTGAATGGAGAGGAAATATATGTTGTATCTCTCTCTCTCGTTGCAGAGAGGGATAAATGAACAATATAAAATAGAAAAAATACCTAGATCAAGGTTTGATCTAGTTCAGTGCCAGGTTTAGTGTTTGGGTCGTAAGGGACATAAGTCAAGGTCAGAGTCAAAGGTCAGGGTTAAAGGTCATGGTCAGTACATGTTGGGCAGGATTTTTTTCCATTACCATTTACCACAAAATGAAAGCCCAATTTGTAACTCTTTATGCAGCAACTTATTATTCCCATTTCACATATATTCCTTCAGATGTTGTTTTATATAGGAGATAGTGTGGGAGTATTTTGACCTTTAATGGTTTAATATTTATATGGTCCAGAAACAGACCAAATAAAGGTGAATAAAGCACCTGGACTAGATGGCTTTCACACACAGGTTCTCAAAGAGTTAAACTTGGTTATTTCAAAACCATTATTACTAATTTTTAGAGACTCTTTAATGACTTACTCAGTGACACAAGATTGACTAAAAAAGGGTCAAAATCTTTACGTAATAACTACAGACCCGTTAATTTAACTTCTATAGACGGGAAGAGTCTGGTAAAAGACACATAGAAAAGTTTTTGCTAGAAAAAAATATTTTAAGTGTAGCACCCTCCTCTAGTTAGGCTACCTGCCTAAATTTTGTTTTTGGCCTAATTGTAGTCAGTCAGTAGCAGTAACTATTTTTGTGATTGTTTTAGTGATTGTTTTTGTCTGGTCATGGTTTTCAAGCTGGGTGTTTGATTTCTCTCACATGCTTCTGGAAAGAAGATTCAAGAATATGAGGTAGGGAGAGTCATATGATCAGCAGAAATATGTATCATGCTCCAGCCAATCCCTAGAAGTAGGTGTCCAGAAGATGGCCGGGGAGGTGATAAATGTCTGGGAGGCCTTTCTAGAGATTCCTTTCCTCTCCAGGGAGTGTTCCAGTTCTCCTGGGGCTGCTGCACTTTGGAGATAGCTACAGAGACAATAGGTTGCAGTCTGGGCCTCAGCATGTGCTGAGCTAAGGGCCTAGACGAGATTGCTAATAGATTATTACTGGGGGAAACTGTGCTGAAATCTGACCTGGATAAGGATCTCTTACCTCCCTCACTGAGGATCTCTCTGTTGATGCTGGGTGCCAGACAGCTCTTGGACTGTATTGTGTGCCTGTTCCTCTTAGGATTTTTCTATTAAAAAGTGTATCCTCCATTAGATTGCTTTTATCCTTTTGGTGTATCCTGTGACCCTAAACTCCTCTCCTGTTCAAGTTCTTCAGCAATAAATAGTAAAAAGACATCCCCTAAACAGAGCCATTATTGTCCATTATTGTAGGGGTGTGTGAGATTGTGTGTGTGTGACTGGTGCCACTGTAATAGCAGGGAAGCCGGGGCATATTCTCAGCAGCCCCCCCAGGGGTGAATGCTACATAAGCAATAGATAACATGGATTCCCAGCAGAAGTTGTCAAACAAATCTGCTCTTTTTTTATGAGGAAGTAAGCAACAACATAGATGAATGGGTGGTTGGGAATATAGTATACTTGGACTTTGCCACAGGGTTTGACACAGTTCTCCACACACAGCTAATGTGTAAGTTAAAGTCTATAGGCTTGGAGAATTCAGTTTGTAAATGGATACAAAACTGTCTAAAATGCTATATTCAGAGAGTAATGATTAATGATTTATTCTCTGAATGATATAAGGTTTATAATGATGTACCCCTATTTTCAGTTTGATGCCTTTACATTTTACCCTGTTTATAAAGGATATAGAGTTTGGCATTAAAAGTAACATTTCAGTGTTTGCAGGTGACACCAAACTATGTACAAAATACACAAAATATAACTGGATATTACCATTTATAGGTAACACTATAAACATATGAAGTCTACACGTGCATAGCTAGTCTTATATTAAATGCACCACTAACAATGAGAACTATTGTGCTTACAACTTGGAGAAATACAATAGCAGAATAATTAAGTTATTTTGTTCATGAATAGGTCATATCAGTGAAGTTTCTTACCAAGTAATCTATTATGGAAGTATCAGAAGGCTTAACCTGCTCTAAGTGGCATGGTGCACCCGTGGGTCCTGTTGTTCCAGGTTCACCCTGTGGAGTATGTGACAGAAAAACAGAGGTTATATACAACTTTAACTTCTTTCTTTTTCTGGTATCTTCACATTGTCACTGGACATGTCCTAGTCTTATTCCTGCATTTTTTTTTTTTCAATCAGGAAAGAAAATATGAAGACAGTGAGCATGATCGATGACATTCATGAGCACAAGACCAGAGAGCATTGGTTCAACTGGGACAACTGAGACCACCCTGGGACAGTGTAACTTTCATCTGACCAATCATTTGTGTAGGTCACCAGGCACCTTTGTACTCTACTAAAAGATGTTTAGCCTCAGACCCTGTACTAAAATTGTTCTAGAATATAATAAAGGTGCATATATTGTGGTATTCAAGTACAAACTTCCACTAGAAAAAGCTAATATAAATGCGTTTAATCTGTTATCTCACTGGTGGATACTGTAGGCACAGTTTAAGGCAGGCTTTGATAGTTACCTTGCAACCTTGTATTTAAAATAGTAAAGTGAAAGCAAAAAATAAATAAAAAATCTGAAAAATAAGGAATTAGAAATTAAATTGAAAGAAATATAGTAAAAAAATACCTTACCCCCTGGGCTCTGGTATATTTTCCCAAGAGGTGGTGACATAACTGCACCTCACCATTGGATCCTGGAATATCCGAGGGTCCCAAATCCTGGATCAGGCTCCTACATAGCTATGAGATTTGGGATCCTCTGCATTCACAGGATGCCACAGTAAAGCCTAGTGACATCAATGGCGCCTAAACGTGTCAAGAAGTTAGGGTATAAGGTAGGTATTTTTTTTACACTTTTTTTTTTTTGTTTTTCTTTCTTATCCTTTTACTGAGGCTCTTTTTTTGGGGGGGGGGGGGGGGGTCAATGATAATGTATGGTCCTCTTTAACTAAGGTAAGCTTCAGCTCTTTAGGGACACTATCTAATAGCCCTCATTTGTTATGTGTCATAATAATGGCTAGTGAATATTTACTGTACAGCCACTTTTTAACTCATTACATAGTGTTGACTGTCTATAAAGTTATTGTCATATATTGGTTGACATAAAAGTAACATCATGCTGCACCTTGAATTACTCCAATGATAACTCAAATTAACTTTCTCAAGAATGAAAATGCACAGAAATTTTCGATGTAGTGGCATTAACAGTGTGTTGAAATGGGCATACTTCTTTTTTGCTTTCAATCCTTTTTTATTAGAAAGGAAATAGCAGTTCCTTTCTAATAAAGGATTAAGAAAGGCCTTCCTTTCCTGTCCATTTATCACTGTGAAACCCATCATTACATCTTAATCCTTTAGCAATTCCTGTACAACTTCTTTTAAGATTGCTGCTTGCCCTCAGCAGCTTTTAACTCTTCATTCTATTGAAAAGTTAATAAAAGTGCCATGAGCATTTTCATGTTATCTTTAATCCTTTTCTTTGAAGCCTTCACACAGTAGAATAAGCGAAAAAGTGTAACTTAATAAATCTATTAATTTGAAATGTAAGGAAATCTAAGCAGTAGCATGACTAGCTCAATGCAGCCAGGCTGTAGTGCTTGAATTGTTATAGTTTTGCTTTACTGATTTTCTCTAAGCTCAGGGTACTGATTGCTTATGCCTGTTGCAGGGAAATGTTTCTCAGCAGATGTTGTAATAAGAAACAATGTTGCTGAGTTAAGAATGTCTCCCTGGCCAACCATTGGGAGGTTTATTGACACTGGTACATAACGGGGAAGGATATAAATATATTGAATGGCTTTCCAGGAGGGTTTTGGGTTCTTGCCTCCTGGGCTGTTGCCATAAGAAAAGGTGTTGAAGGTCTCTGCCTCTCAGGCCACTGCCTGGGAAGGGTAAAGCAAAGATTTTGCCTGAGTGACTTGCACTGCCCTGCTGGAGGGTACATACAGGAGGAATGAATCCTTGTTGCAGTGGAAAGAGCTTCACTGCTGAAGCGTTTACTGGACAGATGAGTACAAGCTGCTGTCGGTTGACATTGCCTGAAGAGTACAGATTACCAGTCTCAGTTTAAAAGTTCTTATTTCTATAATGATTGTTGGCAGTGGAGACACCTGGGGAGGTTATTTACTAAAGGCAACTCCACTTTGCACTACAAGTGCACTTCGAAGTGCAGTCGCTGTAGATATGAGGGGAAGATCTGAAATGAGTGGAAGCTCTGCTGATTTTATCATCCAATCATGTGCAAGCTAAAATGCTGTTTTTTATTTTCCTTTCATGTCCCCCTCAGATCTACAGCGACTGCACTTCCAAGTGCACTTATAGTGCAAAGTGGGTTTGCCTTTCGTAAATGTTGGATTCTTTTTGGGTATCCTGTGACGTAACCCTCTCCTTGAGTTTAACCTGCCCTAATAAACTCTTTATCTGTTCTAAAGTGACTGGTGCCCAATTTTTTCTGCAACAAAAGTCAGGAATTCTGCCCCTACTGTACTAAAAGCTTTTTTTTTTGTAAATAACAATCAATCTGTATAATCCATATAAAACAATTTAGCACATGTTAAAACCTACTACTCTTCCAGTTGGGGGATGCACCCTTTTTCTGAGCCTCCTGATCCCCTCCTTGGGACTACATGTCCCATACATCATAATGCCCTCACACATGCGTAGTGCTTACAAGCTGCTTCGTTAAATGCTCTCAGGCTGCCTGTGTCTATCTGTGAATGCAGCACCAATATTTTTACAGTTGCTCCAGGGAGCGTGCACAAGTTCCAATAGAAACTTTTAGGTAAAAGAGCAACTTTCACACAGGAAAGCAATGCAACAGGGTCACACGGTTCAAGAAGAAAGGATAGATTCAACATATTGAAAAACAACATAAAAGGTAAGTGTTCACATCAGCAAAAAAATAAAAAATAAATAGCTTTTAAAATTATTTTGGTTGAAAATTCAGTTTGCAAAGAAAGCCCAATTATGTGCAAGTAAAGAAAACATAATTTATGTTATGTATATGATTGAAATAAGCACAGCCTCATTTTTTTTTTACTTTATGATGAAAATGCTCTGCACCTTTAGAAAACAGAACCCTATGGGGTTGATTTACTAAAAGAGTGCAACATCTGGTGCAGCTGTGCATGATAGCCAATCAGCTTCTAACTTCAGCTTGTTCAAGTAAGCTTTGCCAATAATCCTGGAAGCTAGTTGGTTTCTATGCAGAGCTGCACCAAATTTTGCACTCCAATTTTAGTAAATCAACCCCAATGCGTACTTTTTAGTGAAACGCACTCAATTTCCATTAGTTCTCAACACAGACTGGCACAAAATGTATCATGCATAAATACAGTGAATAACTTGCACGTTCACTATAACAAATAATTGAATCACCTGTGTTTGGCATGGAACACCTGGGGGCCCTGGCTTGCCTGGGTCACCCTGTAATCACACAAAAATATTAAGAATAATGCTTTAAAATACATACAGTGGGATTCAATAAAGCAGTAAAGTAATTTTTTGGCTGTATGGCCCCTTTAATATGGCCTACGCCTAATTCATGAAAGCCTTTCGCCAGTTTTGGTACAGGTACTGACACACATGACAGATTCAAGTAGTTTTTACTACTACCATCTTTAGAATCTTTCATTATGTATGTAACAGATTCTAAAGGATTCACTGCCAGTTTACAGATAAGCAAACTGTCAGTAATTAAGATCAACACAAAGTGGGCGCACATTGGAGGAGGGTGTTGTGTGTCCATTTCTTTATTAACATGTTTCACATTGGCAACATTGGCTGTTGGACAAGGGATGTCTTAATAACCAATGATGCAAGTAACGCTGAACTAACAGTGGGCGGAATCTGTTGGGGAACTGTGAGAGGCTAGTTACTTCAGTAGGTCTGGGATTTATGGTAGCTCGTAGTGGGCAAATCCATAGCCACTAGTTAGTCAAATAGCAGCTTTGGATATTCTCACTGCCATCCGCTGTCAATCACAGTCAATGCGGACCTGATAGAGAACTAGTCTCTCACAGTTCCCCATCAGGCTCCACACACCTGACAACTTAAATTCAGGGCTGCTGCACCTGCTGGGTGGGCGGAGCCTGATGGGGAACTCTGAGACTAGTTCCCCATCAAGTCCATCTTGCCTGTGATTGACAGTGCACAGCAGTGGGACCCCATCAGGCTCTGCCCACCTCTGTTTTAAAATTCCTGAGTCTTGTCCTGGTCAGTGTGATGGAGCAGGCACCTGGATGGAAGGGAACACACCCAGTCCGATATGGACACTCCTTCCTTGGTGCCAGCCTCCACAGATTCATTTATCTGTCTCTTTTGCTGCTGGGCTCCAACGGGAATTCCAAAAGGCCCTTTATGTAGTCCCCAGATAGTCTGCTCTTTTATAACTAAATATATGTAACAGGAAAGAAATATTATGCGGTCAAGATAATTGAAAATAAGGGATACATATGCACCATTTACTAGAAATAGATTACTAGGAGAAAGCAATATTAATTGGATTAGCAGGCAATCAACTTTATAATAAAGCTTGTCATAAATGCAAGGCCAAATTTAAAATAATGGAACAAAGGGAGCTGCGCTATGGTAAGATAAAAAATTCTTTCTCTGCAACACAGGTAGAATATTGGCTTTTTAGTCCAGCAGGTCTTTGAGTGGCAAGATTTTAAGTGCGAGAATGGAATGTCCAGGCACAACAAAGTGATTTTGCAAAATATATTTAAAGTGTATGTATAGCCAAACCTTTTTTTTATAGAGTAGGCAAAGGTTAAAACTCCTCTCATTTACTTGTTATTACATTTTTTGATGTTCATGTACTGTTGGGTAAATTTCCCTCCACTTCCTGTTTCAGAGAAACAGAAAGTTAAACAAAATTCACAAACTTGGTGGGGATTCACCTCTTAGACAGTTGTCCCCAGAAACAGGTGTCCCCATTGGAAGATTTCTTCTTGCTTCTGGTTGGACAGCTTGTAATGTGGCATTTCTGTTTACTTTCTCAGTGACAATAATTGGCAGTAAAAATAGAGGGGTGAATTTCCCCAATGGGGGCACAATCAGCAAAAAAAACAGAGGGCTTAATCCTACCATATTCTATTCAAAGTTTAAAACGAAAAGGTTTTACCTGGAGATGCACTTAAATGTCATACAATATTTAACACGTTTTAATAATAAATAATATGTAAGAAGAAGTAACAGCAATGATATAGAACATAAAATAAGTTTTCTGTATGACATTGTTCTTAACACTAAGGGGCTATTTACTGTGTTTACCCCGAAAATAAGACCTACCTTGAAAATAAGACCTACTGTGATTTTCGTGGAGGGCTGCAATATAAGCCCTACCCCAAAAATAAGCCCTAATTTAAAGTGCTTGTAAAATGCTAGAATCCACTCTATTACAGTAGTATATAATGTAAACTGTGTATGTTTCTGTAATATATTTGTGCCAAATACCTTCAGTACAGCGCCACTCAGTGCTCAGCTGACCTCCACTGCTCTCCTCCTCTTCTCCCAGCTGTCAACGGGGGATCTCAGCCCCCCTCTGCAGTGCTCGGAGCAAGAAAGAGAGCTCCGGTGGGTCACGGAAGTGCAGAGTGACGCTATAAGAAGGTGTTTGACCAGTGGCAGCCAGTGGTAATTTTTTTTGGGGGGAGCGGCAAACAGTACCATCCCCCGATCGGTCGGGTGGGTCTGGTGCACTTACCCCATCTATGGTGAGCAGCGCTTCTCCCAGGCTTTCCTTGCTTGGCAGCGGCGACTGCTATCCCTTCCCCTGCTCTCCATGGGCATCGCAGCAGCTTCCGTTTCTTCCCTCCTCCTTGGCTGCCAATTGTGACTCTTCTCTTTTCGGCCAATTGGAAAATGGGTCTCAGACCTGCTTCTTATTGGCTGAATTGAGGATCGGTGTTTCAAAAGCGAATATTAATTTGCTGTTGTAACACCTGGGTAGGCTCCTGGCGAAATGCTCTGCGCCATGAGCCCACACTATTTTGAACCCTATTAATCAGGTGCTTTAAAAAAAAAACCCCACCGCTGTAATTCACTTGCCCGGCGTCCTGAAAGGGGTCGGACACATGAATAAGGGGTGGTGGTATCCTGTCAGAATAGTGTCCGTGGATAGATCATGGGGTGGTGGCTGTGGATAGAGGGGGCGCTCCTAATGGACGGGCCACCACTGTATTTAACACAATTATATTACAGAACCAGTTTACATTATATAATACTGTAATAGAGTGGATTCTAGCATTTTACAAGCACTTTTACTCAATTCGACTGCAGATTCCTGACAGGCAGTGAGGGAGAGGGGGAGAGAAGACATTATTTATTTTTAATACAAAGAATAAGTTATTTACCATTTCTCCCTTCTGTCCAAAAAATCCAATCCCTTTGCTGCCCTATAAAAAGACACATATAAAGTTAGAAAACACTGTATGGAAATTAAGTTGAAATGCATTATTAAACATACCGTATATACTCGAGTATAAGCCGAGATTTTCAGCCCTTTTTTAAGGCTGAAAGTGCCCCCCTCGGCTTATACTCGAGTCGCCGCCGTCTGCCTACCTGATCAGCGTGTCATGCTGACAGACGGCGGCCATTCCAGTGTTCAAAAGCCCCCAATAGCATGAAAATAATATCTACTTAAAGTTCAAGTGCCTTCAATCTACCACACGCAATACAGACTTGGCAGGGGTTCAAATTCTTATCTATTCAAAACTTTTTTTTCTCATCTCTATACATGTGGCCTGGAAAATCTAAAAGCTTCATAATCTACAGTTCTCATTTATTTGATATTATTCAAGAAAGAGGGATTTCTAACTTGATAAAACCAAAGGGCAAGTGTTCTACAATTCAAAAAGAAGAAAGATAAATAGCTGAATAAATCGGTAACCCATCATAGCAGAGCATGAAACTTTCCCAAAAATTACACCCTGCAGACAACCAGCTAACCTGTCACATAAACTAATTAGTAGCATAATTAATTCTGACTACAGGGATGCTGATAGGGGGACAAAAAATAAATGTTGCAAAATGCAGTGTAGTTAGTCTGTCAACAAGCATTTGCACAGGCAACAGGGACTTTATTATTACAGGTTCATACAACTGGATTTTTTCGGAAAGAGGTGTATCTCATCTCATACAATGTAACAATCACAACCAGGAATGCTACAGAAGCACAACATAAAAACTGAACTGTAATCCCAAAGAATGTTATCACTTCTTACTAGTTATTTTCTGTGAGCTACAGAACCTACCCCCCCCCCCCCACCTCCAATGTTATGAAGATAAGAAAAAACAGGAAACTTGGGAAAAATCAGGAAAGCAGCCTAGGGTAGGTGATGTCACCCTAGGACAGGGAGTGTCTAACTGGCACGATCACCAGGTAAAAATAACAAACACAAGTAAAACATCTACCATATAAGAACTGGCAAGCTGCATTTAATATACATCAGGTAAGTTTGAAGAGAGGCAGCGCACACAATGGGGAACTCCCAGTTCAATTTGCAAGATCTTCTTTCAGGTGCTTAGGCTCAGTGTGTCCTTATACACCACAGCACAAACAAGTAAAATAATTGAGCCGGCAACTCTGTAGTCCATATAGCGATTTTAATGGTTGGTTGGCTACGACCAAGGCTGTTGCCAAAACGCGTCAGTTGTTTTGCCTTTCACTTCATGTAACCAACCATTAAAATGACTATATAGACTACAGAGTTGCCAGCTCAATCCTTTTACGTTTGTGCATTTGATATACATTTTGTTATTGTGTTTAGAAAAACTTTAATTGTTTTTTGTATATGAAAATAATGTAGCGCTAGAAATATGACAAACAGATGGTTCCATTGTAAAGGAGAACAATTGTCGGTATTTATAAAATCCTTGGGTTTTGCAACTTGCCATAGAGGTGTTTTGAATATTACACAAAACAAAAGAAGTTTTGCATGAACCATCCACTCATATTAGGCTGAAAATGCACTAATGTTGCTCATAGTAAAACTTATACAGAATTGTCACAGTAACCATCTTATGAGAGCACTACATCTCTTTCCGTCCTCACAGATAATGGACCTGTGCTGGGAGAACCTTTCTGAACATTGAAGCTAGTAACCATTTGTGCATCTTTCTAGTTCTCAGGCCCTGCTGTCAAACAGATTTATTTGTGGGATTTGGAATCAATATCACAAAAAATAGGCTTATCTGAAAGCAAAGAGATGCCCTACTACTATACTACTAGTAGTGTTTCTAATAAATTGCTTGGTGAGCATTATGCTGCAGTGTATAACAGATATATAATTTCATATATGGTACAAACTATTTTGGCCTGTTAAAACTTACTGGTGGTCCTGGTGATCCAGGTGGTCCCGCTGGCCCCTGTAAAAACAATTCCATAAGGTAAGAAGGTCATTATTAAACAGGTGCCTGTTCCCATAACTCTGCCACTGTAAATTTTGTCCTTTTATCTTAATACAGTACATAAAAAAATACATATGCTCAAATTGCACATATTCTTAAGCAGTAAAGCTTCAAAACAAGCACTCACCCTCCACTCAATCTGCTTTTCCTCTGAGGTAGTTCATTTTCAAAGATCCTCATAGATTACAAAGATTCAGAAATGGTGTTTTAGTGAGCTTTTTTTTACATCTTAGAGACATCTGCCAAGATTTTCTCTCCATAGGAAAAAAAATAAGATTTCTGTGCCTCAAGTATGCATTTTGAAAATTAATTTTCCACAATGCCTATAGCTGCAGAGGTGAACAAAGACTTGTTTTAAAGTGCTTTTACTGCTTGTTCAGAATATGAAAATATTTAAGTCTGCATAAAAATAAATAGCCCATCAAATGTAAAAATAAAATAAATTTGCAGCAATACTCACCAATACAGAGCTGCCTCCGCCCCATTTTATTCCTTTCTGCAGCTAGAGGTTGCTAGTTTTGTGGGTTGAATTATGCTGATAATCATTCAACCCATCTCCTCTCAGCCAAGGTCAATGTGGACCCCCCTACCTTTGGGGGCATCATCATGGTCTGAGCTTGCTGTACTACTGTATGAAATATCATTACATGAATGCTGTTCAGAGCAGGATTAAGGACATGCTACTGCTGCTGCCAGACAAAAAGAGGAAGAGCCTGTGACCTATGGGTGATCAGAGGGCTGCTTTATCAAAGTTATGTATGCTTTTATTTTTTTAAGTTAGCTGTGGTGGGGGCCTTAGGAAGTTGGGTTGGATGGGGCAAAGGGTGAGTTTTTTTATGTAAACATAAAATATAGCTTTAAAATAGAAATTAAATACATTAGCATATTCTTCCGTAGCACTGCTTTTAACTTCAGTACTAAAATGCTCAGGCTTATTCAGAAAGGGTTTATCAAGTGCATTTCCCTATAATGACCAATCAATTGGTTGATGTTGGTTAATGCACTTGCAACCTGGACTGTAGCTGATAACAGCTGTGGAACTTCTTCCTTTGTTGCTGCTATATTATTCTTTTGCAGTGTGGACAGGGTTAAATTGAGGATTCATTCATTTAGATGTGCAGCAGTCATCTTTAAAGCGGAGCTCCAGGCTCCTTCAAAAAAAAAAAGAAAAAGTCAGCAGCTACAAAAACTGTAGCTGCTGATCTTTAATAGTAGGACACTTACCTGTCCACAAATCCAGCGGTGTCTTCACCCAAGCTGATTTTTCAATCGGCTCTTGGGTGCTGCTGCTGCCATTTGGCTAAGGGAAACTGGCAGTGAAGCCTTGCGGCTTCACAGCCGGTTCCCTACTGCGCATGTGCGAAGCACACTGCGTTCTGTGAATGGTCCCATGGCGGGAGAAGAAAGAGCGGGCCAAACTTCCGGATGATTTTGCATGGCAAAGTCAGCTGGAAGTGAGAGTGGGTACCTGTCAAAACCAGGTACCCGCTCCCCCCTGAAAGGTGACAAATGTGGCAGTGGAGGGGGGAGGAGGCAAATACAGTTGTTCTTGTAAGTTTACTTACCCACAACTGATTTTTTGGCCATTTTTCAGAGAATATAAATAACACAAAAACTTTTCTTTCACTCATAGTTAGTGTTTGGCTGAAGCCATTTATTATCAATCAAGTGTTTACTCTTTTTAAATCATGACAACAGAAACTACCCAAATGACCCTAATCAAAAGTTTACATTCCCTGGAATGTTTGGCCTTGGTACAGACACAGAAGGTGACACACACAGGTTAAAATTACATTTAAAGGTTAATTTCCCACATTTGTGGCTTTTTAAATCACAATTAGTGTCTGTGTATAAATAGTCAATGAGTTTGTTAGCTCTCACATGGATGCACTAAGCAGGCTAGACACTGAGCCATGAGGAGGTAGAAAAGAACCGTCAAAAGACCTGCGTAACAAGGTAATTAAACTTTACAAAGATGGAAAAGAATATAAAATGACATCCAAAGCCTTGAATATGCCAGTCAGTAATGCTTAATCCCTTATCAAGAAGTGAAAAATTAGAGGCTCTTTTGATACCTAGCCGAGGTCAGCGAGACCAAGAAAGATTGCAGCCACAACTGGTGGAAGAATTGCTCAGGATGCCCCCACATTTCCCCTTTTAGCAAGCTGTTTTCACTCCCAAGCCCCCCCCCCCCACTCTGTGTGTCCATAGCTAGCCGTTTTTTCTCCCAAGCCCTCCCGCGCTAGTTGTGATTGACAGAAGCGGGAGCCAATGGCTCCTGCTGCTGTATCTCAGTCAATAAGACATCACTGGATTGGGGTTTGGGCTCTGGTAAGGGGGGAACTGCATACTGAAGGTTTTTTACTTTTGTGCATAGAATACATGATGTTAAAAAACCTTCAAAATGTAAAACCACTTTAATTTTCTAGAGCAGATTGAAAAGCACAATGTTTACTGTTGTCATTCCTCCTCCACTTGCTCAATTGTCAGTTTTGTTAATATCATGATACCTAAATGGCAACTGGTCAGAGTTTTAAACAAAAAATATAATAATTCTGATCTACCTTTATGTTTAATTGTTTTTAAAGTTTATATGATTTTAAAACTATATTTGATTAGTAAATTATTATTTGTTAAGGAGCGCCCTGACACACACAGCTTTCTAAGTTTTCTACAAAGGGAGAACAGCAGAAGCTATTTGCCTTTAGTCTCGTTCTGACAGAAACTCTGTATTGAGCCACTTGTACAGAGCAGGACTCATAGGACTCACGCAGAGCTGTCTGTAAATTGGAATGATTGAATTCTGTAAACAGTAGCTATTTTTCAACACAGCAGTTAAGGATAAACTGGAAAATGTGAAAAGTTGCCTATTGCTGAAATTTGTGATTGGATATAAGAATACAAATACAAATATTCATAGGAAGCATATACTTTATAGAGATATATACATTTTCTTATTATTTTAAAATCTGGATTATAATATATTACAAATACATTAAAAACTCTACACATCACCTACACATCCCCTTTAACTTTAGCCTATTCATTTTCTGTGCTGTTTGTACAGAACAGACTTGTGTCTTTAATGTACTTACAGGTAATCCTAGTTCACCCATTGGACCGATGAATCCCATTTTACCTGGCTGACCATTGGGACCCTGGAAATGGCAAAAAATGTATCAAACAGTAATTATGTAGTAAATGATATCTAGAATAATTTGACATGTACATTATATAGAAGAAAATGTCTCCTTGTTTAACAGCAGAAAAGTATAAAGGATGCTATTACAGTGCTGTGTCCTTCTACCTTATCACATATATCATAATATCATAAATAAAGAAATATTGCATTATGACTTGATAGACATCATCATGTTCATTTCTACTAGGGGAACCATCTGCACAGAGATTGTACATATACTCTGGGTATAGCAAATTCAACCTACAATCTGATAATGTCTTCAGTGATTGAGACTGAGAGGTGGCAGATTATTGCTGATTATTGTTAGCAGCTATAGCCCCTGGCAATAATCGCATGAAATATCCAACAGGCTGGTTGTATCCAAGTTGATCGAACAATCAGCCTGCCCATATGTGGTTTGAATCTTGGATGGTCCCTGCTAAACTGGCCAAGATTCGAACCGTCTATGGTTTGCTTAAGCTAAGTAATAGCAAGTGTGTACAAAGAGAAAATTTGTACATAGACTCAACAAAGTAAAGTCGGCTCGAATCTCTGCAAGTTTAACAGGGACCGGCCGAGATTTGAACCATATATGGGCAGGCTGATTGTACCTAAATTGATCGGTTGATCAACTTGGGTAATACTAGCCCATTGGATTCATCATGCGATTATTGCCAGTGGCTATTATAGCCAATAGCAGTAATCACTGTGTTCTCCTGACCGGGAAGGCTCCCCCTGCCCTGCTGCTAGGAGAACATAATAGCTTCACGGGAGGGATTCCCCCATCAACAGTGACTGTGTTGATGGGGGAATCAAGCAATTTTCATGGTTGAAGGAAAGAAAATTGCTCCATCTATGGCCAGCTTAACACATTATTACCATAGTACCAAAAAAACATGGAATGCATGGAGATGGGAGGAAACTAGTTTTTTTTAGATCTCTAGAGGAACATCCAGGAAAGAAGGAATGAGGGAAGGAAGGATCTTTATATCTCTTTAGATGTACATATTTTTGTAAGAGCAGAAATACTGGTGCAATTTAATACTTTTATACAGGGATAGAAGATTCCCCATAACTTTATAAATTGCACAGGCTATTCTCATCAGTTCCTGCACACACCTAACAGTCTTACACTCGTTCAGACAATCTATGGTCATTTTTGTTTAAAAAACTGTTTAATATACAAAGTTTTTGTGGAAAAATACACGAGGGAAGATAGAAACTTGCTTCCATGGTGAGAACTCAGAACCCTACTCCAAAATACACTAAACAATACCCATAAATCAGGGATGCTTTCCCAGTGAAATACACTTTTTTTATGAAAGGAAGTAAAAAGAGAAAGAATGTGAAATCCTCACTATTTAGAGTCTAGGACAGAAGATGTGTTGAAAACAGAGAGAAGTGGAAAGAACAGGTAATTAATTGACAGAACATCAATGTATGCTCTTTAAATTTAGTGGTAAAAGATATACAAATACTCACTGGGTATCCTGCTAATCCAGGTTCACCAGGTTCACCCTACGATAAACAAAAAGCCAGACAAGGTTATAAATCTCATAAATCAATACTTTACATAGTTCAGTACACTAAAGATACATTTTATTGTGTGGATATAATGCATGTATGGATTGTAACTGCTAATTTGCGCAAAATAGATTTTGCAATGTCTTCAAAATTCAGTGAGCCGACTCATTAAACTCCCTGGATGAAAACTGCTCCTACTCCTACTTTTAATACTTTTTGAAATGTTTTTTTTGTGCAAAAAAAAAAAACATAGTATAAATAGGTCTAAGATAGAAGTTGATAATAGTTGTTAATACTGTAGCATTGTGTTGATAAGTTGATATTAGTTGGCACAGCTTTCTATACATTAGTGCAAGCCAAGAGTTGGACTTTAATTGTGATTTTCATTGTTCATTGTTGTAACGATACAGTAAACTAGTGCTTCTGGAAAGAAAAAAAAGAATCAACAAAAGCGTGTTTTTTAAATTTGAATTTCTGACGTTAATTTTTATATAAACATTCAACATGGGGTTGAAAGCTTACCGGCATTAAGATACTTAAAGCGGGGTGCCCCCTAAAAAATTTTTTTTAAAAGTCAGCAGCTACAAATTCTGCAGCTGCTGACTTTTAATAATCGGACACTTACCTGTCCCAGGGTCCAGCGATGCGGGGGAACGAAGCCCCCCCTCGTTCCCCGCTCTGCTCGCAGTGCCGGCATTCTTACTGTGGGCACCCGGCTGTGGCTTCACAGCCAGGCACCCACTGCGCATGCTCGAGCAGCGGCGCGCACCGTGATACGACGCTCAGTCATCTGGGACACGTGACAGGTCCCAGATGACTGTGCGACGCCGAGGGGAAGTGATGTCAGTGCCCGGGCACTGAAGGTGGCAGACTACGAGGGACCCCCTAGCAACAGGCATTTTTTTCCAATTATTTATTTATTTTTTTTTTTTATGATTTTTAAGCAATTTTTTTTTTTTTTTTTTGGTGGAAACACCACTTTAAGTTTTCTTACCTTAATATATGATTGACAGCTCACTGCAATCTTTACTTGAGCAGCACCACACACAGGCAAATTAGACTCTGTGAAACTTGTGGCAGGATTTAGATTTGTAGCAGATTTGGCCATACACAGTAATGGCCCGATCTGTCAAGTCAGTCCAGTTGGGTGCCAACCACCCATGTTACGCTTGGACAATAGGAAATCAATTTAAGAGTAGCATATACAGTCTAACGTAGCATTTATCTGTATGCGTGTTTCTGGTCTGTGGCTCAATGTAGTCCAATATGGTCAGCATGACATCTGGGTATAAGGAGATGTCACTGATGGTCTCCACTGTGTTTCTTTCACGAGAGAGTTCTTTTAATATGTAAAGTAATTAGTGAACTATTATAAAACGTCCATACTGCTGAGCTTGCAAATTTAGGGTTTTGGCATTTAGAGAATACATTTTTTTATTCATCTATTTTACATGTGGATAGGCAACCTCAGTTTTGGAGGGCTGACAGTGTGGACAACCTCAATGTTAGATGGCTGATACCCTTTATCACTGAGAATGCTTTGACAGAGGGCTTCTAAAAGAAAGCAAACTCCTCTCAAAGCACCCTGGTATGGAATTCTTGCTTTGGGCAGATTATATGCAACCCGTTTAACCTCCAACTGTAGCCCATGTAAAGCCTGCATTGAAGTCCATGAGCCTGTCAGTACCATACTAAATTGGGTCTCTGATGTTTAATTATTGATAGTACCAATCACCAACTACTTTTCATAAATATAAAACAACTAACAAATTAGAACTTGTGAACACTAAACATGGAAGTAGACTAGACTGGATGTTGTCATAAAAATGTTACTTACTCTTATTCTTTTTTTCATGTCTTCTGATACATAGAAGGGTTCTCCTTTATGACCTTTGATACCTGGGTTACCCTGTGAAATAAAAAGAAAATTCTTAAGCTCCATCACAACACGTTCTCTATTATTTTCAGGTTTCTTTGTGACAAATGCACTTTTTGACCAATTTTTAAAATGAGTGCAGCAGCAGCTGTAAATTATAGTATAATAATGCAGTCTAATATTATAGAAGATCTGACTAGGCCAGGATAACACACAGTCTGTTGATGAAATATGTAATTCTACCTTCAAAAAATGAATATTGTAAGGTAGTCAGTGAAACAAGCTTAAAAAGGTAGATACCATCTATTCAATTTTGTTTGTACATGTTTAAGCAGCTGCTGTGTACAATGAATGACATTGACATTTTGCTAATTCTATTTTTTTTGGAAGGGGAAAGTCTATTCTATAGTCTTCAGTCGCTTTGTAGCAACACCAAAATTGTGAACATTTATCATTAAGCACAACGGTCATTTAAAAAGCCAGAAAAAAGAGGTAATGATTAAAAGTGTTACTAAATATCTCCCCACATTATCGAACCTGCCAAACAGTGCAGTTATATTTTATCCTTTATTGGTAGATTGCTGCTCAGGTTTAATTACTTGAATGACTGCAATTAATGTGCATTTTTACCAATAATACTTTAACCACTTTAAGACCAGCCTCGTTTTGGATTTTAGGTGTTTACATGTTTAAAACAGTTTTTTTTGCTAGAAAAAAATTTAGAACCCCCAAACATTATATATTGTTTTTTTTCAAACACCCTAGAGAATAAAATGGCGGTCGTTGCAATACTTTTTTTCACACCGTATTTGCGCAGCGGTCTTGCAAGCGCACTTTTTTTGGAAAAAATTCACTTTTTTGAATAAAAAAATAAGACAACAGTAAAGTTAGTCCAATTTTTTTATATATTGTGAAAGATAATGTTACGCCGAGTAAATTGATACCTAACATGTCATGCTTCAAAATTGCGCCCGCTCGTGGAATGGCATCAAACTTTTACCCTCAAAAATCTCCATAGGCGACGTTTAAAATATTCTACAGGTTACATATTTTGCGTTACAGAGGAGGTCTATGGCTATAATTATTGCTCTCGCTCTACCGATCGCGGTGATACCTCACATGTGTGGTTTGACCACTGTTTTCATATGCGGGCGCTACTCACATATGCGTTCGCTTCTGCGCACGAGCTCGTCGGGATGGGGCGCTTTAAAAAAATTTTTTTTTGTTTTTCTTATTTATTTTTCTTGATTTTATTTATTTTTACACTGTTTTTAAAAAAAAAAAAAATTGGCTCACTTTTATTCCTATTACAAGGAATGTAAACATTCCTTGTAATAGAAAAAAGCATGACAGGTCCTCTTAAATATGAGATCTGGGGTCAAAAAGTCCTCAGATCTCATATTTGGACTTCAATGAAAAAAAAAAAAAATGTCATTAAAAAAAATGACATTTGAAAATTCCTCTTTAAGAGGTATGGGCGGAAGTGACGTTTTTGACGTCGCTTCCGCCCTCCTATGGTATAGAGATGAGTGGCGGCCATCTTAGCGTCACTCATCTCTAGACACATCAGGGGAACGGACCCGATCGCCTCCGCTGCTGCCGACGGTTCTGGTAAGCGGCGAAAGGCACGGGAGAGCGGCGGGAGGGGGGGGCACCTCTCCCGCCGCCGATAACGGTGATCTCGCGGCGAATCCGCCGCGATGACCACCATTATCGGACAGCCGACCGGCGCCTGAAGAGATGGATACCTCGGTTGTGGCAGCAGCTGCTGCCGTTACCGAGATATTCCTCTTCAAAAAATGGACGTACATCGTCGTGCGCTGGTCGGAAAGTGGTTAAACAAAACAGTACAGACAAAATTACAAACTCACTGAAGATAAAAATGTGTATAAAGGTTATTAAATTAACACTAGGAAAAAAGGAAATTCTGACGGAAAAAGACCGCTAGAGCCCACACACGATCGGATTTTCCGACAACATAATCCGATCAGACTTTTTCCATCAGAATATCCGACCGTGTGTACGGGGCATTATACTGAGAACATACTAATGTGCATATTTATATCATCTAAAAAATCCCATTTTGCTGAGGTTATCTCATGAAACAATGGGCCACTGACCAAAAAACTTACAACTCAGTGAAAGGCCCATTAGATGTTCCATAAAGATAGTATGGCATTAGCCTCACACAGCCTAATGTTGCCCAAATCCTCTGACAAAAGCACTGCTAAGGGGCAATAATCATCTAATGTTCAAAGGTAACCTAACAATATAAAAAAAAATAGGTGCAGCAGTACACAAACCTGAACATACAGTATGTATTTTATATATACAATGCACATAACATGTTACATCCTTCATATGTCTGAAAATATTTCCTCCATACAGAAAATATACAATACTTACCAAAGGTCCCAAAGGTCCTCTTGGGCCTTGGAAGCCTGCCTCACCAGCATCACCTTTTGTTCCATTACAGCCATCATGCCCTGGCTTGCCTCTTGAACCACCTTGCCCAACATGGCCCTTCGAATAGTATAATAAAATGTGTTAGACTTTATAGCTATTAAAATGTCTCAAACAGTAAAAAACTATATTAAAAGTTTTCAAATTACAATGTAACAAAAAGACAGAGACAAAAGTTGTACCACAAATTACAGTCAACATACAAAAAATAGTATGTAAAAAAAGTTCAGTATCTGTACAGACCTCACAGAAACCATAGTTAATGACATTTTGTGTACCCGTATTAAAGGTGGAAACATCATCAACAATCAAGACATTTTAAATCCCTGAGAAATAAACAGGGAGGGAAAGTGGGGAATGGGGGTAAGGTAGGGGAGAGGGGTAAGGATAAGGGATGATGGAATTAGGAGAGGCGAGGGAGTGTTTAAATGGAATCTATCCATGCTGACAAGCAGGGCAGCCTCTGCTCATATATGTCAAGTGGTATATTGGAAGTGCATATCTGACAGACAGCCACCAGTCATTATAGAATGGCTGTGAGAAGAGTTTCCATTTAAGAAGGATTTTTCTTCTAGCATAGTAAGATGCATAAAAAAGCAGTAATTTAGTATGTTTTTGAATGGGTAGATTGTCATAAATGCTCAGCAATAGTATAAGAGGATCTGGGTAGCCTACCACCAGGATAGCTGGGCAGTCTGATCGCAATTTGATTCCAGCAATCAAAAACCTGGGAGCAACTCCATACCATATGATAGAAGCTGCAAGTGGCACCCTGACATTTATTGAAGGGGGAAGAGGGATGGGTTGATGCAATGTAGCCTCTGAGGTGTTTAATATATCCTATGTAAAAATTTCAAGTGGACAAATTTGTCCTTAGCAAAGATCATGACTTTAGTGTATTAAGCTATCACATCCTCCTACTCCTCCTCTAAAAGGGCAGGTATATAATTCTTCCACTTCTGGAGCAAAGAAGAGGTTGTATGGCCCTGGTATAAGGTGAGCATAGACCAAGGAGATGGGTTTGGTCAGATCAGATGCTCGTAACATAGATTGTAAGGGATACTGTTGAAAAGTAGGTGTTTGAGGGAATTTGGCCCTAATGGCAGGCCTAAGATATCTGAAGAAATGCCAGTTGGAGAAGTTATATTCCTCTTTTAATAAATCAAAGGTATGGAGGTTGCTTGTCTGAAAGATACGATTGAGGATTTGAATGCCCACTCTCTGGCAAACAATTGGATTAGTAATAGTAGTTAGGTGAGGGAGCATAGGGTTGTCCCAGAGAGG
This sequence comes from Lithobates sylvaticus, assembly GCA_028564925.1. NCBI lineage: Eukaryota > Metazoa > Chordata > Amphibia > Anura > Ranidae > Lithobates > Lithobates sylvaticus. The sequence goes on from CM053027.1 coordinate 413,328,042, forward strand.
GGTATTAGGGGACCAGGCCTCAGGAGTACGTGACCATTTAACTATTGTCAGCCAAGCTTTAATTGTTGTTGCCATCGGTTGAGTTACAGCCAGGGAGGATTGGCTGATGGCTCTAATATTCATGTGAAAGCAGAAAGCACTTGCACTGGCAGGTTAGCATACCAAAAATATAGAATACAGGACTTTTATTCCAATTCTTTGCTCTGCTGAACAAAATTGGGCTGATTTACTACAAGCAAAGAGACACTTTGAAGGGAAGTTGCACTCTCCCCAGAGCTTAGTAAATTAATTGAAGAACTGCTGACTTCCACCATCCAATCAGGTGCAAGCAAAAATGCTGTTTTTTTGTCGTGAATGTGACTGGGTATTCTTTGCAACGTGAAGTTTCACTGCATTCATTAAGTTTTGGGGAAAATACCCTTGCAGAGTGCAACTTCACTTGTAAGATGAACAGTTCATTCCCCTTTACGTAATCAGTCCCATGGCATTGGTAAGTGTCCTTAAACAGAGGGTTGCTTATACACTTTCTCTACAATGGAAAAAGTAGCAAAATGCATGGCAATGCATCCAAGTATGAATGAGCCCTATATGTTTATCCTCCTAATACAGAAACACAGGAATATATATTTTATCAGATAAGGAAACCATATTTAATTTTGACAAAAAGGTCACATACTTTGACAGGCTACTCCCTGATCAGGAGCAGTTTTACCTGGAAATTGAGTTAGATAAAGTCAGACTGGGGGTGGGGTAGTTTTAGATTTGGATCCTAAATGTTGGCAATTGTGGTACATATAGGCACAATTTGCTGAGAATGTATACGCCCTGTACCATTTATAGGATGCTTTATAACTTACATGGCAACCAGCTTTAAAGGAAAACATTCTTTAGCTTGTATGCATTTTTGTCAGGTGTGTAGCATTGCCATACTTACAGGCACACCATTGGCTCCAGGAAAACCTGTGACACCATTTTGGCCCTGTGTAAAAAAGAGTATTTTCATTAACATCAACCTAAGGTTAAGGATGTAACCTTCAATGAAACCATGCTTTTATAATAAAGAAACAAATCTGCATATGTACCTTATCTCCTGTCGGTCCAGAAATACCTGGATGACCTCTTTCACCTTTGTCTCCTTTACGTCCTTGTAAGCCTGCTATTCCAATGATTCCTGGTGGCCCTTGGGGACCTTGTCCACCAAGTTGCCCAGGTTGCCCCTAAAGAAAAAGTTAAAACTTAAATTAGTGCACTTGCAAGTGAAAACATAATTTTGCAGAAATTTGTACCCTACAAGATGCTAGTAAGCTAAATTTGAAATGTTACTTCACAAGTTTACTTGGCTTTTTATTCTTGTCTGACACCTAATCAGACCTACAGTAATTTGGTTAGCATCTTATTGTTCAGGTTTAGAGTTAATGTCGATTTTGTTAAAAAGACAGTGAACTCTGTGAAGTTACCGTAGTTATAATCTCTGATACACGTCATGATTAAATACCATCTTCTGAACAGATTCATTTGTTTCTACGTGTTTCTATAACGTTCTCCCATTGCACCAATGTTGTCTGTTTGCAATGGTGTTTTATCTGCAATGTACTATATCTATAACTCTTATTTTAGTTTTTATGTAGTAGAATATCAGAAACAAAATAATGAAGGTAGTAATGTTAAAACATATCAGAACTTGATCAATGAAATAATGCAAAAATCTTACAATTTTATTATTATTATTATTTTTTTTTTTTTTAATATACCCCTCCATATCTGTATAATTGGGGAAGTAAGTAGTAAAGGAATGGAATTTAACAATAAAATGATTAAGAAAATCCTACTTTTTGTATTACTAAAATTATATTTATGAATTACTACTAATACCTCAGTGGATTGGCTCTGTTATCTCATTGTACCTTGATATAATGAGTCCACTCATCTCCAAATAAACAAATTTTATATAAAAGTTTCAAAAATAGGAAACAAATGAAAAACATTTAATAAGACTATTCCCCTTTGCTCTTAGTTCATGGATTAGCTTCTGTAACTATCTATGGTGTAATATAAAATTAAATAAACTCCAAGTTGTTCATCTAATTTTTTATCACGCTCTCTAGAGCTTCATATACACGTATTTTGTTGTGTTGGCCCTTCAAGACTATATAGGAAATCCTTGAAAATGATTGCATTATTTTTATAACAACATTCCCAACTTTTGACATAAATGTTTTTTCTTGTCATTAGTCCTTCTGGTGTTTATTCTTGTTTGTCCTTCTGGCAAGTACCATATATTAGAGTGTTACATGTATCATTTCAGATTCATCACAGGGCCACAGTAGCTCATTCCATAGGGGCATCAGAGTTTTCCTTTCCTTCGTGTTTCATATGCTCACATATTCTAGTGTGCTATTATTATAGGGATAGTGCATATGTGATTTATAGCAATGCCATAACTTATTACATTAGAATATCACAGTTTTTTTCCTTTACACCCCATATGCTCACAAATTCAAATACCAAATATTTGAATTTGAATATTCAAATATGCTATTTCAAAGTCCTATTTCCCAAGTTAAAAAAAATTGAATCAACAGGAGACTAATTTCAATAAATCTTATTTTTCTTATTAGTATATTATCATTACAACATTAATTCACCAGCAGAGGTATGATAAGGTGTATGTGTACTTGCTGTAGCCAAAGCTTGCACATGTACACAATTAACCATTTGTACACTATTATATTTGTGTGCATTACTAAAAACACTGCATGTGTGGGGAGCCGTAGCGTGGTGAGGAGGCAGTAAACACTTAGGGGTTGATTTACTAAAGGCAAATAGACCATGCACTTGCAAAGTGCAGTTGCGCTCTGCAAGGGAAGTTGCTCCAGAACTTAGTAAATGATGTAAAGCTTCACTCTGCAAAGAACATCCAATAACGTGCAAGGAAAAATAAAAAGGTTTTTGCTTGCACGTAATTGGATGATGAAAGTCAGCAGAGCTTCTGCTCATTTAATAAGCTCTGGAGCAACTGCTCTTACAGAGTGCAACTGCCGTTTCCAAAGTGCAGTGTCTATTTGCCTTTAGTAAATCAACCCCTCAGAGTCCAGTTGCAGAAAACATAACTTGCATTGAAGTTAAAGTTCTGCAATTCACAAGAAGCCCAGCGGGAATGCATCTGACCAGGAGCACTCACAGAATGCAGCAGCGATGTGTAGCAGAGCAGGTCTTAGATGTGCCGACAGTGTCTGTCTGAGTGGAATGCAGCCTGGCTGGTCCATTTCAAAACTCCCCAGGAAAGATGGGGTGTCCCTATTCGTTCCCTACTCATCTAGAACCTCTCCCTGCCACTAATCACTGTCCCTGTCAGACAGGGGACCTGTCCCTACACTCCCCACACATAAAAATGTGTGCTGAGCCTGAGAGCCAGGGACTTCAAGATGGATGCCAGAGTCACATGGGGTGGCAGCTTCATGTGACCCAGGAAACCATAGAGGAACCATATTCTGCATGACTTCTCCTCCCACTGTAATGCCACCGAGGTCAAGCACCCCCTACAGTGGATAAAATCGACTGCACTTGCCTATATATGCACATAGTTAATACTGTGAGTGTATGCTTTGATTGCTCCATTGGGTACATTTGATTTTTCTTTGTAACGTACATTCAAATTTTCTTTAGTAAATCAGGCCTAAGGAGCACAAAGATGAGAAGATTTATGATCTATTGCAAAAACACACAAGAGCTTAGTCTCCATGGTCTTTTCTAGTCTACTAAAGCATTGTAAATAGTAGCTATCATATATGTAAAGTGCACACCAATCAGTCCCAAAAAGAATACCTTGCATCTGTAGGGTTATCAAAAATGTGTTTTAAAAGATATCCCACACCACGGACACTTTTTGCTCATCGAAAGACAAAGTGGAGATCTTGGAACACTAGGCACAGAAACATTAGGCATAGAAACAAAAGCACAACCTAAGGGTGGCCCCTGGCGGTGGCCAAACCCCCCTATAAACTAGAGACAGTTAGAGATAGTTGCAAATATCTACGGATTCTACCAGTGGAGCCACTTGGCAGGGCACTAGCGGGTGGGGCGAGCAAACCCCCCCATTCAAAATACAATGGCTCCAGCCACTGCGTAAGTGTCTAGTGCCCCAACTAGAGACAGGGTTGAGTTAGAGAGCCGCTACATTTAGAGACTATTACAAAGAACTCTACGAGGTGAAAACTAAAGGAAACAACGACAGCATGGGAAATAACCAGAAAACATCAGAGTTCCTAGAGAGGGCAGGGCTAATGGCTTTAGGGGGGGAGGAGAGAGATGAGCTTGAGAGGCCAATAACTGAGGAGGAGATCCTAGCAGCCATCAACAGCTTTCCAATTGGGAAGAGCCCAGGCCCTGACGGCTTCACGGCCTCATATTATAAAACGTACAAAGAGATTCTTGTACCGAGATTGCTGTGATATATGAATGGACTAGGGATAGACTATGATATGAGCGAAGAGGCCTTAAAAGCTACAATCACTCTTTTGAGGAAGGAGGGGAAGGACGGATCGGTGTGCTCGAACTACAGACCCATCTCCTTATTAAATTTTGACACAAAATTATACGCAAAGTTACTGGCGGATCGTATAAAGGGGCACTTGGGCACACTGATCCATCCGGACCAGGTCGGGTTTGTCCCGGGCAGAGAGGGGAGGGACAATGGGATTCGGACATTGCTAGCCATACAGAGGATGGGAGACTCGAGAACCCCCAGTCTACTTCTCTCTATAGACGCTGAAAAAGCGTTCGATAGAGTAGACTGGGGGTTCATGTTCAACACTTTACAGAAGATGGGTTTTGGTCCCAGAATTATTCAAAAAATTAAAACCCTATATAATCATCCGAAAACTAACATCAAGGCCAATGGAACGACCTCCGCGGAGTTCGAACTGTTTAATGGTACCAGGCAGGGCTGCCCACTCTCCCCTCTCCTTTTTATTCTATCTTTGGAACCGCTGTTAGCTACAATTCGCGGAAACCCAGAGGTGGAAGGCTGTAAAGTCGGCAGCGAAGAGCACAAACTCGCGGCCTTCGCGGACGACGACGTCCTCTTTTATATAAGCTCGCCCCAGAAGTCAGTCCCCATATTGCTTAAAACCTTAAAGGAATATGGGGAACTAACAAACTTTAGAATCAATGCCTCAAAAACATTCATCCTTAATATTAACCTCAATAGTTGCTAAAATATATAAATATTCAACAAAAATTATAACTCGCCACTTATAGCACTTAAAGAAAATCCTTTTTTCCCGCCAGGGTTAAAGGAAATAGGAGGGGATTGGATTAGAAAGGATTGCACGAGATTAGGGGAAGTTATTAGTAAGGGGAAGGTTATGACATTGCACGAGTTACAGAATAATGAGGCTTTTTCCATAGATGGATGGCGGCATCGCCAGCTAACCCACTTTGTGGGCTCTCTCCCTAGCCCATTAAGGGAGGCTAAGGATCTAACAAAATTAGAGAAAATCTTTACGGCAGAATGCTCAAAAAAAAGAATATCCAGAATATATAAACTGTTATTAGAAAGAGATAGACCGGAGATGCCGCCATACCTGACCAAATGGGAAAGCGAACTAGGAACACAATTAGAAATAGGCACAAGTAAGAAAATTTTAAAATTAGCACATGGGTCAGCGGTAGATGCGAGAACTGCAGAAACAAACTTTAAGTGCATGGCTAGGTGGTATAGAACCCCGGACAGGGTCAGCAATTTCCAGGCGGATACATCTGCGAAGTGTTGGAGGGGGTGTGATCAAAGGGGCACGATGGGTCATTTATGGTGGGGGTGCCCTAAAATCAAAAAATTTTGGGAGACTATCCTAAAATACATAAAAGAAATAACAACGATCGAGGTAAAAAATGACCCTTGGGTGGCACTTATGCATGCCACATCCAAGGAAATTAAACAATATAAAGGCTCATTGATTCCCCATCTGCTTAACGCGGCTAAAAAGGTAATCCCAAGGAGGTGGAAGGACAAGGAAAGCCCACCCTTATGGGAATGGGTTGACGCAGTGGAATCCACTTATATGATGGAATGTGTGTTGTACACCGGGGAGGAGGACAGAGAGGCCACGAGGGCCAGATGGGAGAGTTGGAGAAAATTTAAGAGGTCGTGGAGCTACAGGGAGGCTTTGCGAGTGCAGCCGTGACAACCGATGATCTCTGGGGGGTGAAGCCGAAAAGAGATCTAGCTGCGGAAAGGCAGACCCTAAGGGCAGGAGAAGACACTGGGGAGAAAGGGCCACCTTACAACAACAGAACAGCGGACGGGGATGGGGAGGGCGGGGGGATGGGGGGGACAGGGGGGAGGGGGGGGGGAAATAAAAATAAAAACCCCCAGGGGGGTTAACTGGAAGAGTGATGGAACGGGACTTAGGACAAAGGAAGCGGAGGGGGAGTGGAGGCTGGGTGGGATCTCAGATGTATATATGTATTTTTGGGCTTTGTAAACTTTATGGATGCCCGACTCAGGACCCCTAGCCCCCCCAACTCCAGGGGGAAAAAAAAAAAAGGGGGAGAATGAAATACTCCACTAATGATGCTAAGACAATTGGAGGGATGGAGATGCGGGCATAGCTGACACTCACCCACAAAGATAGTTGCAAAGCAGTACATCAGAAAAAACTGTCAGAAACATAACAACATGAGAGGTTAGTGATCTTCAATTAACAAGGACAATATTCTTTTACAGTGGGTACAAAAATCCTTGAAGGACACAGTAGCGATCTTGAATTTCTAACCATTGGGACATCCCAAAGCAATGTCTACTGAGGTGTGAGAAAAATGAAAAACTCTCCTGAGGCAGAAACATGGCAATGTCTGCTGTAAGACTTGTGAGCTGTGAACGGCATATGGAACCTTCCCATATGAGAGGTTCCCTACCTGGCTGAGTGATGTGCAAGAGCAAATTGCAACAGGATAAATAGCCCTCAGAAACCAGAGGCCCCTTCTAGGAAGCTTGGGCAGAGTCAGACTTTTGAACACAGCAATGTCTGCTAGGTAAACCCGCTCAGTATAAATAAATGCCCAAGATACTCCAATTGATGAGTTTGATCCAGCACTGATTTCGAAGGATTCAGTTTTCACCAGGAGCCTTCTCAAGACTCATAATCGACATCATCTTGTTGGTCACAAACTGTGTCGACTATTCCTTCAACAGGAAGTCACACAGATACCCCACAACGGGAAGGTCTTGAAACAAAGCCAAGCTAGCATTGGGACCTATACACTGGAGAACATTTTGGGTGCAGAAGACAGGTCAAATGATAGGGCCACAAAACAAAAGTGCTGGAGGCCAATAGGAAAGCATAGTAGGATGCTACCTGAAAGATATACAGTACAATGCTATGTTGATGGTTTATGGTAATGCATTTTCACTTGTATAAATGATTGCTGCACTATTAAAATAATTAAAATTAAACTGAACTATGTGACATGTGGTTTGTCCAAACCCTCCATAACATTTTAGTGGGAAATAAATTCAGGCCTTTAACTAGGCTAGTCAATAACCTTTCATTTTATTCTTTCTGAGACATCCGTTGGTGGGCTTCTATTGTGCTTTGGAATATTAATGTTGAAAATTAGTGTTGAAAATGTTTTTTCTAGTTTATTTTTAACTATTGGTTAGATAGTTTCAAGTTTTCATCAAGCACACTTTGAAATGATGCAGAATTCACAGGTGACTCAATGAATGCATGCTGCCTAGGCCCCAACACAGCAAAGCAACCTCAAGCCATAACTTTTTCACCATCATGCTTCAAAGTTAGTAAGAGGTTCTTCTTTTGAAATGCTGTCTTTTGTTTTGCACCAAACATGTCTACTATTACTGTGGCCCAAAAATATTTGATTCATCAGTCCACAGTGCTTTGTTACTGAAGACTTGATCTTTGCCTATATGTTTAATGGAAAACTGTAGTCTTGCTCTAATGTTCTTTTTGAACAGCAAAAACGTTTTACTGTCACACCTCCCATGCAAGTTAAATTGGTGCAATCTTTTCCTGATTGTAGATGAATGCATATCGGCACTGACTGTTGTAAGAGTTGTCCGCAAATGCTGCAATGAAATATTGGGTTTCTTGGAGACTGTTTAACTACTTGCCTACCAGCCACGAACACCTCCTTACTGACCAAGCCATTTTTCAGCTTTCAGCGCTGTCGCATTTTGAATGACAATTGCGCGGTCATGCAACGCTGTACCCAAATAAAATTTTTATCATTTTTTCCCCACAGATAGAGCTTTATTTTGGTGGTATTTGATCACCTCTGCGGTTTTTATTTCTTGCGCTATAAACAAAAGAAGAGCGACAAGTTTGAAAAAACATAATATTTTTTACTATTTATTATAATAAATATCCAATTTTTTTTTTTTTTTTAAACAAATTTTTTCCTCAGTTTAGGCCAATACGTATTCTTCTACATATTTTTGGTAAAAAAAAATCGTAATAAGCGTATATTGATTGGTTTGCGCAAAAGTTATAGCGTCTACAAAATAGGGGATAGATTTATAGCATTTTTATTATTATTTTTTTTTACTAGTAATGGCGGCGATTTGCGATTTTTATCGTGACTGCGACATTGCGGCGGACACTTCGGACACTTTTGACTCATTTTTGGGACCATTCACATTTATACAGCGATCCATGCTATAAAAAAATGCATTGATTACTGTATAAATGTGACTGGCAGGGAAGGGGTTAACGCTTGGGGGCGCTGCAGGGGTTAATGTGTACCCTATCTTGGTGATTCTTACTGTGGGGGGAGGGGACTGACTGGGGGAGGAGACCGATCGGTGTCCCTATGTACAAGGGACACACCATCGGTCTCCTCTCCTCTGACAGGACGTGGATCGGTGTGTTTACACACACCGATCCACGTCCTGCTCGATTACCGGGCAATCGCGGGTGCCTGGCGGTCATCGCGACCGCCGGGCACGCGCACCGGGGCCCCAGCTACGCGGCGGGGGCGCGCGCGCCTCCCCCGGCGCACGCGCGCCCCCCAGTGGCCAAATTGCAGACGACGTCATATGACGGCGGCCCGCCACAGTAGCTGCACCGTCCCACCGTCATTTGACAGTGGGCGGTCAGCAAGTGGTTAAGCATTAAATGATCTGCTCTTGAGCTGCATTTGCTGGTTTAGCCAGACCTTGACAAATTAGTAGACTTTTAAAATGTACACTGTAGATTATTATCCTTTCAATGTAGTGATTGATTTCACATAAATTGGTGATCTTTTTAAATCCTATTTCAGACACACAGATATTCATAATTTTTTTTCTGAAGTCCCTTTCTATCTGGACATGATGACACCACATGTGCGTGTTTTTTTGATGTCACAAACACATGTAGTAAAGTGTGGTTTGGAGTGGTTTGGGGTGATGTTGGGGGGAGAGGAAAGAATGAGGGGGAATGAGGTGTATGAGGCAAGAATTTGAAGGGAGGCCGGGTATCTCTTAGACCTATCAGGAATAAAGATCAATTAGATCATCATTGCTTTGATCTCAGGAACTTCCACCTCTCAAGATATCTCTCTCCTCCTCTGTGAGGAGTAAATATGATAGATCTGGTCGATATGATGGAGTTATACTGTGGGATATACACCTTTTTTATATGTTGGTAATAGTTTATATGTAATGTTGTGTACAGGTTTCAACTTTTGTTTGCTTATTTTATGAATGTTGTCTTGGGTATTTATTGTGGTGTATTGTTTTTATACATCCTTTTTCTAAAATGAATAAAAAGAATGTAAACAATAGCTAAGAGAACACCAGACAGTAGATATCTGAGATTTACATTTGACAGGTTCTACCTACAGTACTCCATAAGAAGGTTCTAATCACTGGCACCTAATCTGGAACATCTGATTATCATTTCATTTGTTTGAAGTGGTGGGAAATGTAGTGGTGTATTTACTTTTTCCATGTGATAAATCTGCAGTTTCATTTTTTAGATTGTGAGGCTGAATAGATCATGTCAATTTAGCTAGTACATTTTTTTATAGATAAACAGTGCCGCGCAATATCTTTTAAAGTTTTCAATTGTGTTATACCATAAAACCAATAAAACATATAAATCAAAAATGAATTAAAACGAAATAAACAACATATAACGTGAGTCCTTATATTGATGTGATCAGTCCACTATGTGCTTCTGTCAGTGTCTTTTTTTCCTATAGATCCACAATATCACATTCAATAAATGTGATCAGAGCATCACTTAGGACTGAATTGGTGGTTAACAAGGTGATCATTTTCCTGTGGAGTGGTGAGGGTGGATATGGATTGAGATAACTGGAGGCTGCTAAGAGGGAAACCAGTCATGGCTATTCTGATCCTGGTTTAAAGAGGAAGGTGCATTGGACCTAAAATACATTTAGGTCATCTACAGGAGGCAAGGGCAATTCAATGTTAGTGGCAGGAATTGTACAGTGTTTGGTGTACATTGGGACAAAATTGCACCAGAAGAATTTGTGTGATTTATTAAATATGATATTGGGGATATAGAGGAAAAAATTACACTGACACAAGCATTTGGTGGACTGATCACATCAATATAGGGACTCACATTATATATGTTATATATTTACTTTCTTATCTATTTTCGGTTTATATGGTTTATTGGTTTCATGGTATAACACAATTGATAGCTTTAAAAGAGATTGCACGGCACTGTTTATCTATTGAAATACTTATTGGCATATGTGGGAACACACGTAAAGTGTCAGCAGCAGTACAAAAAGGTGAAGCATTAGAAGGGAGTTTTGGACATAATTGCGCTAGAGTTTTTTGTTTGTTATGTCAATTTTGACATTTATTTAAGTATTTTAACTTTACCTGTACCACTGTTTGAATAAAGAGCCAAATGTTTGCCAGTTCAAATGTGTTGAAAAAAAATTGTAATTTCAATGGGGTATTCTTAATTCTGTATATGACTTTGTAAATCCAAAAACGTACTGGCTAGTTAATTGATTTCCTCCCAAACTGTTTTTTGAGGTGTCTGTTTATGGACGAACAATAGATTGTGGACTCCTTCGAGAGACAGGGATTGGTGTGAATGGTTGGGGTAGTATGACCTAGCCATATACCATACTTACATGAAATGAATAAAGAGATCTTTGAAGTTGATTGATCATTTGTAAATTTTACCCTGGGTTTTGGGACAAAAGAAGCTAAAGAAAACATTTTGACAGATGCCTAGTAATCTAGCTGTGTGGTATGTTCAGGCCTACTAAGGTGTCACAAATTACCAAAATAGTGATTGGTGGTCACTGATAATGAAAAGCAGTTTTCTATAGCATAATTATAAGTTTGTCTTTATGTATTTTTAAAATGTTCCTTGATTACAATCATACACTTTTATTATCTACAATGGTTAAAGGTCTAAAACAAGTTTTCATTTACAGTCAGGCTTATAAAATGCATAGTAAAACAATTCTGTAGTTTTGACAGTTCTATTTTTCCCCAGCAGGTGGTGCCCTCAGCTAACCATGGCTTACGAATGTGCGCATATTATACTAAAGCTTTAGACCTCTTAGAGAAACATCTGTAGTTCACAACTTTAGAAAGCCTTCTGTATCGTTTTCTTCCATTTAACCATAAGCCAATTCAAGACAAAGCTTTTCCATCTTATTGTATAATTATAAAATAAACCATAGTGTACACAGTATAATTTATACTTAAAGTAACATTAAGTAACATTACCGTCAGGAACAATTCAGACCAGTATTCATTGCTATGAATCTTCTAATGCAGTGATTTCCAAACAGTAGCCCATGTGGCCCTTTGTGTGCCTCTATGTGCCATATAGAGGCACACAAATTATACTGTGTACACTATGGTTTAATTTATAATTATACAATAAGATGGAAAAGCTTTGTCTTGAATTGGCTTATTATTAAATGGAAGAAAACGATACAGAAGGCTTTCTAAAGTTGTGAACTACAGATGTTACTCCCACTGATAATGAGGCCCTATACCTCCCAGTGACACCAAACATTGGGCACTTTTCCGTCCACTGACACCAAGAGTGGGACACTATTCTTCCTACTGACACCAATAATGGGGCACTATTTCTCCTCCCACTGACCATGGGTATCATTGATTTACTTCCACTGACCACAAAGCCTACTAAGTTGTCTACTCCCACTGACACTCTGGGACTTTTCTACTCGCATTTGCTACTGTCCGCCCCCTCTACAGTCTGAAGACTGTAAACTGGCCCTTTGTTTAGAAAGTTTGGAGACCCCTTTTCTAATGCATGCAATCTACAGTTTCAAGAGTCAGTTCCTCAAAGGATGGAGTTTTAGGTGGCGTCTGGTGCTCTTTCTCACCTGTTGGCTTCTTATACTTTTGGGAAATGCAGCATTGGGATCTCTCCAAAATAGTTTCAGCTCTGTCCCTACACATCTTGGAGTGTCCTTCTACAACAATGGTGCTCTCACTACCTCTCTTGCATTATCCATAATATATAATACATGACTCTAATGCTGCGTACACACAAGCGGAATTCCGGCCAGAAAAAGACAGATGTGAGCTTTTCATCGGAAAATGCGACCGTGTGCAGGCTCCATCGGAATTTTGCTGGCCGAATTTCCGACAGCAAAGAATCGAGAGCATGTTCTCAATTTTTCAGACGGAAAAGGTTTCTATCGGAAATTCCGATCGTCTGTAGAAATTATGATATGCAAAATTCCTACGCATGCTCGGAAACAATTCGATGCATGCTCGGAAGCATTGAACTCGGCTCGTTGTAGTGTTGTACATCACCGCGTTCTTGGCGGTCGGAATTTGGTGTGACCGTGTGTAGGCAAGGCAGTTTGAGCGGAATTCGGTTGGGATTCCGTCAAGAAAACCGTCAGAGCTTTTTCCGACGAGAATTCTGATCGTGTGTACGCGGCATAAGAGCAGGGCTCTCTTCCTACTACTGTAAACCTGAAGAAAGTTTTAACCCTTCCTCACTCAATAAAAATATTGTTTTGTTGATGAAACTTTTAATTACATTTTCCTGTTTGGCACTTCAAATAGGAAATGATCCAAAATCTCCCAAGCAGCATCACAGACTAAATCCTGGCAGAGGTTCTAACCCTTCCTCACGCTAATCAAATATTTAAAAATATATATTTGGCTTTAGTTGAGCTTTATACGTATTGATTTATTTGTTTATTTGGAGCAGATTGACTTCAGATGTTGCTTGTCATTATTAGTCAAACCTAACTGTTATAACATAATATAACTATCATATTTAAGAAATATTTGTCATATTGCAGAATATAAAATGACTGTAGAAAAAAAGAGGGTCAAGAGAGTTTTTCTTTTAACTATTTTTAACCAGAAACTAAGAGAAATTAAACAATAGTTAGGCTGTGCCTTTCCAGATAGGAAACCAGAATTATAAGCAGGAATTGTATCTTTCAAATCTCCAAACATCTTTTTTCCCCAGTAATTTGCAGATTTATTAACAAGCAACTGATATTAATATGTTTGTATGTTGTTTGACCCTCAATAACTAATAATATGTCAAAAATACAGTAAATATACTATATTGTATATGGCAAACTAAACAAATTGAAAGCTAACGCATGTTAGCTGAGTGTCTTGCCGATGAAATAACCTTAATTATATGTGGTTGAAGCAGAACTTTGATCCTCTACATAAACATTTATGACATACTCTAGTACAAATGTAATGTTAAAAATGTTCTGTCCATGTTTAAGACTTGCACTTATACTTTCGAAAGTCGGAATACATTTCTGTGATATTTGGCTATACTGTTGCAACATTTGAAAAGATTATGTTAAGTCCACATTAACCATGTAACTAAAGCACATGCATAACTAGAAATTGTTATAACTAGAGAAGATACATTTTTTTAATAATGTATCCTTCCTAATCTTTTTTGAATGTATATGCAAAAAATAATATTACAGTCTTTTTCATCATTTTATACCACCTGCTGCCATGCTAACAACTAATTTAAAGTGGTAAAAGTGGTTAACCACTTCCCGCCCGGCCAATAGCAAAATGACGGCCGGGCGGTGGTTCAGTTATCCTGACTGAGTGTCATATGACGTCTTTCAGGATAACTGCCCCGTGGGGGTGCGCAGCGCTGCGATCAGTGGTGCGGCGTGTCAGTCGGACACACCGCTACACTGATCTCGGTAAAGAGTCTCTAAAAGAGGCTCTTTACCACGTGATCAGCTGTGTCCAATCACGGCTGATCATGATGTAAACAGCAAGAGATGTTTATCGGCTTTTCCTCACTCGTGTCTGACAGACGCGAGTAGAGGAGAGACGATCCGTGTCTCTTCTGACAGGAGGGGGGGGGTCTGTGCTGATTGTTTATCAGCGCAGCCCCCCCCCCCCTGATGCCCACCCAGGACCCCCAGGGATGCTGCCAGGACCACCAGGCATTGCCACCACACATTTTCTAAATCTCACTGTTTGGCCTCTGAAATACTGTGCATAACTCAGATCTGATCTCAGGCTACACTATTCGTCTTTATGCATAGTTTACAGGCTGTCATGGATAGCTACTGTTCTCTATGACCAGGGCCAATGCTCTAAAGAGCCCCGAAGCAGTAGACAGCATAAACACTAAGCTGTTTATTGACAGACTGAGCAATGAGAATATAGGTTTGGTGAATTTAGAGTTCTCTTGTATTTCTACTGAAAGATTTAATTGGGAAGGACACAGAAGTTGGGAATGTAAGTTGTAAAAAGAAAGGACAGTTAACCTTTGGCTTTGTTCACATGGGCACGAAGAGCAGGCATTTGCTTCGTCTTAATATAGGTCTCCAAGCACTTTGCAAAAGCAATGCCTGTTCTTTACATGGATAGCAAATGTTTAACTACACTCCGTGCATTTGCATTGCTTTGTGTTCATTTTGATCTTACTTGCAACATTTGGCAGGCAATTTAATTAGAAAATCTTGCCAAATGCCTTTACTCCAGTCAATGAAAAGCTATGATATGACTCTTTCTGAAAAACATCTATAATTCTTCACAAATGCAAAGTAATGACATAAGCCTTATGTGAACCTAAATGTCTTTTTCTACTCTTTCAAAAATCTGTGCAAAAAAGAGCATTGATCAATGTAGTACATTTGTAGCCATGTGACAACAAATGGCCTTTAGTGATTTACAAGAGAGCCGCATTGTCTCCATATTGCCATAAGCTTTGAACATTGCAATTACAACATATTTGTATAGCACTATCCAATAATAGGCTTCATTGACATTTTATGTTTATTAACCTTGTTTTTCAACGTTGCCACTTCTGTAAAAAGCAACTTTAGGAAAGATGAAAAATTTATGAACTGCTAATGCTATCCATGAATTATTAGAAAAAAAAGTTTCACGATTAATTTTATCGGGTTTTTAGGTTTTTCTGCCAAAAAGTAAACTACAGTTGGTAGATAGCCAGTGTTCTGGCTCATATTCAGGGCTGTACAGACAACACATATACAATTAGTCATATGTATTTTATGAATAGGTCAGTCAGATGCACAAGACAAATACTAGGATGACCATTTTAGTCACTCGGAATGAATAGTGTATTCCACAAATATGTCCTACTCGGATATGAATTGTTAAGAGGTATATAGTACACTGTTCTCAGTCTTTACTCTGAAGTATTACCCAAACTATGCATTGATAGCTGCACTAAGTGTGTATTTTAATGTCTACTTTTTATGATAACGTAATACATTTAAAGTACTGACTTGGCTTATGCAGGAATCTGAATAGTTAGTATTCTGCATATCTGGTCTTGATTTCCATGCATCTACCACACTAAACAGCCAGGCAGATGCACACTTGTTCAACAGTGTGTCTTCTTATGTCACCTTTCTAGTTATCCCACTGGGAAGTTAATCAGCATCATATCCTCTGTCCAATCAGTAAGGAAGTGTTTTAGGGACCAGTAAAGCTTAAACAGCAATGGCAGAATGGTGTCCCTGACTATATAATGTGGCAGAATTGTCTAAATCACAAGAGAGGCTGAGAAAAAATACAACATTTTTGGTAGGTAAACCTATGTGTAATTTAACCATGCATTAGGTTTATTGGAAAAGAAGCACAAGGCGCCCCTCTAAGTGCGGTAAGTTATGCAATTTTAATAAGCAAATGGTGCATATGTAGGTTAAAAACAAGCATGTCAGAAAGGAGGGAACAGCCGTCCGGGAGTCCATCCAAGGCAGAACGCTGGTGAAGTGGAGCTCCACTTCACCAGCGTTCTGCCTTGGATGGACTCCCTCCCAGACGGCTGTTCCATCCTTTCTGACATGCTTGTTTTTAACCTACGCTTGTGAGTACATATGCACCATTTGCTTATTAAAATTGCATAACTTTTTCTTGTTAAAAAAAAATTGCATAACTTACCGCACTTAGAGGGGTGCCTTGTGCTTCTTTTCCCAGTCTTTCCAGAGTATTGCTTCTCATCGCCCCTGGGCTGCCTTCAAGTGACATACTACGGACTTTATGGACTTTATACAGTCACTCATTTGCAATTATTTTTCCCATTAGTCCCTTTCATTTCTAGGTGTGTAATAGTCCGGTGGATCCCCATCAAGGTAGATGCAAGCGCCAACTTTTTCTTTAATGCATTAGGTTTATGGCTGTGGCTCTTCTATCATTATTATAATTATGAAAGCTGATCTTTGAAGGTTTCTTATTCCCACCTTATTTAGTTTAATGTTATGTGTCTTTATTTTAGCTGGAGTGTCGGAAGGGAGGTCACCTGAAACCTGATGGTTTGACAGTTGACATTCCAGCAAGTGTCAGATTTCAAGGGGACCTCTGATTCTCAAATTGTCTCATGCCCCGTACACACGAACGGAAATTCGACCAATGAGAGCTTTTGGTCGGAAAATGCGACCGTGTGTATTCTCCATCGGACTTTTGCTGGCCGAATTCCAGCCAGCAAAAGATTGAGAGCAGGTTCTCAGTTCTTCAGTTGGAAAAAGTTCCGATTGGAAATTCCGATCGTTTGTAGCAATTCTGACACACAAAATTCCTACGCATGCTCAGATACAATTCGACGCATACAACACTCGTCGTAGTGTTGTATGTCACCGCGTTCTTGACGGTTGAAAGTTCAGCAAACTTTTGTGTGACCATGTGTATGCAAGCCGAGCTTAAGAGTAGGGATGAGCCGAACACCCCTGGGTTCGGTTTGCACCAGAACCCGCGAATGGACCTAAAGTCCGTGCAAACATTAGAACCCTATTAATTACAATGGACGCGAACGTTCTAAATCAAAAGTGCTAATTTTAAAGGCTAATATGCATGTTATTGTCATAAAAAGTGTTTGGGGACCTGGGTCCTGCCCCAGGGGACATGTATCAATGCAAATTTTTTAAACAAGGGGACCTCCAGATCCCGCCCCCCCCCTGTGTGAAATGGTAAGGGTACCCCTACCATTTCACCAAAAAAGTGTCAAAAATCGTAAAAATGACAGGAGACGGTCTTTGACAATTCCTTTATTAAAATCTTCTTTCTTCTGGTCTTCCTTCTTCCTTTCTTCATCCTTCGGTTTCTTCATCTTCTCGTCCAGCATCTTCCTCTATGGCGTCGGTGTCTCTTCTGGGCCGCAATGGGAGGCTCCCTCTGTGTGAGGCTTCGCTGCGTCTGACATGCCTTTTATAACGGAGGGCAGGGCCACCTGGTGACCCCGCCCCCCTCTGACGTCATGGGGAAAGCCATAGGGAATTCCCCATGACGTCCCCGTGCGTCATAGGGGGCGGGGTTACCAGGTGGCCCCGCCCTCCGTTATAAAAGACCTGTCAGACGCAGCGAAGCCTCACACAGCGGGAGCCTCCCATTGCGTGGAGCGGACCAAGAAGAGACACTGACGCCATGGAAGAAGATGCCGGACGAGAAGACCAGAGCAAAAAGAAGCGGATCGGAGGAAGAAGAGGATGGAAGAAGAAGATGGAAGAAGATGCCGGAAGGAGAAGATGAAGAAACCGAAGGATGAAGAAAGGATAAAGGAAGACCAGAAGAAAGAAGATTTTAATAAAGGAATTGTCAAAGACCGTCTCCTGTCTTTTTTACCATTTTTGACACTTTTTTGGTGAAATGGTAGGGGTACTTTTGTACCCCCTTACCATTTCACACAGGGGGGAGCGGGATCTGGGGGTCCCCTTGTTAAAGGGGGCTTCCAGATTCCAATAAGCCCCCCGCCTGCAGACCCCCACAACCAATGGCCAGGGTTGTGGGGACGAGGCCCTTGTCCTCATCAACATGGGGACAAGGTGCTTTGGGGGGGACCCCAAAGCACCCTCCCAATGTTGAGGGCATGTGGTCTGGTACGGTTCAGGAGGGAGGGGGGCCGCTTTCGTCCCCCCTCTTTTCCTGCGGCCTGCCAGGTTGCGTGCTCGGATAAGGGTCTGGTATGGATTTTGAGGGGGACCCCACGCATTTTTTTTTTTGGCGGGTTCCCCTTAAAATCCATCCCAGACCTAAGGGTCTGGTATGGATTTTGAGGGGGACCCCACGCCATTTTTTTTGGCCGGGGTTCCCCTTAATATCCATAGCAGACCTGAAGGGCCTGGTAATTGAATTGGGGGGACCCCCACTTTTTTTTATCAATGACTTTTTTTTTATCAATGACTTTCAATGAATGACTGTTCTCTGTGTTACGGGAGCCGTCAATTCATTTGCTTTTTTTCCTGCAAAAATGACACTTTGTGCAGGGACAGTTCTAAGCACAGAAAACACGCGCCCTTTCACAGGCATACTATAGACACCAATGGGAGCGTGTGGTACTGGCGCTGGTTAGTGTGTTCCAAAAATAAATAAAATAAAAATAAAAATAAAACTGGGAGTAGATAAAGTAAAATATTTTAGTGAGCTGCAGTTCCGTGCAATATAACCACCCATAGGTGGCTATTCAGAATAGAGAAAGGGTTGAAGTGGAAACCGCGCTAATTAATGTTCAAAACACATGTGGGTTCCCCCCGCTAGTGTATGCTGTGCTGTGGTGTCCCCACAGACCTTCAATCCCAAATGTGCAGGTGCTAACCTATAATATATTAATACCTTGTTCAAATAAGGAAACAAAATACGAAAATGTGTCAGGTGCCTAGTGTTGGTTTTATGCCTTGTTGAGGCTATTTAAAGTGCTTAGTGCATGCGGATATCATAGGTTACTATCCTGTAGTGTTTGGGCTTAATATGTGCTGGTTACAGGGTTTGGTGCTCTTTTTTTAAAAATAACAGATATATTCCATCAGTAGCCCATCTTCACTCCCCCAAAAATAATAATACAACGGGGCATCTATAGCAAATATCTAGTACATGTGGTCTGGGTTTTCTAATAGCGTAATCAATACCATAGTCCCATCAGTTTAGCCATATAGAAAACAATTGTTCAATTTTCCAATGTCATGCAGTATAATATAAACAAACACAAAAAACAGAGCTAGAAACTGTATAAAGAGTCCGTGCCAACACCGCTTGTGCTTAATAAATATATAGAACTTGTGCAGGTTTCTTGCTTAGTGACCGTCACCACCTATGGAATGGATCACTTACCAGAACTTGGTAAGTGTAAGGCCTGCGGTTACTTTAGGATAACCAATCCCATCAGTGGCCTCTCTCTTTCTCTCACCTCCTGGTCAGGTATTGTATGGGTGTTTTGCAAACGGACTCCACAGCAGGTGTCCCCAAAAATTAAATAATAGACAGGGGGCTTCCAATAGTGAAGTATGTTTATCAAAGGGTATTTATTAAAAGAAAAATAAATACCCTTTGATAAACATACTTCACTATTGGAAGCCCCCTGTCTATTATTTAATTTTTGGGGACACCTGCTGTGTAGTCCGTTTGCAAAACACCCATACAATACCTGACCAGGAGGTGAGAGAAAGAGAGAGGCCACTGATGGGATTGGTTATCCTAAAGTAACCGCAGGCCTTACACTTACCAAGTTCTGGTAAGTGATCCATTCCATAGGTGGTGACGGTCACTAAGCAAGAAACCTGCACAAGTTCTATATATTTATTAAGCACAAGCGGTGTTGGCACGGACTCTTTATACAGTTTCTAGCTCTGTTTTTTGTGTTTGTTTATATTATACTGCATGACATTGGAAAATTGAACAATTGTTTTCTATATGGCTAAACTGATGGGACTATGGTATTGATTACGCTATTAGAAAACCCAGACCACATGTACTAGATATTTGCTATAGATGCCCCGTTGTATTATTATTTTTGGGGGAGTGAAGATGGGCTACTGATGGAATATATCTGTTATTTTTAAAAAAAGAGCACCAAACCCTGTAACCAGCACATATTAAGCCCAAACACTACAGGATAGTAACCTATGATATCCGCATGCACTAAGCACTTTAAATAGCCTCAACAAGGCATAAAACCAACACTAGGCACCTGACACATTTTCGTATTTTGTTTCCTTATTTGAACAAGGTATTAATATATTATAGGTTAGCACCTGCACATTTGGGATTGAAGGTCTGTGGGGACACCACAGCACAGCATACACTAGCGGGGGGAACCCACATGTGTTTTGAACATTAATTAGCGCGGTTTCCACTTCAACCCTTTCTCTATACTATAGACACCCCCCAGATGTGATACTGCAATGCTGTACTAACAGCACGCACACACTAATCCCCAGAATCACAGCAGATAATGTCAGCAGTCAGCACACTGACACTGGAACACAATATACGAGGCCGACAGCGCGGCGGCCTTTAATAATGTGGGGCGTGTACTAAACCCCCTGAGCTATAATTGGCCACAGTCATCCTGCCTGTGGCCAAATATTGCTCTCCTCGCCGCTGGCTCTATGATTGGCCAAGCGGGGTCACAGTGCATGCTTGGCCAATCATCAGCCAGCAATGCACTGCGACTGGCGCAGTGCATTGCGGGCCACTCGCATTACACGAATTTGATGCGAGCGGCCCAAAAGTTCTGGGCTCGCCGAGCGGGCAAACGCCCGATGTTCGATTCGAACATGGGTTTGAATCGAACACCGGGCCCATCCCTACTTAAGAGCAATTCCGTCTGAACATCCAAGATTTTTCGCTCGTATGTACGCGGCATTCATCTTTCCCATATTTTCATTAGGAAAGGTTAATATTAAACTGCATGGTAATACATAATATACACATCACATGTAGTCAATTTGTACTGACCTAAGTCTTTCACTTATAAACATGCATGTTTCATTTGGATAGCATTTTGTATCCATCTTTAAGAGCCTGAAGAGTCACTAAAGTCATTACTTAAACTGAAATGTATGTGATTATGACTACTCCCAGTCTTCAATCAGTCCTGCTAAAAATGTCAGCAAAAATAAACCACTCTAGATAAGATAACACACTTGTTAGAGACAGAGAATGGAATACATAGAAACACAGAGTGGTGACAGGCTGATACAGACTGATTTTGTTCAGTAATAGTTTATTTTGAGGACTGACCTAGTATCCTGTTCATATTTAAAGAGCCTCAGTCAAATTGATCATCTGTTTCCCCCAAGACCACCTGACTTCATAACCTGCTGTAAAGTTCAATTTTGTCTTTTTTGGTCCACTTTAATGCTGTAAAATATAATGTTTTCCATGACCATATACACTATATTACCAAAAGTATTGGGACACCTGCCTTTACATAAACTTTAATGGCATCCCAGTCTTAGTCCGTCGGGTTCAATATTCAGTTGGCCCACCCTTTGCAGCTATAAAAGCTTCAACTCTTCCAGGAAGTCTGTCCACAAGGTTTAGGAGTGTCTATGGGATTGTTTGACCATTCTTCCAGAAGCGCATTTGTGAGGCCATGCACTGATGTTGGATGAGAAGGCCTGGCTCGCAGTCTCTGCTCTTATTCAGCCAAAAGGTGTTCTATCGGGTTGAGGTCAGGACTCTGTGCAGGCCAGTCAAGTTCCTCCACCCCAAACTCCTTCATCCATGTCTTTATGGACCTTGTTTGTGCACTGGTGCGCAGTCATGTTGCAACAGGAAGGAGCCATCCCCAAACTGTTCCCACAAAGCTGGGAGCATGAAATTGTTCAAAATGTCTTGGTATGCTGATACCTTCACTGCAGAGGCGTTGTTATGGGGATGCGGGGGGTGCGACCCGCACCGGGTGACACCCACCAGAGGGGTGACACCAAGGCCGCCACTATAGCTTGCAGCGGAGCGAGCACTACATTCAGCCGTGCGGGGGACAGGGGGGAGGCTGCCTATAACACTCCCCAGCTGTCACTCAGGATCTACCATATCTCCCGTGGCAGCCGGATTAGGTGGGTGGAGCTGGGGGTGTGGCCGCCTCCTCCACTCCTCCCACAGACCCATTCACACCGATCCCACAGCTGAAGGAGATAGACCAGAGGACACAGCAACTCTGCCCACCCGCCTGGGTCTTCACCTGCAAGCATGAGGTATGCTAGAAGTTACTGTCTGCACAGCACACTGTCACACATCCCTACCTGCCTTGTACCACCCTAAACCTGCCCTGTGCCACCCCCAATCTGCCCTGTGCCACCCCCAATCTGCCCTGTGCCACCCCAAACTGCCCTATACCACCCCAACCTGCCATGTGCCACCCCCAACCTGCCCTATGCCCCCCAAACTGCCCTATACCACCCCCAACCTGCCCTGTGTCACCCCAAACTGCCCTATGCCCCCCAAACTGCCCTGTGCCACCCCAAACTGCCCTGTGCCACCCCCAAACTGCCCTGTACCACCCACAACCTGCCCTGTGCCACCCCCAAACTGCCCTGTGCCACCCCAAACTGCCCTGTGCCACCCCAAACTGCCCTGTGCCACCCCAAACTGCCCGTACCACCCCAACCTGCCAATATACCAATCCAACCTACCCCATACCACCCCAACCTGCCACTACACCACTCATACCCTAACCTGCATTACCCCAACCTGCCCCGTGCCACCCCCAACCTGCCTGTACCACCCCCAACCTGCCCTGTACCACCCCCAACCTGCCCTATACCACCCCAACCTGCCACTACACAACTCATACCCTAACCTGCATTACCCCCCACCTGCCCTGTGCCACCCCCAACCTGCCCTGTACCACCCCCAACCTGCCAATATACCAATCCAACCTACCCCATACCACCCCAACCTGCCCCTATACCACTCATACCCTAACCTGCTTCACCCCAACCTGCCCTGTGCCACCCCAAACTGCCCTGTACTACCCCAAACTGCCCGTACCACCCCAACCTGCCAATATACCAATCCAACCTACCCCATACCACCCCAACCTGCCACTACACCACTCATACCCTAACCTGCATTACCCCAACCTGCCCCGTGCCACCCCCAACCTGCCTGTACCACCCCCAACCTACCCCAAACCACCCCCAACCTGCCCTATACCACCCCAACCTGCCACTACACAACTCATACCCAAACCAGGTGACACCAACCCTAGTGACGCCACTGCTTCACTGGAACTAAGGGGCCAAGCCTAACCTCTGAAAAATAACCCCACACCATAATCCCCCCTCCACTAAATTATTTGGACCAGTGCATAAAGCAAGGTCCATAAAGACATGGATGAGTGAGTTTGGGGTGAAGGAACTTAACTGGCCTGACTTCAACCCGATAGAACACCTTTGGGATGAATTAGAGCGAAGACTGTGAGCCAGGTCTTCTCGTCCAACATTAGTGCCTATCATTTTACAAATGTGCTTCTGGAAGAATGGTCAAACATTCCCATAGACACACTCCTATACTTTGTGGGCAGCCTTCCCAGAAGAGTTGAAGCTGTTATAGCTGCAAAGGGTGGGCCAACTCAATATTGAACCCTACGGACTAAGACTGGGATGACATTAAAGTTCATGTGCTTGTAAAGGCAGGCGTCCCAATACCTTTGGTAATATAGTGTAATTTTAACAAGCTAATCTTTCTTTAATCCTCATATAATGACTGCATTTTTAGTCCTAAAACCAGTAAAATTAGTCCTAAGACCAGCAATAATTAAAAATTAGGCTACATTCACATATCAGTGTTGGGGTTTTTGGTTGTTTCACATGCTTTCTTGTTAATTTGTACACATGTTTTCAGGCTTGATCCCTTTTTTTTGGAAAATTGATTGCAAGTTACTAGGAATAAAAAAAAAGTGCATTACACATGTTTTTCAGTTCTTTTTCAGGTGCTTCTATTAAGAGCCGGTTCACACAGGGGCAACCTGGGATCCGACTTCAGGTCGCCCCAAGTCGCACGGTTGAGAAAATCAATGGTAGTTAATGGAGCTGTCTTAATGTATACTACAGCAGTCGCTCCGACTTTTCCTGTACGACTTATATAGGCATGGGGCGTGGTCACCGGGTGATGTCACACGGTGACCACGCCACTTATGACGTCACAGTCCCAGCATGCCCGGGACTTGACGTCATAAGGGATGGGGTCACCGCGTGACATCACCCAGGGACCACGCCCCATGCCTATATAAGTCGTTGCGCACGTCGCACACAGCATTACAGAGGGAGAGAGCGTTGTGTCAACATCGGAAGAAGAGAGAAGAGGGAAGAAGGACAGCGAAGCCCTAGCTACCGCTAGTAAAAGAGCTGGAAGAAGAACCGGAGAGCGGAGGAGTCGGAAGAAGACCCCCGGAGCTGCCTAACAAACTACTTTAAAAACCTGTCTAGTGTGTTTTTTTATTGACCATTTTTCCCCCCCAGGTGAATGGGTAGGGGTATGATGTACCCCATATTCATTCACATAGGGTGGGGGTCGGGATCTGGGAGCCCCCTTATTAAAGACTCGATTTTCGGCTGATTGACAGGAAGCTTGAAGAGGAAATTGAACTGTTCAGCATCGGCCCCTGCTCCCTCCGACACTCCCAAGGGGATCAAGCTGTGTCAAAGGGGGCTGGCGCCAACCATAACTGACAACAAGCAGCTCCTCTAAAACAAATATTTGAAGTAAATTCCGGGCACTAGGCATCGAGCAAACCACTGTGCGATCATCTGCTTGAGATCTGGCCGTTTTTACCTGAGCTGATCAAGAACACCTTTAGCTCAATATAAACCTTGAGATACAAAAAACCTGAACTGAGTCCTTGATGGACTAACATAGATAAGAAGAGAAAAAAGAAAAGCAGTCAAAGATATAGAAAGGGAAAGAGAAGAGGGGTGGAGGAGGAGAGGGGGAGGAGCACCACTACCCGATCAAGTTAGATTTTTGACACTGTTTCTAAAGCACCTAATGCAGGACTCCAGATATGGCTTTTATTGCATAGTTATATTGATCCAGCTTGGACTATTGTAAGTATACATATCCCATACCTATGGGACCGCTGTGGAGGCAGAGAATCTCTGTTGTAGTCACCACTACTACAGTGATCAACTTGGTTATCTGCGTCTGCAGTGGCTGCATAGTGTAAACAGGTCACTCATGTGACATACACACCATTTACAGAATGCTTTGCATTTTTTTTCAATGAAAACAAGGTTTTCTTGGATGAGGTAGAGATCATGACTGATAGGTAGAGATCATCACTGTTATACAAGCTGTACACTCACTACTTTACATTGTAGCAAAGTGTAATTTCTTCAGTGTTGTCACATGAAAAGATATAATAAAATATTTACAAAAATGTGAGGGGTGTACTGACTTTTGTGAGATACTGTATATCTGGAAGTGCTATCCCACTAGAATTTTTAGTTTTTTGAAGAATATTATGTTTTAGACACACCAGTTGATAGGACCACACAAAATTGTTTAAAAGGGACTGAAGAGATTTAAAGTAATACCTTTTGTATTAGCTCCAATGACCAGGGTCCTCTTATTCCTCCTGTATTGAATTGTATTGTAACTGTGCTGTCTGCTCTCATGTTGTAAAGGGCTGCACAAAATGTTGGCGCTATATAAATCCTGAATACTAATAATAGTGTATAGGTATATGGATTGGGATTGTTTGAAATAGGTAGCGTATACAAGGGAGAATGTTCTGTTTAATGGCATTATTTTTCTCCATGCAAGAGAGATTATACATACGCGCTTTAATGATATACTGTATTTGATGAGTAGTCCTTACTAACCTTTTAAGTCCAATTACATCTATGTGTATTAAATTTGACCACTGAATACCAGAGTCGTACTTGTTTCCTAACTATTATAGCTCTGTCAACTTTTTCAATAACAAAGCCCTAATGTATAATGGATTTGTTTGGCTAATAAGCTAAGTTGGGAAAAGACGATCATAGAATTATTGTGATATACAAAACTTAGCAACATTTGATTAGTATTTCACAAGAGCTCACCAGTACTTTTGCACACCTGTTTTGATGAAGTAATGTCAACTACAGACTAAGAAAGAAGTGCTGCCAAAACCATTGTTTTGTAGTATTGTCTGGGTGGTTTCTCAAGGGTTCACAAAGCATCCAACAGATGTTTTCTGTCAGCAGGCGATGGGAGCTCCAAGGGCCATAGTACATCTGTCCTGGGTTTGATATTTGTGAGAACATTCTTTTCTACCAGAAGTGTTCCCTAATGAAATTTTTTAAACACCGCCAACGTACAGAATGATAGTGAGACTCTCAAAATAAAAAAATACTCAGATGACTCAGCCACTGCGGATGTGAAATCTAAAATCCCTCCAGGAAAATTAAAACGGAAATGTGATTATTTTCAGACACAAGTGATTAACCTTCCTAGGAGGATATGTGACATCCCTGAAAAAATAACGTGCTACTGAGGTAAAAGCAATTTTTAAAAATGCAACCATTTTGTCTATGAATTTTCTGGAAGTTGAGCCATATGTATCCTAAAGTTGCCATTTGGAATCTGATTTAAAAAACACAAGATTTGTGTAAGTAGCTTGCATTTGATTTGTGTAAGTATCTTGCTGTTTCAGGAGAACACCCCCCCAAAAAAACGAAAACTAAAACTATCAGAGTTGCACAGTCTCGTCATATAGTATATAAATTGACTCTTTTGTGCATTAGTTATTTAAAATACAGGTGTAATGTGTAGTACAGACTAAATACTTTGTTAAGTGCAGTGTTTTATATGCATGCATGAATGACTGAAGTAATAGGTTGCATACCTCTATGGTAAATGTCAATATAGTGCCCTTATGTAAGGGGATTTGGTAGAATGAGTGCAACTTTGGGGTTGATTTGGGGTTCTTTCCCAAGTGCGGTCCGATCAGGTTTGCCTGTCAGTTTTTCAGGCGGACCTGATCGGACCCTCCATTCACCTCTATGGATCGGCGGATGTCAGCGGTGACATGTCTGCTGACACCCACCGCTATCAGGTCCGGCGGTCCGTTTTCACCTGGTTTCCCCATAGGGAAGAGCAGGACTCTGTCTGTCTATGCTCTACACAGTGAGCGGAGACGGACCTGTCATCCGCCTGTTTAGCAGGGATCAGCGGAGCGATTCCCAGCTGAGCAAAGCACAGTCCATGTGAAAAGACCCTTACTAAAACTGGAGAGTGCAAAATAGGGTGCAGCTCTGTGTAGAAACCAATCAGCTTCCAGTGTTTTTGCTAAAGCTTGACTGAACAAGTAGACGTTAGAAGCTGATTGGCTACCATGCACAGCTGCACCAGATTTTGCACCCTCCAGTTTTAGTAGTTCAAATCCTTTATTGAGTTATGCTGTAAATCTAATGCACACTGTCCCTAATCCTAGCCATAACCCCAACCTTAACCCTAGCTCTATCAAAATGTATATTTAAAAATATTTTATTACAAGTACAAAGTGTTTACTGTATATTATATAAGTCTATCTTCCTCTGCTGGAGAGCGCAGACATTGGGCTAGGAGAAGTAGTATATTCACTGCACTAATTTATAACATGATCTATGGCAAAGCAGACAGACTTGTAACCAGGAGCTATTCTTTTTGGGGGATGATTTATTGATTTATGAAGGCTGTTTACTTTGCAAGGGAACTTACCCCAGAATTGAATGATTGTAGTGAAGTTTTACTTTGTATAGTATTCCCAATTACATGCAAGGAAAATAAAAAAACACAGCATATTTGAGTGCACATGATTGGATGATGACAGTTAGCAGAGCTTCACCTCATTCACCAAACTCTGGGGTAAATTACTTTGCAAAGTGCAACACCTCTTGCAAAGTGAACAGTTTATTTGCCTTTAGTAAATCGACCCAAATGTCTCTAAAACTGTACAGATATTGTGGTGCAAAACAGGCAGTAAATCAGTGGCATTCCACAGCAATGCCCCACAGAACAGGTCCCAGATCTACTGCCAATGGTCAAAAAGGGGTTAAAGAGGTACTCTTACATATAAAGATGATGGTTACACTATAAAAAACTAATCAAGATTTTTGTAGGATTGGCATACATAGCATTGTTTATTCATGTGATCAAGCTTTTAACTATGTGTGCTGCACCAGGATTATCTCTGCAATCCTAATAGACAACAATTGTTGAATATAATAACACATTTCAAGTAATGCTTATCATTTTTTTTTTCATTTAGTCAAGTTGCCTATTGAAATCCCTAATTCCTCAAATAGAAATATTGATACAATAGTTATGCAATGACTGCTAATGGCAAAGGGTGGGGTTGAATGGAAAATAATTCAATTAACTAATTTACCCACAACTGGTTCTCTAAACCAGTAGAATTGTGAACAGTGGATTTTACAAAGATCATTTACATAAAGATTCCTGGGAATAAGCGTAGCTGTACCCTACACGTTTCGTGTATGCAGTAAAGACAGAGATGCTATCCTGTTGAATGGGCACATGAAGTCCCCCAAACACCCTTGCACCCAGCCATCATGACTCCTATGGCAAAATGCATGACATCAGATGGCTGCTAAATATCCAAGGCAACTCGGGCTCTTAGCTAAATGTGCTGCAGATAAAGCAACAACAGTGTAGTAATGCTGATAACCTAAACCTCTGTGTTGTTGAGGAAAGGTAGGACTTAGCACATTTACACAATTTAATAACATTGGTCATAAACACTAGAGACATTTTAAATACCCCTATGTAAAGGATCTCTTTCATCTTGAGAACAACGTCTATTTTTTTCTATTAGTGGCAGACAGATTTAAGCTAGCGATACAATTAATTATTTGGAAAACTTGTTTTTTTATGGTTTTAATTATTAGATTTCATGCTGTTTTCCTCGCTGTGATAAGCAGTGCAACAGAGCCTGCTAATGTAATGCCCTTATAAATTCAAAATTAACAACAGCTTGTGAGAATATGTTCTGAGCAATGAGAAGAATGTCTCAGTCAAACAAACCATTACAATGTGGATAAAAAAAGAGAACAGAAATTTTAATTGAAAGATATGTGTGGTAAATTCTTAGAAATGAATCACTTGTATATACAAAGCACAATTAAGTATCTTTTGTTGTTTTGTAATGACATTTATTTTATACTAGAAAGTTTGTGTCCATTCATAAATATGTTAATTTATGTTTAGTTGTTTTTGGTCATAACATACTGGTATGTATTACTGGCTAATCTGGCAATAGTTTATTATCTGGTGTAGTGTGCCATCTTACTCCAACTATTCATGGGGGAGACAGCTAATCATAGACCATAGGAAAAAGAGGCAAAGCAGGGGCTAAGCTGGACAAAGAGGGAAGAAAGAGGATGCAGAACCAGTGTTGTACTAGTATGTGGGTGAGTGATAAGTTCAGAGAAAGGATAATGACATCTGGTTGTGGGCTACATTGGCATAGAGGAGGCAGAATGGAAGCCAAACATGGCAGGGGTAAATGGGAGAGAGCAATGGCAGCTGACCATGGAACATTAGAAAGTAGAGAGGGTAAAGAAGGAGCTGATCACAGAGGAAAGAAGGTGCAAATAGAGTAATAATAATAATAAAAAAATACGGTGAGAGTGAAAGAGAGGGATGGCAGAGAGGAGAATAGCTATGCATGGGGACATAGCGTGGGATATGATTATGGACATAGGAGGCTGAGTGTGATATCAGGCACCATCAGGAGAACTGTTAGCATGGTGCTGAGTAAGGCTGGCAGTAAAAGGGAAGATGACTACTATATGTCTGGATTGCTGAAGTTGTTTTTTGATGGTCCTTTAGTTCACAGAAGAATGTATTGACTTAGTAATTGTAGTATGTTCTAGAAACATAGAAAAGTGACGACAGAAAAAGACTGAGTAGTCCATCGAGTCTGCCCATTTTATTTATTTTTTATTTTTATTTTTTTGTGTTTTTTTTTCTTCCATTAACCTTGTTGTCTGACTATAGATCTATGTTTACCCCAAACATGTTTGAAGCTATTTACCATTGACTGTTTAGCTACCTCTGTTGGTAGTTTATTCCAATCATCAACTACCTTTTCAAAAATAAAAATAATAAATTAAATAGTAAAAAAATACTTTCTAATATTAATTTTGAACTATCCTCCAGTTGTTATTATTCTCTTTTACATACCTTTTTCACTTCCAGCAACTCAATATATCTTCT
This sequence comes from Lithobates sylvaticus, assembly GCA_028564925.1. NCBI lineage: Eukaryota > Metazoa > Chordata > Amphibia > Anura > Ranidae > Lithobates > Lithobates sylvaticus. Next base: position 413,358,487 of record CM053027.1, read on the forward strand.
CCTGGTAATAAAATATTTTGGTGAACTCACTAAGGGCTCATTAACCACTTTCAGACCGGACCAATTTGGAGCCAAAGGACCAGGCCCCTTTTTGCGATTCGGCACTGCGTCGCTTTAACTGACAATTGCGCGGTCGTGCGACGTGGCTCCCAAACAAAATTGACGTCCTTTTTTTCCCACAAATAGAGCTTTCTTTTGGTGGTATTTGATCGCCCCTGCGGTTTTTATTTTTTGCGCTATAAACAAAAATAGAGCGACAATTTTGAAAAAAATGCATTATTTTTTATTTTTTCCTATAATAAATATCCCCAAAAAATATATAAAAAAACATTTTTTTTCCTCAGTTTAGGCCGATACGTATTCTTCTACATATTTTTGGTAAAAAAAATCGCAATAAGCGATTATTGATCGGTTTGCGCAGAAGTTATAGCGTTTACAAGATAGGGGATAGTTTTATAGCATTTTTATTAATAATTTTTTTTTTTATTATTAATGGCGGAGATCTGCGATTTTTTTTGTGACTGCGACATTATGGCGGACACATCGGACATTTTTGACACATTTTTGGGACCATTGTCATTTATACAGCAATTAATGCATTTAAATGCATTGATTTCTGTATAAATGACACTGGCAGTTTAGGGGTTAACCACAAGGGGGCAGTGAAAGAGTTAAGTATGCCTAGGGGTGTGTTTTTTACTGTGGGGGGGCGTGGCTGTCAGCTAGTGAATGCTGATCTCTGCTCCAATAACAGGGAGCAGAGATCGGCGTCACTAGTTGCTAGGCAGAACGGGGAGATGCTGTTTATCTCGGCATCTCCCCGTTCAGCCGCTCCGTGAGACGATCGCGGGAGTCCCCGCGGCGATCGAGTCCGCGGGGACCGCGGCCGGACTCACGGGGGTCCCGACCGGCGTGGGAGCGCGCCGCTCCCGGTGCGCTCCCGATGGCACGGACAGGCTAAAGGAGGGACGTATATATACGCCCTCCTGCCTGTACGTGCCATTCTGTCGACGTATATCGTCGTGCGCCGGTCGGCAAGTGGTTAAGACTGGTTTCACACTGGGGCATTGGGGGCGCTGGCCGTAAAGCGGCGCTATATTTAGCGGCGCTTTACCGTCGTTTTAGCAGCGCAAAACCGCCCCGCTAGCATCTGAAAAAGTGTTAATACCGCCCGCAAACCGCCGCTGCAGCGGCATTTTGCGGGCGGGTTCGGAGCGCTGCCCCATTGTTTTCAATGGGAAGGGGCGCTAAAGGAGCGGTAAATATACCGCTCCTACAGCGCACCAAAGATGTGGCTTGCAGGACATTTTTCAGACCCTCGGGCTTTCACACTGAAGACACAGCAACAGCTGTTTCGGGTCATTTTGCAGGCGCTATTTTTAGCGCAATAGCGCCTGCAAACCGCCCCAGTGTGAAAGAGGCCTTATACTTACAGTTTGGGGAGCAGACAAAACAAGTGGTTGAGTCACGTTTCTACAACCACCTCCCCCAATCACCCCCTGTTACATTTTCAGCGGGCACAATTAACTCAATAATGAATGAGTTAAATCAGCAACATTTGGTGGTGTAGCATTTACAAGATTGAAACAGGTGGCAAGAGGGTGACATATTGTCTCCTCACTGTGTGTTAAACACAATTCACCACAGACTGCATTTCAGAGGCGTGGCAAGAGCTGCCACACATCTAAACCTGGATTACAAAATGTCCATTTTACAAAGTTAATAAACTATGCTCACTTGTGATATGAAATCATGTTTGCACATGGTTGGATGATTTGAGTGGTCAAAGCTTCACCTAATTCACTAGGGTGAATTCACTAGGGTATTCACTTTTAGTAAATCAACCTCAATGAGTAGCATGGCTTTTATCATTATAATACCTTACAGCAAACCCTACAAGCCAAAGACTGTATTTTTATCCTGATACAAGATGTTTGTGTTTAGGAAACTTTTTATCATCCTTTTAGAGTTTATGCTCCATGTATGTTTTTTCTTGTAATCACAACTGAGTTGCCAAACAACCTTGTTTAATGTGGTACAACGTACGCAAGACATTGACTGTTATACCAATTCTCCCATGTGTCCTGGCATTGATTTAACTTTTCCATTTCCATATAAATCACTGATGCAGCTGAAAATACATTACAGAGATTGAACTTTCTCACAGTAAGAAAATGAGAAAGGAATTCCTCCATCTACACAGTCAGCATTATCATTTGCCGCAAGCAAAGATGGTACGGCATGTTAAGAATTAGGACCAACAAACAATATTTTGATAATTTGATAATTAGTCAAAAAGCGTGCCCAGAAGTCATGGCTTTGTTACGCAAAATCACATTTCCATTTGAATATTATTTTAATATATTTATTCTTTTGCTTGTTCATGTTCTAACCAATGTAAGATATCAGTACATTGATCTTTGAGCACTTGACATGGCTCTTTGTATTTCATAACATTCCTCCAATAAACACATTGCCCTTCATTCATAAATTAACAACATCTGCACAGTGTGATACCCAGAAATGTCAAACAGCCCACACAGAAATTCCTAAAATACTTACACTAGATTTAATAGCCCTTCATCACTTTGATGACTGGTGGTCTGCTCAAATATAATATGATTTATCATCTTGGGGTTATGTATTATAATTACACATGGTAATGCTGTAAAGTTCTCAAGGTCGTGTTATCTGGAAATGAATGAAGGACACCTGAAATTGGGAAAACTGATTTTTTTCCATAATTTTGGGATGAATGTCTAAACGTGCATGAATAAATGACCCTGTTGGTACTGTAACGTTACTCAGGCAAGTATTTAAAAAATAACAGTGCACATACTTACCTTACCCAATGCTTGTGTTGTTAGTTGCTGCTCTGCTCCAGAATGATCCCATAAAGTCTCCTGGGAGACCAACAATCAGGAAGTGTCGACCTCTTCCTTCTGCTGACTTCCATGTTATTACTGGAGAGAGTAGTAGTAGAGATAAAAGGGAGGAACCAATGCATTAGGGCCTGATCTAGAGTGGTGCTGGAATGGACTGTGCATCTGCCAGATTTTATTCTCGTCCCCAACTACAGGACCAGTAGCATTACCAGGCCATTCCAATAATGGGGCACTGCATTCCAGCTCAACCCAGCCTTTCTGAAGCACAGCACCCACTACCATCGCAGCTTTCAACCCAAGGCTAGGTCTGACAGGAGTTGGAAGAACAGACAGACAGACTGTTCAGTCGCTCAGTAACAGTATGTAAGTGCCTTAGAGGCTACACTCATTGTTGATGCATGAGGCTGGGTCAAACAATCTATCCCCTTGGCCTGGCTACTGTGCACTATCATCCTGCTGGAGTTGAACACAATAGGCAAGACAAGGGGAAGCCCAGGCTGGTCTTATGTACTCAGTTGGAACTTGAATGTCTGAATGCTCAGTTACAGTGAATCACTGCTGGGGGACTGAGATCTGTACTGTTCACTGTGGGGGGCACTGAGATCTAAACTGGTCACTGCTGGGGGCACTCAGATCTGTACTGGTCACTGCTGGGGGCATGGGGCCTAGAAAGTTACGCACTACTGGAAGAGACAGTCTCCCAGTGGATTTTGGTGGATCACTTCTCTGGAATGAAACAGTGTTCAGCAATGCAGACAGTGCTAACGATAAATATGTACATTCCTTCTTTACAGGTATATGCTTCCTGAGTCTGTTTACAGTAAGTACAAGGTTTTTTTTCATAATCAAATTCAGGTTTGATTTTGGGCCCCTGCAAACTCCAAGCAAACAGTATCTCTAGCAATAACTGAACCCATAGCCCTAGAGTTAAAGTCGAGAGTCCTAAAACATTCTGCCTTTGCAGGTCCCTTTTATGCAGCAGAAAAATGTATTTTAAATCCTTTGGCCTAACAGTGAAATGTTAATAAATTGGATTACCTATGATGAGAGTCAGATGGGAGGGTGTCTGCACATGTGCAATATCCAAAACGTACTGATTTATAATTAAAACAATGTAACCATTGTAGGCCATATAAGTCATTAAATAGTTATGATAAAACTGTTATGTTTACTACATACAGGTATATTATCTTCCCTTTTTATGAAGCACTGTTTTGAGACCTGAATACAGTGCAAGGAGTACATTAATTGAATTTCCAGGCAAATCGCTAACTACAAAAAGGAAACACAAAAATAATAATATTTTACATGCCATCCAGTTGCATAGGGGGTTTTTCACTGTCAGGGCAATAAGGATGTGGAACTCTCTTTCACAAGTGGTGGTGGCGGGAAGTATTGATATTTCAAAAGACTCGTGGACGTGCATCTTAGTGAACACAACATACAGGGATATGGGAAATGATTATCGACATTGACACACATAAACCTACACAGGTTGAACTGGAAACAACCTTACTATATACCTATAATATGATAGTAAGATTTACCCAGCTGTGCCATACAGGTCTGTCTGACAGGTCAGGACACCTGATTTTTCTCTGCTGCAGGTAAAGAGGAAGTATACTTGCACTGCAAACTTTTACCTAATAAGGTTTACCTATAGGTATTGAAAATATCTCCTTAACCTGTACAGTTTAGGAGATATTTCCACTGCATGCAGCCAGTGACATCACATCACGGGTACTGTTCCTTCCGAGCCCATGCCTTGAATGGCGGCTCCCGCGGGCATATGCGGAGCGACATCATCATGGCTTACGGACACGGAAGAAGCTCCTGGAAAGATGTCAGCTATGACAACGGTATGCAGGGGACCGCTGTAACAGCTTAGTTTTAAGGTAAGTATTTCATAATGAGCTAGTATGCATCACAGACTAGCTCATTATATCTTTGTCTTGCAGGATTTTTTTGAGGGTTTTATTTTCCAGGGGTTTACAACTTCTTTAAAGTAACCCAAAAATAAAATGTATTATATTGCAGGTTATGTATCCTTAGATGTGGGGGCTGCATTCGTTTTCATTTTGGTATGCTGATGCTTTAAGTGTTCTCTTCAATGGAACTAAGGGGCCAAGCCAACACTTGAAAAAACACCTCACACCATAATCCCCCTCCACCAAATGATTTGGACCAGTGCACAAAGCAAGGTCCATAAAGACATGAATGAGCGAGTTTGGGGTGGAGAAACTTGACTGGCTGCACAGAGACCTGACCTCAACCCGCTAGAACACCTTTTGGGATGAATTAGAGCGGAGACTGTGAGCCAGGCCTTCTCGTCCACACCAGTGCCTGACCTCACAAATGCGCTGCTGGAAGAATGGTCAAACATTCCCATTGATACACTCCTAAACCTTGTGGACAGCCTTCTCAGAAGAGTTGAAGTTGTTATAGCTGCAAAGTGTGGGCCAACTCAATAATGAACCCTACGGACTAAGACTGGGACACCATCAAAGTTCATGTGCATGTAAATCCAGGCGTCCCAATACTTTTCCCAATACGGTGTAAATAATATACTGTACATAATCCCACTGTATTTTTTTATTTTTTTTATAAAATTCTTATTCCTGCACCAGTGTTGTGTGGTGTTTCTGTTCTTTGGTATCTGCAGGGAAAGATCCTTGGGGGGGGGGGGGGCTTCTATTACTCTGCTGATGTATGCTCTACAGTGTGTGTCTGTGTCTGTCCAGACCTGATTGGTGCTGTGCCAGTCCCTCAAAAAGGTATATTCAAATTAGATTATAAATATCAAAATAACTGTTTTACAACTCCCTATAAATATTTATTGAACATCAAATGTTTATTTTTTGTGCATTAATATGGTGTAGGCAGAGTCAAAGATGAGTGACACTAGCTTTCATTTTTTAGTGAATGTAATCAATCAGCATACTATATCCCGCCCCCATAGAGTTTAGCAATGGGAGGACATGGATGAAGAGGGAGGAAGGGAGGGGAGTGTAATTTACTACTGTGTATACGTCCCCCAAGTATGACTCTATAGTCACATGGGCTGCACCAATAAGAAAAAGGAGGAAATGAAGAGCATAGAAGGGAACTGAAACTGGAGCATGCTCAGTAGAGAACAGCTGGTCTACACAATCTCTGGCTGCAGTGGGGACACATAGAAGATGGGTGGGGCAGCTGAATGCAGGATCAACTAGGTATATTTCACTCTACACAAAACAAATGCTTTAGTGGCTTTATGGGTATCCACACTCTGTTATATAGAATGTAATAAGAGATTTTGATAATCTGTGTTTATTGACATCCTAACTGTATTATTTTCTTTGTTTACTGCATGTTCACAGTGTTTCAAAGTATAGTGTCCCCAAATAAAAAAATGAAAATAAAGTATAGCATTCTGGAAAAAAAACTGCATAAAATAATGCTCTGATGGCATAGCCTGGAATCAATTTTAGTTTTTCGTTATGAGGTAGTTTTAACATAGCTATGGCAGGCATGCACTCAGAATAAAACACGTTTTAACTATGGGAGTTGGCCTGCATAGCACAAGCATCATTTTTCTTGTGTTATGGTATGTGTATGAAAACGATTAGTGAAGTTTCCCACGTACAACATAAACTTCCCTGGTTAAGAAAATATGAAAAATATATACTTTCATTGCAGACATCTGGCAGCTTTCTGCCAGTCCACATGTTTCCAAGTTCAGGGGGAGAGTATGAGCTTGCAGCATGTAAAGGGGGAACTAATGATATGCCATATAAAGATGAGATGTGTATGACGTGCACTCTGTTCATTCACAGCCGGTATCTTTTATAAAATACACAAAGCATTCCACCAGGCAAGTGTAAAAGTAAAAGAAGATTGATCTCCCCTGTGTTATTCTCTTATTAATGTGAACTTCTTCCTGACATGGAACATAATTGCTGGAAGTCACATCTGTGCTGCATTCAGTTATGATACCATGAAACAGCTGAGCCATATATCTTTTTTCTGGATGTCCTGATTGTGTTGCTTTCCCATGTGTAACTTTCTCATTAAAGGTTACCAATTGTGTTAATACAGCGTGTTCGTTGTTTTACAAATACTGTCTAGAAAATGTTACGGTAACCTTGACCCTAGTTGACAGTAATGTAGATCCATTTTTATTTATCTGTATTATTAAACATTTCCCAGCATATTAGTTATGACATCATAGTCAGATTGTTTAATCCTATTTATTGCTCCTGACATAAGAGAAAGATGAGGGCTCCTTCTATAATTGCTTGTTGAATGGCTGCTATACTGACCATTAGAAGTTACTAAGTCATTGTCCTGGAAAGAGTTATAAGTCCTTATCTGCATACTTGTTCCAGGTCAGTGATTCAAAATTTTGAAGCAAGAAGGTCAGCATGATATCCGCACAACTAGAAATTTCAGATGAAGTCAACAATGGTAGCCAAATGTTTCCCTCTTGACAGGCTTCTTTAAATTAGGGATGAGCTAAGGTGCTTTGTTAAGCCTGAACCTGCAGGAAACACGTAATAACAGACCACTGGCCCAGTTAGCTGCAACCGTTGAATCCTCTGACTTGCAGCCGCATGTAACAAAGGGGTGGGGATGATGGTGACATCATTGACCTAATATGACCACATATATTACAGGTGGCTGCGGGATGGGGAATACCACGGCCACATTTGATTGATCCAGTGGCCTGCTATCTTGTTTCCCACGGTTTCTGGTCAAACTGAGTTTGGCCTGCACCTTATCTCATCCCTATTTTTATTTTGTTAAATGATAAAACAGATGATGATTGGTAAGTGAAAACTGACTATCTAAAAAAGTTAAAGCTCAAAAAAATGTTTAAGAAATTCTTTTAGGATGCTTACTGCAGACCTCAGCTTCTGTTCTCACTTGCCTGGTGATGTTACTCAGCTTTCTGGCGGGAACTTGGAAATGTTAAGGATGTCAAATCTTGTGAGAATACACTTCTGTGCAGTGCAAGAGTGCATTCTCACAAGAATTTGAGATCCTTGACTTTCCCAGGTCCCTGCCAGAAAGATGAGTGGCGTCACAAGGCCAAATTGAGGGGAACAGAAGCTAAGGTCTGCAGTACGTATCTCAGACTTCTTCAATTCTTTTTTTTATTTTTTAGGTTTAACTTTTTTAGATGGCCAAGTATTTACCAAACCTCATCTGTTTTATCAGTTAACAAATTAAAGTATAACTATAGGCAAAACTTTTTAAAAAACATTTTGGATAGAGCAAGGGAGGGTTATAACTCCTGTCAGATTTTTTTCACCATCTGTGTTCCATTGGGAAGCTTTACCTTCACTTCCTGTATCATAGCCAAACAGGAAGTGAGAGGAAATCCCTGTAAATGAAAGGTTTTCCTTGGGGACCCCCAGGTTACCAGAACCAGTGTCTCCATTGAAAGATTCCCTATTACTTTTCTGGGGACAACACAAAATTTGGGATTTTCTTTTACCTTCACTTTCAATGATAATGGTAAACAGGAAAAATTAAGTGGGTGAACCTCTATTAATTGTGCACTTTTCTCTATTAATGTCTTAAGCTTTTTTAGATTTCACATAGGACCTATTCACACCAAGCCATTCCATTACAGTGCATTAAAGTAGACCTGAACTCAAAAGTGAAGGCCTCATGTACACTGCTGCTGGTAACAGACTTTTAGTAGCAGTTAGGAGCTTTTTCCAGCTGCTCCTGAACTCTCATTTATGTTATCTTATCAGTACATATACACAGGGTCGTTTATAGTCATTTATAGGCAGTTTAGAAGCATTTTTTGTACACAAAAAAATGCGTTCAGGACGAATTTTCAGAGGCATTAGAAATGGTAAATGCCTGTAACAGCTTGTAAATGCGTGTAAACGTGGTAACTTGGGTTTAGCCGCGTTTCGTTTACAGGCGTTTTTCATTTTTGGCAATTTAAAAAAAAAATGCTGTTAAATGCAGATGCGGCAAAACTGACGTTTTAAACGTCAGTTACTATCTGTCAAGTTACATCGTTCAGGAGAGGTTGTAAAAATGTCCAGTTTACATGAAGCCTTAATGGTATATTACATGTTGTTCTCTATTTCCACCTTCTGTTCATGTCCCCAATTCAGCTAGGAATTTTTCAGCTGTGGTGGCAACTCTGCGCATTCTCAGTTTTCAGTGAGTTTCTATGCTGAGCATTCCCTCCCTATCACATCTGAGCAGCCCATGTGACTATAGAGTCACACATGTGGAAGAATACACAGTGGTAAATGACAGCCCACTCCCTTACCCCTCCTCAATGCCCTCTAACTAGCTAAACATAATGGGGGCGGAATATTAAATGTAGATTAATGGAGGCTTCACGTCCCTCTTATTCTAAGATACAGGCTGGAAGGGAGTGACATAGTCTGTGACTGGTAGAACTCTGCCCACACCATTTTATTTCCAAAAAATAATAAAGATTTGATTTCAAATACATATTTGTATGCCAATTTAAAACAGTTTATTGATATTAATTATTTATTTTCACTCTGTATTCCAAAGGCCGTTATTTAATTTTGAACATGTGACCAGCAGCAGAGGACTAGAAGCTCCTCCTGCTTATGTTTCTCTGCAGACAGGCTGGGGAAAAGTTGGGTCATGTGACAGCTGTATATCGATTAGGAAAAAGGTACCCTTTTCCTATTAAATTAATTAAAGTGCCATCATCCACATACAGAAATAAAAGGGACAATGTAAATTAAGCAGTGTATGTTTAGTATAACTTTAAATATGGTCAAACGTAACTAATTAAGTCAGATGTGTCTCATAGTGTTTTCAGGTGAAATCAGTGTTTAGGCACTGTGAACATAAGGTGAATATTGCCAAAAATAAAAAATTTTGAAGCATTTGGTTACGAGCAAATTGCAAGAAAAAATCACGTTGGGGAATTACCTATTATGCCGTGTACACACGTGCGGACTTTTGCCGGCGGACCTAGTCCAGCGGACAATCCCTCCGGACTTTCCAGCTGGGTCCGCTGGACTTTCCGAGCGTGTGGACTTGCCCACACACGTGCGGACTTGCCCACACACGCACGGACGGATAATCCGCCGGCCAAAGTCCGCGGGACTTTTGAAAATGAACGGACTTGCCGCTCATCGGCAAGTCCGTTCATTTAGCACGTGACTTCAGATTACGTAGCTAGCGTAGGCAGTAAATGCCGCCGCGCTGGCTCCGTAAGCTGGCATGGATTTAAAGGGACTCCCCACGCCGAAAAAACGGCGTGGGGGTTCCCCCCAAATCCACGTCAGACCCTCATCCGAGCACGCAGCCTGGCAGGCCAGGAAAGGGGTGGGGACGAACGAGCGCCCCCCCCCTCCTGAGCCGTACCAGGCCGCTTGCCCTCAACATGGGGGGTGCCCTGGGGAAAGGGGGCCGTGCGGCCCCCCCACCCCAAAGCACCTTGTCCCCATGTTGATGAGGACAAGGGCCTCTTCCCGACAACCCTGGCCGTTGGTTGTCGGGGGCTTATCAGCATCTGGGAGCACCCTTTAATAAGGGGGCCCCCAGATACCGGCCCCCCACCCTATGTGAATGAGTATGGGGTACGATGTACCCCTACCCATTCACCTAAGGTGTAAAATGTAAAGTAAAAAAAACACACACACTTTTGAAAAAATAGTTTATTGCACTGCTCCGGGGGTCTTCTTCCGTCTTGGGGGTCTTCTCGCCGGACTCCCCCGCCATTTACCAAGCTCTTTTACCGAGCGGGGGAAGTCCGGCTACCTTCTTCGTCGTCGCCGCCGCCGTCGTCTGGGGGTCTCGATCCGCCTTCGGGGGTCTTCCGGGGGTCTCTTCTGTTCTTGCGGCGGTCGTCGTCTTCCGCGCCGCCGGCGCCTTGTCCTTCTTCTTGTCCTTCTTCTTGTTCTTCTTCTTCTTCTTCTTCCGATGTTGACCCGACGCTCTCTCTGCCCGGAATGCCTGTGCCGCTCTGCGCTGGGACTTATATAGGGGCATGGGGACAGGGTCACATGTTCATGTCACATGGTGACCCCGCCCCCTTGCGATGTCACAGTCCCAGCATCCTCCGGGACTGTGACAACACAAGGGGGCGGGGTCACCATGTGACATGAACATGTGACCCTGTCTCCATGCCCCTATATAAGTCCCAGTGCAGAGCGGCACAGGCATTCCGGGCAGAGAGAGCGTCGGGTCAACATCGGAAGAAGAAGAAGAAGAAGAAGAAGAAGAAGAACAAGAAGAAGGACAAGAAGAAGGACAAGAAGAAGGACAGGCGCCGGCGGCGCGGAAGACGACGACCGCCGCAAGAACAGAAGAGACCCCCGGAAGACCCCCGAAGGCGGATCGAGACCCCCAGACGATGGCGGCGGCGACGACGAAGAAGGTAGCCGGACTTCCCCCGCTCGGTAAAAGAGCTTGGTAAATGGCGGGGGAGTCCGGCGAGAAGACCCCCAAGACGGAAGAAGACCCCCGGAGCAGTGCAATAAACTATTTTTTCAAAAGTGTGTGTGTTTTTTTTACTTTACATTTTACACCTTAGGTGAATGGGTAGGGGTACATCGTACCCCATACTCATTCACATAGGGTGGGGGGCCGGTATCTGGGGGCCCCCTTATTAAAGGTTGCTCCCAGATGCCGATAAGCCCCCGCCCGCAGACCCCGACAACCAACGGCCAGGGTTGTCGGGAAGAGGCCCTTGTCCTCATCAACATGGGGACAAGGTGCTTTGGGGTGGGGGGGCCGCACGGCCCCCTTTCCCAGGGCACCCCCCATGTTGAGGGCACGCGGCCTGGTACGGCTCAGGAGGGGGGGGGGGGCGCTCGTTCGTCCCCCACCCCTTTCCTGGCCTGCCAGGCTGCGTGCTCGGATAAGGGTCTGACATGGATTTGGGGGGGACCCCCACGCCGTTTTTCGGCGTGGGGATTCCCTTTAAATCCATGACAGGTGACGGAGCTAGCGCGCCGGCATTTACTGCCTACGCTAGCTACGTACCTGAAGTTACGTTCGAAATGAACGGACTGCTCCGTGTGTGGGCAAGTCCGTTCATTTTCAAAAGTCACGCGGACTTGCCTACTAACGGCGGGATTGTCCGCCGGACTGCCAAGTCCAGCGGATAATTTTAAAACCAAACTTAAAACTTTGGCGCCAAAAAGTCCGCCGGACTTTGGCGCCAAAAAGTCCGCCGGCGCCCACACACGAGGGGATTATCCGTTGGACTTCGGTCCAGCGGATAATCCCGCGGGATAGTCCCTTCGTGTGTACGCGGCATTAGCTTAACTCCACTGAGTTAAGCTGAGTTAACTCCACTGATTCTCCCATGGGCCTGGGATTTTATTCCTACTGCTTTTTTCCACCAACATGAATGTGCACGGTTTAAAAAAACAATTGGCGGATAAAATTATTATTATTATTATTATACAGGATTTATATAGCGCCAACAGTTTGTGCAGCGCTTTACAACCAGTATGATGTATCCAGTAATATATATTACTGGTTACATCATGCCCACGCATCTGACCACTATCTAATGACTATGGCCATATAAATGTTTATTCAGTTAGTAATTATGAAAGTACAGTAAGATACAGAAACATATCACAATCATTCTTCTGAATAATCTCTGTACAGAAATACGATTTTGCTACATGTTACTGAAAGTTGTACATAATCATTGCACTCTGGGCTATCCTAAAAAATGAAACGGAATGTCTGTAAAAATCATACTCACATTTTCTAAGACATTTCTCAGTGATATAACACTGGAATGTGCGCTAAAATAAAATGCTAGCAATCAAGATTTTTCAACTGTTTGTATTGAAAACATAAGGAAAAAAAAAGTGGATTTATGAGCCATCCAATCTGGCCTGACTTTTATAACAAGTGGCAGGAAGTTCTGAAATGCAATATATATGAAAATATAATTGATATAATAGTATATAGTAAAATGGGGTACTTTTATGTCTATGAAAGTGTTAACATACATTGCAACCACTGAACTGAAACAACTCCCACACACAATTCCTATGTACTCCCTCATTAATGTTTCCCACAAAAGACTATTCATGACAAACAAGTTCATATGAATACACCAGATAATTCAGAAATTCTATATCCATCCCATGTTCTTTTCTGCTAAACAACTTATTTTAGTTGTAGAAAGTTTGTTTCTGGCATACCCATTATTTGATCTGGTAGGCTAACAAGGAAAAACACTCCCACATAATATTGTATTTTTGTATTTCTTTGTGACTTTTATGCATGAGGTTTAGGATATCATTTTAACTATTGGAAAATACTGTTGCGCAAAACCATTTCACGTGGGTTGTGTTTTTGTAGTCAACTGCCAACAGTCTCAGTGTTCAGAGATCTGTGTATTGAACAGTTTTTTGTAGAAATGCTACTTTTTCTCAGGGCCAACCAAGATCATGATTATGTTCATTTCTTGTTAGCTGCAAATCATTTTTAGCCTACAAATTTTAACTTTCTGCTCATATGACAGGAGAACTCAGAATTTACAAAAGTGTACCACAAAGACAATGCCGCCAAACACCAAAACAGGAAAAGAGTGAAATGTTTTGATTGAGCTCCATGTCAAATTCTGGTGATCCACTCTTATGCCCTGTACACACAATAAGATTTTCCGACAACAAAACCGTGGATTTTTTTTTTTTGGAAGGATGTTGATGCAAACTTGTCTTGCATACACACGGTCACACAAATGTTGTCGGAAATTCCTAACGTCAAGAACGCGGTGACGTACAACACATACGACGAGACGAGAAAATGAAGTTCGATAGCCAGTGTGGCTCTTCTGCTTGATTCTGAGCATGCGTGGACTTTTGTGCGTCGGAATTGTGTACGCATGCTCGGAATTTCCGACAGCGAGTTTTGTTGTTGGAAAATTTGAGAACCTGCTCTCAAACATTTGATGGCGGAATTTCTGACAACAAATGTTCTATGGAGCATACACATGGTCGGACTTTCTGACAACAAGCTCACATGCAACATTTGTTGTCGGAAAATCCTATCGTATGTATAATACTTTTGGATTCCAATGGCTATTCCTTCATTTTGATGGGTGTCAAAGATTTCTGCACTGACTTTTATAAACTCCAAACATAGAAATATGAGAATTTGCAGTGGTTGGGCAATAACTTTTCCCATTCCACTGATTTGTGTAGTTACCATTTAAGGACATTTTCCACTTTAGGGTGATAATGCAAGTATTTTTCATATTTTTGTGTTAGAAGAAACTGTACACCCTACACCTGCCTATGGATTATGCCTCAGCCTAGTTCTGAAAGTATCCAAAAGCCACCTACTCTCTTACCACTACATCACGGATCATGGATTATACCATTTTGTAAACAACTGTGCATACTGTTGGCTCTATATAAGTCCTTTATAAAAATAACATTATTATTAATAATAATAATTATCAATACATCCATCATGACCCATGCTGTGCATGCTGATGAAACATAGTGATGTGCGCCATATTTCCTATGAACTTTGCAGCCTAGGAAATGGACTTACTGTTAAAATAACATGTATAACAGCTGTGTTCCACTTCCAAACAAAGTCCTTTCTTTCAAGGAACCAGAACTAAAGCAGTACAGAACAAACTAACAATAAAGCAATGTTTATATTATCAAAAGAAAAGAAAATAAGACTGAAAAAAAAAGAAGAAAAAGTCAATGGCACACGTGTTATGAAGTAAACAAACTGGATCTTTCCAACGGCACAGCAATGAATAATTAAATCCAGAAGCAGAGGTTGGACAGAAGTTTAGGATCCCATCCAATAAAAATCTGCATGTTGAAATCAAGAATTTTTCGAACAGTGGTTTTGTTTTTTTTGGCTAGGTAGGCAGTGCAGCAGATATTCAGTCCCTTTAGAATAATTTATATTCATCATAAAAAAAAATATATATATTTGTGACACTGCATGCAAAGTTTTACATTATGTTTAAAAAGATAGCAATGAATAGTTACATTTCATTTTGATGTATGGTTTTCAACAAAACAAAATAAACTGAACTAAACTAAACTCATACTGTTGTAAACCAGCAGAAACATGTATACAATAACAAATTAATTGTATATAATTGTATATATGGCTATAAAAAATAATTATTATAAATATATATATACTATTATATATATATATATATATATATATATATATATATATATATATATATATATATATATACACACTGAATATACACAGTATATATAGATTCAGATCTCTCCAAACTTTCTAAATGAAGGACCAATTTACTGTCCATCAGACTTTAGGGGGGGGGGGGCAGACTATGGCCAGTGGAGTAGAAAATGTACTGGATTCACTGGGTATAAACAATGCCCCAGGCTTGGTGGCCAATGGGAGTACATACATTACATAGTGCTTATGGTCAGTAGGAGGAGGAATAGTGTTCCATCATTGATGTCAGTAGGAAGAATATTGTCTCATTATTGGCGTCAGTGGGAGGAATAGTGCCCCATCACTGGTGTCAGTGGGAGGAATAGTGCCCCATCACTGGTGTCAGTGGGAGGAATAGTGTCCCATTGTTGGTGACAGTGGGAGGAATAGTGTCCCATCATTGATGTCAGTGGGAGGAATACTGCTAGATCATTGGTATCAGTGGAAGGAATTATGCCCTAATATTGGTGTCAGTGGGAGGAATATTGCTAGATCATTGGTATCAGTGGAAGGAATTATGCCCTAATATTGGTGTCAGTGGGAGGAATATTGCTAGATCATTGGTATCAGTGGAAGGAATTATGCCCTACTATTGGTGTCAGTGGGAGGAATAGTGCCCTATTACTGGTGTCAGTGGAAGGAATAGCGTCCCATCGTTGGTGTCAGTGAGAGGAATTTTGCTGCATCATTGGTGTCAGTGGAAGGAATTATGCCCTGCTGTTGGTGTCAGTGTGAGGAATAGTGTCCCATTACTGGTGTCAGTGGGAGGAATAGTGCCCCATTGTAGATAGCAGTGCGAGGAAGCATGTCCCACTGTTAGTGCCATTGGCAGGAATAGTGCCCCACGGACCAGAAAAGGGCTAGCAAAGGGCTGCATATGGAATTAATCAGAGAAGGTGGACATGTTGCCGGTTTGGTTAAAGATAGGAGACATGCTGCAGAGGCCAGTCAGAGACTGGCGCTGTTATGCACATACTTGTCTTGTGGTAGGGACTCTAGAATTTGTCAATAAAAATAAGGGTGACAGCCGTGGAGCATTATAAACAGAATAGCAATCATACTTCCCGGTTCCCCTTTAAAAAAGGCTTTTAAACAATGCAGGTAATAGCTGCTTTAAAGTATTTTTCAAGAAGATCCAAAGATGACATTTTAGGTTTAGGGCCTCAGATGTAAAATTGCATGCATGATTCCCTTTAAGATATAATATCTATAAGAATACACTATTACACAAATTATAAAGCCAGCACAGAGCTGAATCTGCAATTAATGTGAAATGTTTAAACTCTGAGAAGTTCCGGCATGTTACTTATGGTTTAATTGAATCAAACTGATTTTTCAAGGTTAACCTTTCAGTTTTAACTTGTGCCTGCTGTCTGTACAGATGCCACAGATACCAAGACATTAGTAATGTATTGCCATATATAGTTCTCACTACTACTGTACTACTATAAATGGCATAATGTGCTTACATAGATTTATTTCAAGAAACGCAGTCTACTTCTAGACAATGACATCAGGTTTTTTTTTTTTTTCTTCCATTGCTTGATGCTTGGCCCCAAATAAAAAATGGCAATGAAAAGTATGTCAAATAATGCTTTATATTTACTGGAACAAGTTGTGTATGTTTTAGAATGTTCTGTATAATACTATATGACATACAGACATCAGAGAAAACATTTGAGAAAACACAGGAGACAATATCTGGACTTTTTCTTAGGTCACAAGTGATTTTCATTTAGCTGCATTGAAAAGAAGCAAAAACCTGAAACCATCCTAGGAACTTTCCAGGAAACAAATATAGAGGCAGTAATCGCTGACTTGTTTTTGAAGGTGCATGTTTTGAGACTGTCATATTTTTTATTTTTTTCCTTCACTGCTAGGTGAATTACTGACCTGGAGCATACATATGTAGATTATGTGCTGATGCTCCAAAATGTACACATACTTGTTTGATGCAGTAGCTTAATAGTTAGTGGCATAGGGATAAGAAAGGTTGCTCCAGAGAATGAACCTTCCAAAACAAGTAAGCACTTATTGATCTTGTATTTATGTGTGGGCAATTCTCTAGAAGGACGAGTTCTGAGCACAGAAGTATACGGAGACTCTGTCACCTTGCCCATTCAGGACAAAGCGACAGGTTCTCTTGAAAGAACAACCAACGTTTGTTACCCCAACACTTCATATTCCTGATATGTGCCTGCTGTACCATGTACTTGTATGAGAAAGTATCTTGTTCTCTTTGTATTGCTATTTCTAGCACAGCAGCACCTGTGAAAGGAACCTTCCAACTAGAAGTTTATGCTTATTTGCATGTGTTTTTTACGTTTTCACTGGCTACATGCAATTTTGTATGCACTACAGTTGCACTTTATTGTATTTATTCAGGCTGTCAGCGCTGTGGTACTCATACCCTTTTTTCCATGTTTTGACCTATGTCATGTACAGCAGCGGCAGGCCTAATCACGAATTAGTACCCTTAGCGCGGGGGATTGATTTTTTACTATCACTCTAACCCCATGAAACTCACCTTCCTCCACAATCACTTGCCCCTCTGGAAGCTGGGAGTCCCAATTCTGTGAAAGCTCCAGATCAGATGTATTAGAGCGGCCTCTAATCATTAGAGCGTGTTCCATCATTGGTATCAGTGAGTGGTTAGATCATTGGTATCAGTGGAAGGAATTATGCCCTAATATTGGTGTCAGTGGGAGGAATATTGCTAGATCATGTACAGTAGCGGCAGGCCTAATCACTAATTAGTACCCTTAGCGCGGGGGATTGATTTTTTACTATCACTTTAACCCCATGAAACTCACCTTCCTCCACAATCACTTGCCCCTCTGGAAGCTGGTAGTCCCAATTCTGTGCAATCCCCCAATCAGATGTATTAGAGCGGCCTCACAACCGGTTCCCCACTGCGCATGCGCGAAACGCGCTGCACACTGCGCTTTGTGAGTGGCGGGGGAAGGAGGAAGTGGTCTGAACTTCCGAGGGACCTCACCGTGGCCAGGTCTCCCTGAAGTGGGGACAGGTACCTGTCAAAGACAAACAAGCGGCTTTTGGGTGGAGCTCCGCTTTAAGTATAGACATTGTTTCTCCACAGGCTAGTTAGAATAGGGCTTTGAATGGGTGTGAGAACAGGTTTAAGTAGTTAGTATTTGATTGGACTTCCACTTTAACTGAAAAAGTCCAAAGTTTTCATCCATTTCACAAAAGGCTACCTATAAACTTGATCCATTTAAAGTCCTCTTTGCCGCAATGCACATCTGTTAAAATGCAATATGTGGCGAGATAACTTGTATTGCATTAAGGCAACACATTAATTTTAAATAGACTGCACCAGAATGAACAGAAAATGTATCTGCAGTATATTTCCAGTGCAATGCATCATAATGCCATGTAATTATTACCATGCATTGCAGGGTGCTGCAACATCAGGTGTGAGAAACCATTTGGAATTATCAGAACACAGAGCACCAATGCAAATAATGTTCATTACCACAATGCAATAGTGTGAATTGGGCCCCTATACTCTTAAGATTTTTCTGTTACATCAAAAAGGTTCTGGTATCAGTATTGGAAACCCGCATATGAGAATCCAAATTCTATACTGTTGGTGTAAATAACTAACAAGGTCAACTATTGGCAACTGAGAAAGCCAATCCAAAAGTTAGGTCAATAACTTTATTTTACTACTATTAGTGCTTTGCTGAGTGATTTCTCACTTTTTGGCACATAACTAAAGAATTCACCAGGCAGGAAGTGAGGGGCATCTGCAATAGGAACACAGATGGCAATAAAAACTCCACAGGGGCTCTAGCCTTTAATCATTCCACTAAAATAAATACAACAGAAGTTCTAATCCTTCCCCACCCTGTCCTTTCCAAAACCCCCAAAAAAAGGTTTGGCTGAACATACACTGTGTACTGTGTTGTAACATAGTTGCAGCTGTGGTGGAATTTTTAGCACAATCCCCTGAGCTGTAAGGGAAAACAGTATTGTGCTGTTATACAGGAAGTTTCAGATCTTGGTCCTTTTTTATTGAAATATTAAAGGTAGCTGAATCCTGCGGATAAACATATTTTGAAATCACTCTTCTTATACAGCATTTGGTAGAATAAAGAAAAAATGAACCAGTCAAGTGGGAACATGAACACTAACAGCCCTTCTTAATTGCATGTTGCCTGCATGTAATTTTAATAATAAACAAATCATCTTCAGTGCACATGGGGAGCTCTTTGACCTGGGGGTGCACTTTTCACAGAAACAGGAAGTGAGAGAAAATCTCAACAAGGACGCTGATGGAATTTTTAAATCTCATGAGTTTTGACCCTTTTCGACTGAATATGGAAAAAGTAAAAAATGAATGTCTGGTGATTGTAAAGGCTACATTTTTATTACTTAAAATGTAAAAGATGTTATACTTAACCGCTGTTGCACAGAGAAGCCCCCTGCTTCCTATTCTAGAGTCCCCCACTGGTGCTGTCTTGCTCCTCTCTCTTCCAAGTGCCCCCTCAGCAAGTGTAGTGCTTGAGGGGGCACCCATACAGGTGCATGCTTGAGCTGCCCTGTGTGTGTCCATAGACATACACAGCACTGCTTGGCCACACCCTCCATTTCATCCTCACAGTGGGAGCCTATGGTTCCCACTGCTCTCAGTGTGTCTGGAGGATCCATGTTTAAACAGACTTTTATGACATAATGTTTAGGATTTCTTACAGTTGTCACTCGAGTGGGAGGCAGTGGGAATGGAGAATAAGTATCCAAATGAGGACCATTGTTTAGGTGACTGCTGTCAAGGGAGAGCTTTCACTAGACCTTGGAGATGTTTTTCTTCATTTATTGTTACCAGAAGTGAATTCTTCCCAAAGGGAACATGGACAGTACTAAAAACCTTTCCCATTTACTGAAAACCTAAAAGACAAATGTTTTGGCTGGAGTTCCTTTAAAAAGTGATTATGACATAAAGGTGTTTATAATAGATGTATAAAATTGTTCCCACTTTTAAAAACATAACGCCAATAGCCTGACTTGTGTAAAACATGAATCATTGTGACTTGCGTAAGACTTGTAACAGGCGTATCTGGAGACCTTTGCTGTAGCTGTAATGATATTTGCTTTAATTCGTTTTCAGAGGTTTCATCATAGCAGTCTGTACAAACACATTGGGGCCCATTGGGCAAAGAGCCTCAAATAGGATAGTGTTGCCTTTCTCTGCTGCCTGGGGCTAAAAGAGGTCTGTGCCAAGAACATTTGGAATAATGTTTTGCCCCCCCCTGATTTTGCTAATCTTTTCACATGATGATAGGGCCAACTGACATAACTACTTAAAACAGTGAGGGGGTGTCGGTGGTGGTGAGGGGGTGTCATTGGTGGTGGTGGTGGTGGGGGGTTTAGACAGAGGAACAACACATCATCCATTCCTCCCAGAAAATGTCTTCACTATTAGGTAACTTACACTAGGTGCACTAGACATGCTTTACCCAAATTACTAGCAATTGTTGTGTGCGGTATTCTCCTTCAATAACATTGCTAACAAATTTCCATATCTGGACTTAGATAATGCTGTTTTCCTTTCAAAAACCGCATTTTGAAATATGTCTTCAGTGCCGAGTACATAGCAGCTGTTCAATTAAATGTTCCCAGCTTCCCTGTTATTCCTTCAAGGACATTTATTTTCAAGAGGAGCTGATTTGTACATGTTAAATAGTTCAGATGACCCATGCTGACAAATGGTTAGATGCTGTGGGAATCTGTAACCACAAAAGAAAAAAAAAACAACAGGGAATTATATCCAACCTAAGCTAAAATGCAGTTGTCTGTCCTGCTCTACATTGAGGACTGTGATATAAAGGATCATTTTGTTGAATATATTCCAGGAATGTGACAGTCTGAATTAAAATGAGGAAGTTAAAGGGCATGAGAATCCACTGTCAATTCCCCAATGAATAGGCAAAGACTGCACAACAGTGCAATGGAATAATGTATTTTACTGCACAACCTGTAACATGCTCCCATTACAGCATGTCTTCATATTCCTTCATATGGTACAGCTGTCTGAGGTCTTTATTAGAGGACTAAATGTGCATTCAGCATCAGAAACTGCTGGTGTCATGCTTGTAATTTTGTGTAGTCAGCCTTTATTAAAGCAAAATGGCTCAGTGGTTTGTCCTTCATAGTTACATAGTTACATAGTAGGTGAGGCTGAAAAAAGACCATCAAGTCCAACCTATGTATGTGATTATATGTCAGTATTACATTGTATATCCCTGTATGTTGCGGTCGTTCAGGTGCTTATCTAATAGTTTCTTGAAACTATCAATGCCCCCGCTGAGACCACCGCCTGTGGAAGGGAATTCCACATCCTTGCCGCTTTTACAGTAAAGAGCCCTCTACGTAGTTTAAGGTTAAACCTCTTTTCTTCTAATTTTAATGAGTGGCCACAAGTCTTGTTAAACTCCCTTTTGTGAAAAAGTTTTAACCCTATTGTGGGGTCCCCAGTATGGTATTTGTATATTGAAATCATATCCCCTCTCAAGCGTCTCTTCTCCAGAGAGAATAAGTTCAGTGCTCGCAACCTTTCCTCATAACTAATATCCTCCAAACCCTCACCTTATGGTCCATGCCAATGGACCTTATTTTGTACAGTAAACATTTATGGGGAACTGTATCAAATTCTTTTGCAAAATCCAGATATCTAGATGGCAACTCACCTCCTCATAGAAGGTTAATAGATTGGTTTTGCAAGAACGAATCTTCATGAATCCATGCTGATTACTGCTAATGATACCCTTCTCATTACTAAAATCTTGTATATAGTCCCTTATCATCCCCTCCAAGAGTTTACATACTATTGATGTTAGGCTAACTAGTCTGTAATTCCCAGGGATGTATTTTGGGCCCTTTTTAAATATTGGTGCTACATTGGCTTTTCTCCAATCAGCTGGTACCATTCCAGTCAGTAGACTGTCAGTAAATACTAGGAGCAATTGTCTGGCAATTACTTGACTAGTTCCCTAAGTACCCTCGGGTGCAAGCCATCTGGTCCCAGTGATTTATTAATGTTAAGTTTCCCAAGCCTAATTTTAATTCTGTTCTCTGTTAACCATGGAGGTGCTTCCTGTGATGTGTCATGAGGATAAATACTGCAGTTTTGGTTACTGAAGCCCCCCGATTCCCTCGTGAAGACTGAGGAGAAGAATAAATTCAATACCTTTGCCATCTCCCCATCTTTTGTAACCAGATGTCCTTCCTCATTCTTTATGGGGCCAATATGGTCTGTTCTCCCTTTTTTACTGTTTACATACTTCTATGGTAAAGAAAAACCCATTCACAACACCCAGACAAGTGAAGGACACTCTCCAGGAGGTAGGTGTATCATTGTCAAAGTCTACAATCAAGAGAAGACTTCATGAGAGCAAATACAGAGGGTTCACCACAAGGTGAAAACCATTCATAAGCATGAAGAATAGAAAAGCCAGATTAGACTTTGCCAAAAAACATCTAAAAAAGCCAGACAAATTCTGGAAAAGCATTCCTTGGACGGATGAAACTAAGATTAATCCGTACCAGAATAACAGGAACAAAAAGGTGTGGAGAAGGCTTGGAACAGCTCATGATCCAAAACACACAACATCATCTGTAAAACATGGTGGAGGCAGTGTGATGACATGGGCGTGCATGGCTTCCAGTGGCACTGGATCATTGGTGTTTATTAATGATGTGACAGAAGACAGAAGCAGCCGGATGAAATCTGCAGTGTTTAGAGATATACTATCAGCCAAGATTCAGTTCACAGTACTAATGGGCAATGATCCAAAACACACTGCAAAAGCAACCCAGGAGCTTTTGAAGGAAAAGAAGTGGAATACTCTGCAATGGCTGAGTCAATCACCTGATCTCAACCCAATTGAGCATACATTTCACTTGCTGAAGGCAAAACTAAAGATAGAAAGACCCACAAACAAGGAACCACTGAAGACCGCTTCAGTTAGAGCCTGGCAAAGCATCAGAAAGGAAGAAACCTAGTCTTTAGACATGTGCAATTCGTTTAGTTTTTTTTTGTTTTTCGTTTTTTTTCGTTATTTTCGTTCGTTCGTTTTCGTACGAATGAACGAATCGTTCGAATCGTACGAATCCGATTAACGAATCATTCGAATCGAACGAATCCGAAAAACAACGAAAATCCGAAAAAAACTAATTAGAAACAACGAATGTACTAATGAAGAAAATCCGAAAAATGAAAACGAAGAAAAAATTCGTACATTCGTAACTTTTTTTTTTTTTTTGAATTGTAATTTTCCGTGTCCCTTACAATGGTGCTGCTAAACGTACTTTGAATGGATTGAACAAAAAAATTCGTACATTCGTAACTTTTTTTTTTTTCGATTCGTAACTTTTTTTTTCGATTCTTAACTTTTTTTTTTTTTTTTTCGATTTGTAGTTTTCTTTGTCTCTATTGAACAAAAAAATTTGTACATTCGTAACTTTTTTTTCGATTCGTAACTTTTTTTTTTCGATTCGTAACTTTTTTTTTCGATTCGTAAATTATTAAAATGTAATAATAGCATACACATTACATAAAATTATGAATTATGCTCCAATTACGAATCTACGAATGTTACGAATGTACGAATAAATACGAATGCGTCCGAAAAAACGAATCAACGAAAAAATAACTCTTACGAATGTACGAATCGTTACGAATACGAACACCGACGACTTACGAATGTACGAATCGTTACGAATCCGAACACCGACGACTTACGAATGTACGAATTGTTACGAATCAACGGAAACGAAAAAAAAGAATTTTTTTCAAAAACGAAAAAAACAAAACGAAAAAAAAAACGAATTTTTTTGTTGTGCACATGTCTACTAGTCTTTGGTAATGTCCATGGGTTCCAGACCCCAATATCCATTCAATATACTGCAGTAAATGTGCACAAACACAGTTCAATATACTGCAGTAAACGTGCACTAATGCACATCAATGTACTGCAATAAATGTGCACTAACACACCTCAATATACTGCAGGAAATGTGCACTAACGCACCTCAATATACTGCAGTAAATGGGCCTTAACGTAGTTCAATATAGTGCAGTAAACGTGCATTAATACATGTCAATATGCTGCAGTAAATGTGCATTAATACATGTCAATATACTGCAGTAAACGTGCATTAATACATGTCAATATGCTACAGTAAACGTGTGCTAACGCACCTCAATATACTGCAGTAAACCTGCCCTAAAACACTAAACTGACACTAAAGTAAAAATGAATGGTCGCACTACACTCACAGTGCACTATCACTACATTATCCACTTCAGCCCCCGGAAAAATTTACCCCCTTCCTGACCGGGCCATTTTTTGCGATACGGCACTGCGTAATTTTAACTGACAATTGCGCGGTCCTGCGATGCTGTACCAAAACAAAATTGACGTCCTTTTTTTCCCATAAATAGCGCTTTCTTTTGGTGGTATTTGATCACCTTTTTTGCGCTATAAACGAAAAAAAAAACTGACTATTTTGAAAATAGCTTTTTGCTATAATAAATATACCCCAAAAATATATAAAAAAACGAATTTATTCATCAGTTTAGGCCAATATGTATTCTTCTACATATTTTTGGTTAAATAAGTCGCATAAAGCGTATATTGATTGGTTTGCGCAAAAGTTATAGCGTCTACAAATAAGGGGATAGATTTATGGCATTTTTATTATTATTTTTTTTTTGCTAGTAATGGCAGCAATCTGCGATTTTTTGGGGGACTGCGACATTGCAGCAGACAGATCAGACACTATTAACACTATTTTGGGACCACTGACATTATACAGCGATCAGAGCTATATAATATCCATTGATTACTGTATAAATGTCACTGGCAGGGAAGGGGTTAACACTAGGGGCGATCAAGGGGTTAAATGTGTGTCCTAGGGAGTGATTCTAACTGTGGGGGGATAGGACTACCTGGGGGAGGAGACCGATTGTTGTTCCTAAGCAGTAGGAACAACAGATCGCTCTCCTCACCCCTGACAGAACGGAAATCTGTCTGTTTACATTGACAGATCTCCGTTCTCTCCTTCTCAGAAGCAATCGCAGGTAGCCATTGTGGCCATCAGCCACGCGCATGGGCTCCTACGTCACGCATCGGCGCGCACGCGTATGCCCTATACTCCTTAAAGCGGTTATATTCACACTAAACTGACACTAAAGTAAAAATAAATTGGTTGCGCTACACTCACGCTGCACTATCACTATATATATATATACTACGCTTACATGCTACACTCATAATAGAATCACAATAGCACACTATAGCACACTAACTTGCTAGTAGCAATGAACAGAGCCCTGTTCTATCTATCTACACTCCAATATCACACTGCAAATGGCTGCTCTGGGAAGGATGGAAGAGGGGGTGGGTCTATGAGAAATGTGCCATGCTTGGGCACAGTCATCATTACTTTCTCAAATCATGGCTCTGACCTTGTTCTGTGCCCTGATCGGGCAAATCCTTCATTGCTTCAGCCAATCAGGGCTTCCAATACACTGTGCGACACGCAGTACATTGTGGGGCACTAGGTGGGCCAATGTTCGGCCTGAATTTATGCTCGGGCCGAACTGTTAGCCCAACACTACTACCCACGTTTGGGGTGCCATTAAGAAATAATGGCACCACAAGCGCAATGCACATTTTAGCTAATTTTTCTTGCATTCCCAGAACACAAAGGTGTGAATGCAGCCTATTGCATGTGTTTTTTAACAGTGCAATGCTTTCAGCAATGTGACTGTTATTTTAAACTACTGTTAATAAAAATAAGGGTAGTTATGGCAATTAATGAGTGTTACAGCTTACTGAATTGAGCCTAAAGTCAGTTTCTTCTGGTATCACCATGCAACAGGTCATTGAAGTTAAATGCTTTTTAAATAATCATATTATATAAATTGGCTTGTAGTCAGCACTAATGCCCCTTTGACATAAGCCAGTTACCACCCTGCACTTGCCTGCCTCTCATCTGACAGGCTGTTTAGCCTGGATATAGAAGGCATAAGCCTTGTCTCAGCACATTCTTTCCAAGAATAGTCAAATGTGTGACAGTATGCAGGACTGATATCCCTACGTACAGTGAATGCTCAGGAATACATTCCTGCTACTTGGATTGGTAGAGGCTAATGCACAATGCCACAAGTCTCAGAATCATTCCCTTTTCTAGTAATGTATAGTGCACGTATACCCTTCACAATGCTTACAGATTATAAGAAGTGTGAGAATCTTCATAGAGAAATTTTATGGAAATTATTTAAGCAAATGCTTAACAATATATTTTTCATATTTTTCCTTTCCATTAATTTTAATTGTTTTAAGAAAACACAGAGAAGTACAGACAATCATTCAAGACAAAGGCTTGAGTAAGGCACTATAAAGGAATAGTAAAAAATAATAGAACACTACATAGTATAATTCTTCATAGGTCCCCTATATATTTTACCTGTTCAGCTTCACCAGTTGGGTACAATGTGAAGTATTTGCGTTTTCAGCATAAAATAAATCCTAACAGGGTAACTACAATGCCTACATATACCAAAGGTGTTAAGGGAAAGTACTTCTAGGTGCATCAATTATTTTCTGTGAGATACTTATTTTTAAGGTGGACAACATGTAGCATTTGCAATAAAACTAGCCTTGTTGCTAATTTCATTGTCAGCCACCCAGTTTGGAGAGAAAAAGCAAATATGCAGATCAGTCAGTGTGAAAACTGACACTGATCTAAGATCACATTGGCATAAATTGGGATAAAATCTTAGGAACAAACAACACTGAGGAGAGATGGGTTTGCTTTAAGAGCATATTAAATGAAGGCATTAGCCAATGCATCCCATTGGGTAATACATTTAAAAGAGCGAACAAAAGTCCTGGATGGCTTAACTCCAATGTAAAAATGCATATAAAAGCAATGAAGAAGGCCTTCAAAATATGCAAGGTTGAGGGATCATCATCAGCATTTAGACTTTATAAAGAATGCAAAAGAAATGTAAGGGTGCAATAAGGATGGCTAAGATAGAACATGAAAGACACATAGCAGGGGAGAGCAAAAAATAAATCTCAAGAAATTCTTTAACCACTTCCCGACCGGCGCACACAGATATACGTCGGCAGAATGCCTGTCTGTGCCATCGGGAGCGCGCCGGTCCGGACCCCCGTGAGTCTGGTCGCGGGCCCCGCGGACTCGATTGCCGCGGGGACACCCGCGGTCGTCTCACGGGAAGGCTGAACTGGGAGATGCCGAGATAAACAGCATCTCCCCGTTCTGCCTAGCAACTAGTGACCTAGCACCCTGTGATTGGAGCAGAGATCAGCATTCACTAGCTGACAGCCACACCCCCCCACAGTAAGAAACACACCCCTAGGCATACTTAACCCCTACACTGCCCCCTTGTGGTTAACCCCTTCACTGCCAGTGTCATTTATACAGGAATCAATGCATTTAAATAGCATTGATTGCTGTATAAATGACAATGGTCCCAAAAATGTGTCAAAAATGTCCGATGTGTCCGCCATAATGTCGCAGTCACAATAAAAATCGCTGATCGCCGCCATTACTAATAAAAAAAGAATATTAATAAAAATGCTTTAAAACTATCCCCTATCTTGTAAACGCTATAACTTCTGGCAAACCAATCAATAATCGCTTATTGCGATTTTTTTTACCAAAAATCTCAAGAAATTCTTTAAGTATGTAAACAGTAAAAAATGGAGGACAGACCATATTGGCCCCATAAAGAATGAGGTAGGACATCTGGTTACAAAAGATAGGGAGATGGCGAAGGTATTGAATTTATTCTTCTCCTCAGTCTTCACGAGGGAATCGGGGGGCTTCAGTAACCAAAACTGCAGTGTTTATCCTCATGACACATCACAGGAAGCACCTCCATGGTTAACAGAGGACAGAATTAAAATTAGACTTTGGAAACTTAACATTAATAAATCACCGGGACCAGATTGCTTGCACCCGAGGGTACTTAGGGAACTCAGTCAAGTAATTGCCAGACCATTGTTCCTAATTTTTACTGACAGTCTACTGACTGGAATGGTACCAGCTGATTGGAGAAAAGCCAATGTAGCACCAATATCTAAAAAGGTCTCAAAATACATCCCTGGAAATTACAGACTAGTTAGCCTAACATCAATAGTATGTAAACTCTTGGAGGGGATGATAAGGGACTATATACAAGAATTTAGTAATGAGAAGGTTATCATTAGCAGTAATCAGCATACATTCATGAAGAATCGTTCTTGCCAAACCAATCTACTAACCTTCTATGAGGAGGTGAGTTGCCATCTAGATAAAGGAAGGCCCGTAGACGTGGTGTATCTGGATTTTGCAAAAGCATTTGACACAGTTCCCCATAAATGTTTACTGTACAAAATTAGGTCCATTGGCATGGACCATAGGGGGAGTTCATGGATTGAAAACTGGCTACAAGGGCGAGTTCAGAGGGTGGTGATAAATGGGGAGTACTCGGAATGGTCAGGGGTGGGTAGTGGGGTCCCCCAGGGTTCTGTTCTGGGCCAATCCTGTTTAATTTGTTCATAAACAACCTGGAGGATGGGGTAAACAGTTCAATCTCTGTATTTGCGGACGATACTAAGCTAAGCGGGGCAATAACTTCTCCGCAGGATGTGGAAACCTTGCAAAAAGATCTGACCAAATGAATGGGGTGGGCAACTACATGGCAAATGAGGTTCAATCTAGAAAAATGTAAAATAATGCATTTGGGTGGCAAAATATGAATGCAATCTATACACTAGGGGAAGAACCTCTGGGGGAATCTAGGATGGATCTGGCGGTCCTAGTAGATGATAGGCTCAGCAATGGCATGCAATGCCAAGTTGCTGCTAACAAAGCAAACAGAATATTTGCATGCATTAAAAAGGGATTCATTCCAGAGATAAAACGATAATTCTCCCGCTCTACAAGACTCTGTTCCGGCCGCACCTAGAGTATGCTGTCTAGTTCTGGGCACCAGTCCTCAGGAAGGAAGTACTGGAAACGGAGTGAGTACAAAGAAGGGCAACAAAGCTAATAAAGGGTCTGGAGGATATTAGTTATGAGGAAAGGTTGCGAGCACTGAACTTATTCTCTCTGGAGAAGAGACGCTTGAGAGGGGATATGATTTCAATATACAAATACCATACTGGTGACCCCCCAATAGGGATACAACTGTTTTGCAGAAGGGAGTTTAACAAGACTCGTGGCCACTCATTAAAATTAGAAGAAAAGAGGTTTAACCTTAAACTACGTAGAGAGTTCTTTACTTCAAGAGCGGCAAGGATTTGGAATTCCCTTCCACAGGCGATGGTCTTAGCGGGGGGCATTGATAGTTTCAAGAAACTATTAGATAAGCACCTGAACGACCGCAACATAAAGGGATATACAATGTAATACTGACATACAATCACACACATAGGTTGGACTTGATGGACTTGTGTCTTTTTTCAACCTCACCTACTATGTAACTATGTAACATTGTTAAAGTGTTACATGATTATTTCATATTTTTTTGCTGGTTGATTTGTTTGCCATAGTTAGAGAGAATAGTCAATTGTCATACATTTGCTGGATTAAATGCCATCTTCTCTACACTAGGATTTCCTGTCCTAAATGGGTATTTCCAGGTGTTAGTAATATTATGAATACAGGACATGTTACAGCTTTCAGGTTCAAATTGTCCTTTGACATTCAGCAATTGGAAAGGGCAAATCACTGATTTTATTAATGATTCATCTATTTATTTTGATGCAAATTTGTCATGCTTCTCTGCTCCTATGTACACATCTGATCTAATGCCCTGCAAAGAAGGATTTCACCTCGGAAATCTTAATTTGCATTAATTTGCATAATTTGCATTGCCCCATGCCACCTAGGTCCCCATTTTCTACTGACCACCCCCCCGCCTTTCCAGTCACCCCCTCTTTCCTTACCAACTGGACCGACACCCTATGATCTCAACAAGATATCAATGACAAAACACCCTACATGCACCACATTAGACTCTCTCACAGCATACCAAGACTACCTCGACAAGCACAAGATCCCTTCCTCTGTCGAGAGACACTTCAAGCCACTTGAAACACCCACGCCACGGATGACTCTCCGAAGTTCACGAATTACAATATAAACCAAAAAACTTAAGTGGTGCAACATAACTGTAGCACAGAAGATACTTAAACTGGATACAAGTTATATAAAAAGTAAGACACTTTTACCAGGACAGATTTGATGAATAGACATATCCTATCAAGGTTTATGTTGGGTCAACTGGACAAGGAATGTACCTATGCCTATTTTACGTGTTGTTAAATGTACTGTCCATGTCCGATATACTTGTGCAATACCACATGCCAATTTATTTGATTTCATAAATAAAAACATTTTGAAATAAAAAAGAAAAAAAGAACTGTATGTTACCTAACATTACATAAAATAAGCACAATACAAGTGAAAATCTATAACAGCTATATTGATAACAGATGAGAAAGGCCCTGTAATAACCCAGCAGGTTAAATATCATTGGTATTTTAAAGTTCACTAAAATGGCATACACCACATTCATATTAATGACCATTCATCCTAAAGTAGGAAATTCATTTCTGTTTAGTAGATGGCTTAATATGTGTGAAAGAAATGACCCTGGAATATTCAATCCCAGCTGAAATTCGGATAGCTGAAAGGAGATAATGTCTTTGTTGCCAATATGAGAGAGTTTATATGTCAAACCACACAAATTCCATGTTCAAATGTTGCCAGCATTCTATCAAGAGAGTACTAATATAACTGTTTCAAGTGTCATTTAAGGACAATCTGAAAGGGAGTCCCATACTCCACACTGGAAAGGAAGGTTGTCTGTAATACTAAATATAATAGTTGAGTGTCAGTAGATAGAAAACCCAGTGTCAATTTGAACTTATCTCAATTCCTACTCTAATACATACATCCTAAACTCAGGCTTAACAATGGAGAGCATTGTGTGATTGTATGGTCAGCATTACTATATTGTGCTGGAAAGCACTATTAAATTCTAAAGAAAGCATTACCCTTAATTTAGGTGAGCGTAAATATACTGAATCTTTGAAGATGTGACTGACAAAGGCAAAACACACAATAACATATTTCCATAGCAATTCTACTATTGACTGGAACCAAGCTCGGTTAAAAAATAAAAAGTGTCAGTTTTATGTAATTAGGAAGGATTAGCGCAAGACTTGCCAGACATGAGGACTCTTGGGTGGGTGGTGAGTTTACCTATTTTGGTCAAAATACAAATAAATTCTTTATGATTTTGGGCTTTTAGATTTTTTGTGGAACATGTGGAAAAGTTACATTTAAAATACCAGCCAGTCCACCTGCTTAATAAATGGTATAGGCAACACTAAGTTGTATAGTGCATACAAAACTACATTTCCAATTTTTTGTATTTTGTAATCTGTTGCTAGCAATTCAAGTTTTACCTAGGTGTGTTCTGGGACCAAGCTTAAGTACTCCATGACAAGCATGCATCGGTTATACTATAGTACTGATGGTACAAATGGTACAAATCTGTTTAATGTACTTGTATGAGTGTATTTTTTGAAAATGTCAGAACCACCTAAACAACACTAAGCAGTGTGATCCCGCTGCACAGCTGTTCAGGACCTCTGCAGGGAGATTTCCTGGCATCACTGAAACGGCCATAACTGTCTGAGAGCTCAGCTGAAAGCCAAATTAATGTGGTCCCCATACATTTCTATGTGCTTTGTATTCTTCATGGTGTTCTGGATCATTTCTTTTTTTTTTTTTTTTCATAAACAGCCAGGCTGGGAGCTCTATTTACAGCCTTGTAGATGTCATGAGAAAATCTTTATTATATTTGAGCATGCAAAAAAAATAAACATAGACAAAACATGGGCAATGACTGCACTAAAAATCAGGCAACTATGATCCTGACCTCTGTTTGAGAAACTGCCTTTTGAACCAATCACCACAATTCCAAAACTGTGGTCTAACAACATGGAAACTAGGCTCGCCACACCCACACACTTCTAAACTTTTAGTTTATGTGGGAAAAAACACTTTACTCTTTCCATGGCCTCAAAGGCTTAAGAAAATTACATTTACATTCCTCATAATCCAAACACCCATGTTAATAAAAAAAATCTGTTTCTAGAACACATCAACCATTCTGAAAAATTAAACAGGAGATATAAGAGCAGAATCTTTTTAGAAATCCTACCTTCTGATATCATCCACTAGAACATTGGAACTGCTTTTACACAAAACAAGAGGCGGAAGGCACCATGCTCAGAATATCTAATGTCTTGTAGTATTTCATCTGAAATGGGCCAGCCTCTGTATTGTTCACAAAAGTGCTGAAATTCTGTAAAATGTAATGAAGCATTGTGGAGGCATACAAATCAATGCTTTGCAAATTGCATTTATCTGTTGCCAATGAGACTAGGGATTTTGCTTTACATTTGTTGTGCCTAATATGTTTGCATCTAACACAAATGCTTCCATATTAAGTAACATTTCTTCATACATACAGAGGTACTTTCACACATAAGACCCACTGATCTTCATGTTCTTTATACATGCTTTCTTCCTATTTGGCTCAGCTCAAGTAGCCAAAAAAGCAGCTCACAAAATATTGTTTTATTTAAACCATTTTAAAGAACCAGAAACTTTACAAAACTGTACAAAGCAAAAATGTACCAGTGTCAATAAGGATACTCACTGTCCAAAGTACCTACAATGGTCACATCGTTGCATTGTAGCATTCTTATATTGTTTTATAATTTTAAATATGAATGAATACTATTTCTATTTCTATTTAAAAATCTATCACTTCAAAAAGGTCCAACAGAATACACCAATTTTCTGTACATGACAATGATTTTAACCCCCCATTGTAGTTTCTGTGAAAGATCTTGTAGTACCATTACGGCCCAAATGGGCACCCTGCATTCCTGACTGAGCAGTCCTCAACATACAGAATACATGAGAAACAGCTTGCATATATCAGAGAACAAATGACCATATGTACATTGTTTAAGTTTCCTGTCATGAGAACTGGTTATTACTTACATGATGTTCAAGTCACTTGGGTATTATATTGACTAAATCCACCCTTTCCTCTGACACTACATCATACACCACACCAGGAAATTATTAGGCCTTGGGGATAGACTTTTCAGAGGCCTCTTTTCACTACACATCAACCTTTAACATGTTTCTTAACCTTTAAACCTACCTCTAAAGTGGCCTCTTAACACTTCTTAAAGTGAGCCCTTAACACATACAACTCACCAACCCTAACATTTAACCTAACCCCAAATATATGCCTTTAATACAAAATTCCTTAAACGAATAATAAGCTTAAATAACCAGTAAACTATGACTAACACAGGTTAAAGTGTTTATAAAGGCAAAAGTTTTTTTTTCTCACCGTAATGGATTCCCTGCATTAAGGTAAAACAACAAAACTTCTAGTTCAGCTCACCCCCCCCACCCCCTGGGCTCACCCATATACTTAACTGAGCCTAATCCTGATCCAGCTCTGTGCACGAGAGCAACAGCTCTTTCGCTCTGTTCTCCTATATTGGCTTAGAGACAGCAGCCGGAGCCATTGGCTCCCACTGCTGTCAATCACTGCCAGTGAGGAGAGAGTAGGGGGGTTGGGTGTCTTATGGACACACAGAACTGGCTGAGGAGTGAGCACACATGAGTGCCCCCATAGTAAGTTGCTTGCTATGGTAGTACTCAGCAAGGGGGAGGGCCTAGGAGTGCCGGGGGTGACCCAGAGAAGAGGAGGACAATGACAACAGAAACTACCCGAATGACCCTGAGTTTACATACCCTGGTGATTTTGGTCTGATAACATGCACACAAGGTAACCATCCTCACCTGTGATCTGTTTGCTTGTAATTAGTGTGTGTGTATAAAAGGTCAATGAGTTTCTGGACTCCTGACAGAACCTTGCATCTTTCATCCAGTGCTGCACTGATGTTTCTGGATTCTGAGTCATGGGGAAAGCAAAAGAATTGTCAAAGGATCTGCGGAAAAAGGAAATTGAACTGTATAAAACAGGAAAGGGATACAAAAATATATCCAAGGAATTGAAAATGCCAATCAGCAGTGTTCAAACTCTAATCAAGAAGTGGAAAATGAGGGGTTCTGTTGAAACTAAACCACAGTCAGGTAGACAAACGAAAATTTCAGCCAGAAGAAAGCCATTACTACGCAAATGCCACAAAGTATCCTGCTTACAATACACCAAACAGCACAGAGACAAGCCTCAAACCTTCTGCCACAAAGTCATTTGGAGTGATGAGACCAAAATTTAGCTTTTTGGCCACAACCATAAACGCTACATTTGGAGATGAGTCAACAAGGCCTATGATGAAAGGTACAGAGGTGGATCGCTGATGTTTTGGGGAAACATTTGCATTCATCAGCCAGGAAGCTGCACATGGGACGTACTTGGACATTCCAACATGACAATGATCCAAACACAAGGCCACGCCGACCTGTCATTGGCTACAGCATAATAAAGTGAAGGTTCTGGAGTTGCCATCTCAGTCTCCTAACCTCAATATCATTGACCCACTCAAACATGCAGTTCATGCAAGATAGCCCAAAAATTTACAAGAACTGGAGGCTGTTTGCCAAGAGGAATGGGCAGCTTTACCATCTGAGAAGATAAAGAGCCTCATCCACAAAATACCACAAAAGACTTCAAACTTTTGATCAGGGTCATTTGGGTAGTTTCTGTTGTCATTATGATTTAAAAGAGTAAACACAGTTGACTGATAATAAATGGCTTCAGCCAAACACTAAATGATGAGTAAAAGAAACGTTTTTGTGTTATCATTAATGTTCTCTGAAAAATGGCCCAGAAATCATAAATTCTGCCAGGGTATGTAAACTTATGAGCACAACTGTATTGTGTGAAGTATCTCTTCCTGCATATAGTGTACCAGATCCTTACCAGATTAAATGACCCAAAAAATAGAATTGGGTGTAATAAAGCCTAATATAATCAAATAGAAAAAAAAATCAATTCAGAGCATACTACACTATATGAGTTTTTTCTTTTTTTGGGGATACATGTGAGGAGAAGAGAGGACAGTAAGGACACTGAGGTGTTTATTCCAACCAATTCACTAAATTCAGTAAGGACCTGTTGGAGATACATAGGAACTGAATTGAAATTCATTGATTGAGACAGTACTGGGTGCAGAGGATAAGAGTCTTGTTCATCACCAGGAAGCGTTATAAATTTATCCAGCTGCTGAGAGACTGATTTTGGGATATTTGAGCCCTAATAAGATTGGATCAAGTACATTATTAATTTCCAAGATCATGGTGCCAAAAGACACTACTTTGCTCTTTTTATCCTCTTATTTGCCATATTACTTTATACCCAGAATATGGGTAATAGTGCAATATAGTCTGGGTAATTTACAAAAATTTAGATGGACCTGATTGGGTTGATATGTTTGACTAGTTTTAGTAGCAGTCACATGACTGCTATGTCCCTTCTTCCTCCCCAAGCTCAAAGGGATCAGGGTGGAGACTGATAATGACAAATGTTTAATTTCACCGGTATCTCCAACAGTGTGTAGCTGCTCAGTTGACAGCATGACTCCTGCCAGGAGTCGCTGTCAACCATCTGTCTTCAGGTCAAGAGTGCATCAGCTTGTGGCATCATATACTGACTATGGAACGACCACCACATAGCTCGTAAAAAAGCAGCCTGTAGTTAAAAAAGAAAGGAGTGGGGACACAATTTCACTAACATGGAACTGCTGCCATTGCCAAAAGAGACCAGGAAGTCAAGGATTGTTTAGGGCAGGGGTAGACAACCTCGGCCCTCGAGCTGTTACAAGTCCTATGAGACATTGCCAGACCCTGACAATCACAGGCATGGCTCATAGAGGCAGAGGCATGATGGGATTTGTAGTTTCACCACAGTTGGAGTGCCAAGTTTGCCTACCCCTGGTTTAAGGGGTACTGGCATGTTCACCAGATAGTTCATCCAGGTATTAATATATACATTAATAATAGCCTGCATTAGATGAACTGTGAAGGGCAGTGGGATGCACTGCTAAAGTTCATGATGAACTACCCTTAAAGGACAAGGAATAGATGACACTTGGGGAATTCAAATCGGATTTACCACTGAAAGCTTTGTGGTTGTATGTTCAGCCCTGTACTGAATGCAAGATTTCCACTCAGAACATATGCTCAATTTAATCTTTTTTTCTTCCCCATAAATGACAAACTACTGTGAAAAAACATTCGGCATTTCCTCTTTACATTTAGTTCAGAGCAATGTGGAAAGAATTGTATCCATTGGGAACAAAAAAAAAACAGGTGCACAATTACATCTGTGTGTGAGTAATTCTGAAAAAGTTTAGGCAAAATGAGTGCAATTCAGAGCTATACAGACATCCCATGTGTTCTCCATTCATGTGATAACTCCTATGTCTAATGTACGGGTACTGTGAAATCGCAGAGTCCCTGTAGATAATACAGATGATGCAGGCTGTTCTGCCAGGAACATATGGCCCATGAACCAGAGCTCTGGAACGGACTCCCACTTATTAAAAGGCTAAAAAAGATCCAGATTTTTATAGGAAAATAAAACATCTAAGGGGTGTTGTGCTGCAATATTAATACATTTTAAAGAAGAGGTGAAAAGTGACACATTATAAAAATCTGAGGTCCAACTAAAGTAATATCAGAATTACAGAATCAAAATAATTCAGTTATCTACCCTACCAGCAGATAAAAAGGTCTACCCAATTAATACAAATAAATTGTGTTAGCATCTTACAGTGGCTGGAAGTGCATTTCCATGGTAA
The DNA here is from genome assembly GCA_028564925.1 of Lithobates sylvaticus. Classification (NCBI taxonomy): domain Eukaryota; kingdom Metazoa; phylum Chordata; class Amphibia; order Anura; family Ranidae; genus Lithobates; species Lithobates sylvaticus. Next base: position 413,395,481 of record CM053027.1, read on the forward strand.
TGGGATTTGAACGTTTTCGTATTCATGTTTCTATTTATAGTTTGTAGTATTAAAGTGGAAGTTTAGTCAAAACTTAACTAACGCCAAACCTACTCTCTGCCACATTCTACAGTGCCCTGAAAAAGTATTCATACCCCTTGACATTTTCCACATTTTGTCATCTTACCACCAAAAATGTAGATGTATTTGATTGGGATTTGATGTGATAGACCAACACAAAGTGGCACATAATTGTGATGTAGAAGGTAAATGATAAATGGTTTTCAATTTTTTTTTAACAAATAAATACGTGAAAAGTGTGGCGTATATTTGTATTTAGTCCCCTTTACTCTGATATACCTAACTAAAATCTAGTGGAACCAATTGCCTTCAGAAATCACCTAATTAGTAAACAGAGTCAACCTGTGTGTAATGTAATCTCAGTATAAATACAGCTGTTCTGTAAGCCCTCAGAGGTTTGTTAGAGAACTTAGTGAACAAACAGCATCATGAAGGCCAAGGAACACACCAGACAGGTCAAGGATAAAATTGTGGAGAAGTTTAAAGCAAGGTTAGATTATAAAAAAAAATATCCCAAGCTTTGAACATCTCACAGGACTAGATAGATTAGGTTTAGAATGTGGAAGAGAGTAGGTTTAGAGTTATTTTTTTTTTAAATTTTGACTAAACTTCTACTTTAAATATTTACTGGGGCATCTACTGTATATTCATACAATGACATGACCATGCTAAGCTTCCTGCTTAGTAGTGCTGCACAATGATTATGTTGTACTATTTTCCTTTCTCAGATTTACAGAGAACAATAAAATCTTTAGTAGGCTCATCACATTAACTGTTTTATTCCTGAAGTTTTTGTACACGTTAAATAACTATGCATGCTGAACTGAAGACTTGCCAACAAACAAACCACTAGAAGGAGAGTCTAAAACTGGTCTATTAAAGTCATAATAATATGACAGTACAAGCCATTTGAAAAACATCCTCTAAGTAAATTAACATTAAAGTCAGTCTCTGGCATACCAAAAAATATATAACAAAATCCCACACCACCCCCTTTAACAACATTTTTTCTTAATCTACCTAATGCCCATTTACTTATTTATGGCCATGTAAAGTGCTAGGTCCAAAGTCTTATTTCTTCTGGACTGCAAAGTGGGGTAGTTCTTATTCAAATGCCCATGTCATTCCCTGGAGACATTGACACATCCCATTGACTGTAATAGGTAATGTCCTCATGGGGTAAAGAATATGCCAGTGGCATGATGACATCACGACAAAGGGTGGCAGCAATATTGGCGGTGTGGAGCAACTAATCTTAACTAGAAGAAGAAGCAGCATTATGGACTAGGGTCATTAAAAAAGGTATTAATCAGACCATAGATTATGCTCTTTCCCCATCAACACAATCAGCGTTGAAGAGGGAATCCCTCCCGCAGTGCTATTATTTTCTGCTGTTGGGGAGCGCAGGGAGTTTTCCCTGCCAGCAGAACACAATGGTCACTGCTGACGGCTATGCAGTAAAAAATGCACAGTAATGTGCAGTTTCTGGTGTGAATGGGCCCTTAGTGTTACACACCTGCAGCAAAGAAAAATCAGGCCTCCTGCCCTGCTATACATCTTTGTGTTGTTTGACTGATCTGTAAAAATCTCCAGGCTGGATACAAAGAAAAACAAATTCCTTGATAGGTGAAAAAGCAACCATTAATGTATTTCATTTGTGTATTTAGCTGTTTGCCTGCATTTCAGCTTTAAGGGTTTATATACACTAGCATGGTGCATATTTTCCTCTTCCAATGGCTGCTTAATTTTATTGGTGTGGTCAGAATGTAGGGAAATCACATGAGGTTTGGGAAGTATCCTGTCTGCAATCACTAAAGTTGAGACTGCTGCTCAACTAATGTATATTGTTTGGGATATATGATCACAAAAAATACAATAAAGATAGAAAGGGTTAACAAATAACAAACTAAAAAAAATAATATCTCACCATTACTTTAGTGTTTGCTTAGTCAAAACCTTTTGCATTCATTTAATAGAGTAAGGGAGTATTAGAACCTTTTTTTTTACTGCTATTGGAGGCTCCATTATTGAAATTTGACTTTACTATATAGGAAGTGAGGATAACTATCCAATTGCAACACAGAGAGAAAAGTAAGGCACTTTTTGTTGAGTATCAGCATTTTACTGCTTTTTGTGTTAATTTTTTCATCACTTCCTGTCTGGTAAAATGGTTGTCACTTGGACAGAAAATGAGGAAAACTCTTACTGAGCCCCATATAGTAGTAAAAAACCAGAAGAGATTTCCCTACTCTATCTACAACTGAAAATCGTCATACACTTTTAACAGATTCATCAACCATATACTGTAGTTACTGTTGTTATTGATTTATTAAAACCTTCATCTATACACTTTACCACAAAGTCTTAAGCCCCATACACACGGTCGGATTTTCCGATGGATTCTGTCCTATCGGAAATTCCGACCGTGTGTAGGCACCATCGGACAGTTTCCATCGGATTGTCCGACGGACAAAGTTCTATCTCCTGCTGGAAAAATTTTCCGACAACAAAGTCCGATCACACCAATTCCGATCGTGTGTAGTGAATTCCGACGGACAAAGTGCTACGCATGCTCAGATCACATTACAAGACCAAAGCTATTGGCTACTAGCCTCTACGTAGTCCCATCGTAGGCAACAAACGTCACCACGTTCAGAATGATCGGATTTTTTGACAACTTTGTGCGACCGTGTGTATGCAACACCAGTGTCGGACTAAATCCGTCGGAAATCCGATGGATTTTGTGGTCGGATTTTCCGACCGTGTGTATGGGGCTTAAATCTGCCCTTGGATTGTGACACCACAGCAGTACTTTGAATTCTTCACTCTTCTCTATAGATGAGTGGAGGATCAGACATTCCAACATCCTCATCTGTAGATGAGTAGGAAGACATTCCAACAAGTTTAAGAAGATCTCTGTGATAATTACCCTTTAGCACATCAAAATGCAAGCTTTAAACCAAATTCATACTTATTTTATTGGGCTTTTGAGGCAGTCTTGCTTTTTAAGCATAACATTGGTTTCATTTTTTAATTCAAGGCAACTTATTTGCTAGTTTGAATTTTCTTGAGAAAAATTAACAAATAAAGTCAGTCGTTTATAAGGGTCTAATATTTTTACTGATTTATTTTTCCTTCCTAAATGTGTTGTCCTTCACTGCCTAAAATAATATAAGAAACACCATATATCTTTGCCAGTCAAGTGTCAGAGTATAAATATTTCTGTATCTAAGAACAGATAATCTACAAGTAGCATTTTCTTAATTCTTAAGTCCCAGTTCTAGATGGCATAGCCTCTTAAACAAAAAGCATCCCTGTTTCTAAATCGCAAAATAAGCAATAAAAAGACTAACATTCCACATGATCCCATAGTAGGCCCCACTTCATGGTAATCCCTTCGTCCATCGAACTCTCTGTATACAGAAGGTGTATTTTTAAAGTGGGTGTTAAAGCAGAAAGATTAAAACCAGATACCATAATGCATACTATAAATCATTATTACGAAAAACTGCAAGTGATTATTTAGTAATGACTTGTGGCTATGAGAAAAACTGTGGAATTCCTTGGGTAAATGAAGATTTTAGATTTATTTAATCATATGTGACTGAAACCAAAACATAAGCCACACATTGTACTTGTAAAGTGGCAGAGGGTCATCTGTCTCTTATATTGACAGCAAAAATTTAGTGGCGACTTGTGAATTGTGAGCATTTGTATACAGTGCATGGACATATCTTCACATTTCTGACATCCATAAAAAAAGGGGTTCTTACCCGTTTTGGTGTCACAAACAGCTAGAGAAATTTTTGAGAAGGATTCTAGGGTGGGGAACCTGATGGCTGGAGTTTATATATATATATATATATATATATATATATACGACAAAACAGGTCTCATTCTATTGGATATATGAGTTGAAGTGCTACTCACCCTTTGGTATGAATGTTGAATGGGATTGACGGGGGTGAGTGGCACTTCACTCATGTTAGGTTTGTTTGGGTATATTTATTTAGTGACGTATTATCATCCAGTTATCTTCACCACTAGTGATTATTCTTTTCATGCCATAGATTGGTATTGGTTCCATTATAATGAAATTCATACATCTGTTTTATTACATTTCATACTGTATGGTATACTGTATGTGAGATCGATCCATATGGTCCATTTTTTCATTACTTTTTCTCCCCCTTCTCCAATGGGGTGGTTTCGTGTATTCCTTGAGGCCTTTTTGTAGTATATTTTCTATATTGCTTAACTTCGTTTTTTAATACTCTTAATCTTTCTGCCCTGATGTCATGAAACGTGAGCATACGATCTGTGCCAACACACATCAGAAGCTACTCAACGGAGTGCAGATTGATTCCCCTTGGCTGTGTCACGTGGTTCGCGCGTCTGGAGTTATGCTCCAGTGGCGTCGAGCGTGGTGACGTGACACTGCCGGGGGTTTCCGTCATTGGGCAGTGATGCGTTCCAACCATCCAGGATGCGTTCCAGTTATACAGGACGCGATGTTGTGTTTACATCCTCATCGGATGTGATGTCACGCTTTTAGCCACACCGGATAGGTTGTTGTTTGCGCCCTCTACGACAAAACAGGAACAATTATTTAGAGAGGCAATAGAAATTGAGTTTAGACTTACTGGGACTGGAGGGCAAGTACAAGATCAGTGTAGACAAAATAGGAACTTAAAGTGGATCTTCACCATCAAAGTAACCATCCCTCATATCACCCCTCCTCCCCTCTTCTACACAAATAGCATTTTTCTATATTTACCTTTTTTTTTCAGGTTGCCACCTCCCCTATGCACGTCATTTGCCCAGGTTAATTACACACATTGTGCTCCCTTTGCCTCCTGGGATATGAATATTACAAATCCCAGGAGGCATAGTCTTTCATTCAGTAAAGGAGGAGGGGGCAGTTATAACGATGATGTCACAGAAAAATCTGTTGGCACAGGACCCAGGGGTTGCAGAAGAGAAGAGGATCTTAGCAGGACAATTCTGGATCTGGGTCAACTAACTAACATTTTCGGCTAACTCAAGGAGCAGGTGGTATAGTGTATTCTGAACTAACCCATGGATTCCAGATCTTATGAAACTTTTTTGGACAGCCTCTGGCCTCGTACGTCAATTTATATAGAGGTCTAACTTGATTGACTATTGTGAGCCAGAAGGCTATAGTGGGTGAGGATTGGGATTTCCAGTGCATAGTTATCGTTTTCTTTGCATAAAACAGGATAATTCTTAGAAAGGTTTGTACATTCTTAGATATACTTAGATATAATTTCATCGTCTATATATCCCAGCAGGCATCTCAAGGGATTACATATGTTAGGCAACTGAGTGAGGGAGCTGATAAGGGCCGTGACCCCCGACCAGAATTTCCTAATCGGCGGGCACTCCCACATTAAGTGGAAAAATGTACCATCAGCCTTGCCACATCGGGAACATGTTGCGGAGGGCAGTCTCTTTAGTCTATAGAGTAAACAAGGGGTAAGAGTTAGATGACTATGTTTCGAAGGCCAAACTGTGTCATGGCGGCATGGCGTATCTGCAGATATCGGAAGTAGGCTGCAGGAGGAAGGCCATAATCCCTGCGAAATTCAGCAAAGGAGCGAAAAACATTCCCCAAAAATAGGGGGGAAATCAGTCTAACCCCCCCACTTGAAACAGAAACTCCCATCTGTTCTGCGAAAGAATTTTGGTAGACCTGGGTTACCACACAAGGGAGCATTGGGGGAATACATAATATGCGTGTTGGTCGGTAGTAGCTTCGAAAGCTTGAATATCCTTGTGGTCATAGATAGAACTGTCGTACCCTCCCGTCCTCTGGTGGAAAGACGATATATTAGGTTTTGAAGGGATTCATAGGACGTGAGAATGGCTGCCTCCAATGCTGTTGCAGCATTGTTTTCCTCGGGGTATAACCATCATGTGCATGGGTTTTTGGGGATGTATATTGGGGAGTTACTCAGAATATATAGGAAGCGTGGTAAAAAGATCATTTTAAAAATATTTATTCTAACCAGCAGTGTCAGTGGAAGGTTGGTCCAGGTCTTAAGCATATTCCTCATTCTACTAATGAGTGGATCTAAATTAATTTTACTGTATCTCAATGCCTAGGTAACAAAAGGTATGTACAATCTGTAATGGACATGAGGGTGGTAGAAATCGACACAGGGATTTATCCCAGTTTACCTGGAAGCCAGAAAAGTGACCAAAGCACTGGATAATATCCAGTAGAGTAGGGAGTGACGACTGGGGGTCTGCCAAATATATCAACATCGTCATCCACGTACAAGGATACATTTTCTTCCAGGCCCCCAGTCATTAGTCCCATGACCTCCCCACTAGACCTGATCAGCGCTGCCAGTGGCTCTATCGCCAGCTCAAATAGTAGTGGCGATAGAGGGCCCCACTGCCTGGTGCCCTTGCATATCATTAAGGGGGTGGAGATAGCTGTATTTACTCTCAATCTAGCTGTAGATTTGTACTATAGTAACTGAATCCATTTAATAAACGTGTCACCGAATTTCGCTAAAACTTTCATTAGATACGGCCATTCAACCGATTTAAAGGCCTTATGAGCATCCAAGGCTAGAACAGCCCTGGAGCCCATTGCATCATGGGTGGCCTGCATGTTGGTAAAGAGTTGCCATAAATTAATTGAAGTCGATCTTCCAGGGATAAATCCTGTCTGATCCGCTCCAATGAGAGTAGTAATGACCGTATTTAATCCCAGAGAAGATGGTTCTTGTGAGGTTTGGGGATAAGGACAATTAGCACCTCAGACATAGAGAGCATCAGCTGTCCTGTCTTCAGGGCATAACTGTATACCCTGAGGAGATGTGGAATCAGTAACTCTCTATATTGCATATACCATTCTATAGGGAATGCATCCAGCCCTGGCATCTTATTTCTAGCGAAGGACTGTTTGGCTTCTCCTATTTCCTCGGTCGTTAGGGGGGCATCTAGCAATGAGACCTGAGAATCTAGTAATTTTGGTAGTGAAATATCCGGCAAATAGTCGTCTAATTCCACAATAGTGTAATTGGCCGGAATCCACTTTAAGTATGATTCAGATTAAGTGGAAAGGTGCAGACAATCACAGATTGAAGAGGAAGAGGGAGAGGAATGTAGATATGCATGTGTAGGCAAGTTCTATATGTGCATGTTATTCAATAAATGGTGGCAGGAATCAATGCAGCACAGTGCTTGGTCTGTATCCCTCAGAATTAACTTGCTGCTTACAGCTCAAAGTACAGATGGAGTCATGTGGAGAGGTAGAGCAAAATTATAGTCTGGTTTAATCCCCTGTTGACAGACCAGCATAGTCAGATAACTAAGGAGAGTCACAACCAGGGGTTCTAGATAAAGAAAGCAGGTCCAGATACCCCGGCAGGATCATTTGCAGATGACCAAAACAGACCAGGTCAAAAATCATACAGGTCAGAATGAAGCTCAAATGCAGAAACAGAAACTGTCTGGGAGGCTGAGTCAATATAGATTGGCACAAATAGTCAATATCAATATCATTATCAATAGTAATCAAAAGTCAATATGACAGCTCTAAAGAAAACACAAACAAGGAACAGATAAGTCATGCAGATGAGGTGAAATGGCAGACTAGAGCCAACAAAAGCCAGTAGGTTGTTAATAAAAAAAGGTGCAGAAAAGAAACCAAACTTCCAGAAGCAAAAAGAACATACAAAAAGAGCAAACTACGGACTTGGATTTTGCTGGATTTACAACTGGCATCATGGTAATGGGAAACACAAGTGCTATATGCTGCTTTTAGAAACAAACTCAAAAGTAGTCTGCCACAAGTAATTGAAATGCCCACCAGAGCTTGAATATCAACCCCCAGCAGCTGAGCTAAACACCAACACCCCCTGAAGTATCAAAGTTGGGCAGTTGGACTCTTAGATTGCCGCAATTACCCAGGCATTTGTGTTTTTCTTCTGATATACAGTATTTTTAAGAAGCATTTTGTAAGAATCCAGAACAATGCTGTGTTTGACTTGATCCTGAATACACGATATGCCATTTGTACACCAGGTTGCCTATTTAAAGCAGATATGAGGTACATCAAGAGAAAGGGGATAGACAGAGCCAAACCGGAGGAAGGGCCTTGTCATTGGATACCTTGGCAGCTGAAGGCCTTAATGTAGCATAATGGAGCAGAAAGAAATTAGTAGAAATGTAATATTATTTGTTATGTACATATGGGATGTTTCAGAGAAGTCTAATTGATATTTAGGATACCATTTTCTTGGAGAAAATCAGTTGGACCATGTGGAAACATTTTTTACTAAGCAGGTTTTCTGAAGACAAACACACAAGCCATTCTTTTAGAGACAAACAATGTAAAAACACTTGAAACCCAGGATGTATGATTCTGCTATCAACAGGAAGTCACACAATATCATACGTCTTTCAGCATGTGCGACTTTCTAGGAAGTGACATCACTTTTTCCTTTCTAATTAGGCTAGAACTGATTTTTTTTTCTTTGTATCCTGCTGTGTAATGGCTGTACCCCTTAGATTTCATAATTCACCTTCATTCCACTTTACTTTTCATTGAATTTGACCCTCCACATAGCACATAAAGCCGATGACTTTCAGAAATGTAAGAAGTAAGGATTACTGAAACCGGTGTAAGCTGTATGTCAGAAAATATTGCTCTAATAATGTTATCTTAATTTTGAAATATCTTCTGTTTTGGACTTTTGAAAATTTTAAATATTTAACAATGCCTGATTTATGAACAGAGGTACAGTTACTAAAACTTGTGCACTCAGAATCTGGTGCAGCTGTGCATGGTAGCAAATCAGCTTCTAACCTCAGCTTGTTCAATAAGGCTTTGGCAATAGAACCTGGAAGCTGATTGGTTTCTATGCAGAAGTGAGCCTGATTTTGCACTTTCCAGCTTTAGTAAAAAAACGCATAAGTGATTTAGGTGTAGGGGTTCTGATGGAACTAAATTAGTGACTTTTCTTTAACCTCTCTGGCGGTTTTCCCGAGTGTGGCTTGGGGTTAAATTTCAGTATCATTAGCGGTAACCCCAAGCCACACTAGGGATTCCATCTCGGGATCCTGGTGCAGTGTACTTACCTTGTCCCCAAGATCCTGCAATGTCCCCCCACTGGGTCCGTGGGCTCTGTCCTCCAGCCCAATGCCTCTGTGTGCCGGGCTCTGTTCCCTGTGAGCGACGCACTGGGGCGGAGCTCGGCGGCAAATTCAAAAAATAGAAAATTCATAACACATACAGTACACTGTAATCTTACAGATTACATTACTGTATGAAATCATTTCACCTCCCTTTTGTTCCTAGTGGTTTGTCCAGTGCCCTGCATGCAGTTTTATATTATATTTATATATATATATTATTTCTGCCTGGAAACTGGAGATTGTTCATAGCAACTAAAAAGTGTCCCTTTATGTCAACAGTGGTTTTAGACCAGCTAGAAAACAGTGATAGTAAATTAGAACGCTTGCAGAATTGAGCGATAGTGAATAGTGGGGAAATTCCTTTTATTATTATTATATTATTATTTTTTATAATTATTTATAGTTATTTATTATATTATAATTTATGATTTATTGTTTCAAACTTTATCATACCTGGGATATCTACTAGACTCCTTTTTGGACAGATTTAAGTGTGTTATTGCAAAGAATTACAGGCCTACAATATAAAATGCCAAATTTCTATGCAAAACAATTGTACCGCTTTGAGACGCAAAAATCTGACATAATCATACCGCCAGGGTGGCTACGAAGATATACATTTAAGCTGTTTTTTTAGATGGTCAATAGATATATACACTATATTACCAAAAGTATTGTGATGCTTGCCTTTACATGCACATGAACTTTAATGGCATCCCAGTCTTAATCCGTAGGGTTCAATATTGAGTTGGCCCACAATTTGCAGCTTTAACAGCTTCAACTCTTCTGGGAAGGCTGTCCACAAGATTTAGGAGTGTGTCTATGGGAATGTTTGACCATTCTTCCAGAAGCGCATTTGTGAGGTCAGGCACTGATGTGGATGAGAAGGCCTGGCTTGCAGTCTCCGCTCTAATTCATCCCAAAGGTGTTCTATCGGGTTGAGGTCAGGACTCTGCATAGGCCAGTCAAGTTCCTCAACCCCAAACTCGCACATCCATGTCTTTATGGACCTTGCTTTGTGCACTGGTGTGCAGTCATGTTGGAACAGGTAGGGGCCATCCCCAAACTGTTCCCACGAAGTTGGGAGAATAAAATTATCCAAAATTACTTGGGATGTTGATGCCTTAAGAGTTCCCTTAACTGGAACCAAGGAGCCAAGCCCAACTCCTGAAAAACAACCCCACACCATAACCCCCCCCTCAATCAAATGATTTGGACCAGTGCACAGAGCAAGGTCCATAAAGACATGGATGAGCGAGTTTGGGGTGGAGGAACTTGGCTGGCCTGTACAGAGTCCTGACCTCAACCCGATAGAAAACCTTTGGGATGAATTAGAGCGGAGACTGCAAGCCAGGCCTTCTTGTCTACATCAGTGCCTGACCTCACAAATGCACTTCTGGAAGAATGGTCAACCTTTCCCATACCTCTGAAATACCTCCTCCAAGACCCTGAAATTCTAGCAGACATCTCCAAAAAAATTACCCAATATTTGTGAGACTAATACTACTGAGGGGTTGTGACAAGGGACTCGTATGCACAAAGCGGTGATACGTGGGCGTGCTAATTAAACATGGCGCGAGGACTAAAAAACAGAGAACTGCCCAAATTTCGGCCCTACTTGACAGACTCAACAAGTTAGAGACTGCACACAAACAAACACCGACCAGAGCGCTAGGAGCGGAACTGGACACTGTACGTAATGCAGGTGAAAGACCTTCTGCATTTTAAAGCCAAGGCCGCACTACAAATCTCCCGCAGGAAGATGTATGAGTCCGGGCAACAAATTGTGGGAAATTACTAGCGCAAGCACTGAGATCACAGGCCGCGGCATCGTACATTCCGCACACTACACTCCCCCACCAGGCCAAAAAAAAATCCCTGCCCCAACAAAATATCCAGGAATTTAAGCTAATTCTATGAATCTCTTTACAATCTGAGGGGGAAAAAAACCCTCACCTGAACATATAATGCAATACATAGCTGACTCAGCCATGCCCAACTTACCAACTGAAACACGAGCTATTCTTGAAGAACCTATAACCCTGACCGGACATACAGACAGCCATAGGAGACACCAAACCAAACAAAGCACCAGGACGGATGGTCTTACGATCCAATATTACAAGGCCCTTTTCATCACTAGGTAACCACCTGACTCTTTAACGACCTAGGTAAAGGGAACTCCATGACACAACACTACAGGCACAGATAGCAGTAATTCCCAAAGAAAGGGAAGGACCCGACCCAATGCGGAAGCTAACCCGACCATAGCTATTTGCACTATCCCTTGAAACCCTTCTTATGTCACGTACGGCGAACCACCCTGATATCATGGGCATAGGGTTAAATCAAACCCAACATAAAGTGTCCGCATACGCTGACGACTTTATGTTTTCACTCTCTAAACCCAACGTCTCGCTTCCTAATCTTCTAACGCGAATTCGCTACATACAACACCTTATCCAATTTGAAAATTAATTTTACAAAATCAGAGGCAATGGGAATAAACATTTCGCCCTCTCAACTACCACACCTCCAGGCTAGCATTAAATTAAAAGTGGATCGAGAATACCGCTTTGAAATATCTGGGTACATATATACCCCAAAAACTCTCATACCTATATGACCTTAACTTCCCCCCCACTCCTAAAAAGAGTAAAAGAGCTACTTAAAACATGGCAGCCAGGACTGCACTCCTGGCTAGGCCGATGTAACATCCTGAAAATGATGATCCTACCTAAATTTCTCTATTTAATGCAGGCACTACCCATACATATCCCGTCCTCCTATTTCAAGCAAGTACAAGCAGCACTCTCAGAATTTGTTTGGGCCAAGAAGAAACCTAGAATAGCTCATACACTACTGGTCCTCCTCCCCAAACTACACGGAGGATTAACCCTCCCCAATGTCCGTGCCTACTACCAGGCAATACACCTGGGAAGACTGATTGATTGGTGCCGCCACAGGACACCAAATTATGGACCCAAATAGAGCAGGCACAAAGTGATATCCCCCTCCGCGGCAGCCCTTGGTGTTACTCGAGTCTGCCACTAGAGATTAGACAACACCCATTGATCGGAAATACATCACGCATATGTGCTCGCCTCATAGATCAGACTTCCCTCTCATCCCTGAACTCGCCCCTCTACCCGATACTGGGCAACCCCCTCTTTACTCCAGGTATACGAGACGAACCATTCAGAAGTCTTATGGGGTTGGGCAAGCACCAGGCCTCCCACTTTAGTGAAAATGGACGATGGAAAACAGCAATGGAACTCTCAGACCCTTCAGGGCCATTCCAACTGGACTTCATGAGAGCTCTCCAGTTGAGCCATTTCCTAAGCTCCATTACACCCCCAACAGAAAATGACCTAACACTGACAACGCTAGAAGAGACCTGCAACGGTACGGGGACCCTTACACACACACTTTCACTGACCTACGCCCTCATAAACACACCATCAGACGATTTCACACCCCCAGGGCTTCTTAAGTGGGAGGAGGAATTGGGAATACAACTTGACTCTACTAAAAGACAACGAGACCTCAGATATACACATAAATCCTCCCATCTGCGCCAAGATACAAGAAACGAATTATAAAATTATCTCAAGATGGTACAGAACCCCAGCACTATTACACAAGATATTCCAACAACTTCAGACCGATGCTGGCGATGCCAAGCTGAAAAGGGAACCTTGCTCCACATATTCTGGTCCTGCCCCAAACTGACACACTTCTGGACAGTGATACGCGAAACAATCCAAAAACAAACGGAACGAGTCATTACAGACGACCCAGCTTTTTTCCTCTTGCATATCTCAGAGACTCCGGACAAAAATTATAAATTGACCTATGGCTCCAAAAGGTGGAGGACATACGGAACATGGAAGACCTCATACTCACAGCACAGCGGAAACAAGGCAACTATGCATTCCGACGAAGGTAGAGACCTGAGAGGCTCATAATAAGATATGTAAGGCACTAAGCGTAAGGATCCCTGAAAGACACACTCCTAAACCTTGTGGACAGCCTTTCCAAAAGGTTGAAGCTGTTATAGCTGCTAGGGGTGGGCCAACTCAATATTGAACCCTACGGACTAAGGCTGAGATGCCATTAAAGTTCATGTGCGTGTAAAGGCAAGCGCCCCAATACTTTTGGTAATATAGTATAACTAAATGATTATATTCTATAGACTAATATTATAGAAATGTTTTGTAAAACCAAAAAGGACTGTACTGATATGACTATTTGTGTTATTCCAGTAACATTTTAACATTTGTGCACAAACGGGTCAGATTCTGGCTATAGGACATCCCACATGGTGACAAAGCTATATAAAAAATTGAAATAACTTTTCTTTAGCGAATACTGAACATGCAGACAGGCTACAAGCACAGCAAAACATATGTGAACTTAGCAGCTTGCACCTAGTTAAGTAAGTGGGACATGTCCTAAATATTCCATCAATGACATTTTCTTTGTGATGTTTCTGTAATGTCATAATATATTATACGAATGCATCCAATTCTCAGAAAAATAGTTTACTTTAAAGAGGCAAAGTATATTCTTGCCAAAAGTGGAGTCATTGAGGACAGAGACAGGGAGTTGATGTTGAGGCCGCAACATCCATACAAGAATCTTCCTTATGAGAGATTTGACAGATTGTTTCCCACAGTCCTTAAGTTGAAAGAATAAGTTCTTGGCTGTAAAAAAAACTGTTTAAAATGTTTCACAAATGTGCTTATTAGGCATGATTAGCTCTCTTCAGATACTTTGGGATTTCATTTATTAAAGGCAAATTGGCCAATCATTTTGCAAGGGAATTCGTGCTTTGCAAAGGATTTTTCCCTTAGTTTAGTAAATGTGGAGAAACTGTACTGACTTCCATCATCTAATGATAAGGAAGCACAAATACTTTTTTTCTTGCACATGACTGAGTATCCTTTGCAAAGTGAATTTTACCATGTTCACTAAGCTAAGGGAAAATCCTCCTGTAAAGTGAACAGTTCATTTGCTATTTGTACATCGACAACTTTGTGTCTCACTAGATTTAAAGTTTAATTTCACTTGTGCCGAGAAACAAAACCTTCCCATGGTCAATTACATGCACTGAAAGGATTTAACACACTTTTTTTTACACAATACCACCTGCTTTCATAAATATTAAAGTGGAGCTGCACCTTAAAAAAAAATATTAAAAGTCAGAAGCTACAATTACTGCAGCTGCTGACTTTTAATAAATGGACACTTACCTGTTCCAGGGTCCAGCAATGTCGGCAGCAGATGGCGAGCAATGGCTCGTCTCTCGGCTGCCCCCGCCGCCATCCTCTGTGAAGTGAAGCGATGCGGCTTCACTGCCCGGTTCCCTACTGCGCATGCGCGAGTCGCGCTGCACATCTTCACTGGTCCCCGTTGTGTCCTGGGAACACAACGGGGGGGGGGGGGGGGGCGGGGTTGGGCATCTGCGGCTAGCTGCGGCTTGTATCGGAAGTGGGTGCAGATACCTGGATTATACAGGTATCTGCACCCTCCTCCCCCCTGAAAGGTGCCAATTGTGGCTAGGGTTGCCACCTTTGCTTCAAGCCAAACCCGAACACTTTTGCGGCACAGGGCAAATTTAATTTTTTTTGCAGTAAACACTATAGGATTTTAAAAAGACCTGCGACACATTTCGGTGCCCCAAGGAGAGTAGTAATGTAGCGCACAGAGCGCGCCAGTGGGTGTGGCCAAATTGTCCTTGCTGACATCATCACCACACCCTTAAGTGATGCCAAACCCGCCCCCAAACAGCCGGCCCACAGCGGCAACAGATTTGTCTAGTCTGAATAATGTGTCTGGGTTTCAGGTGGACTGAAACCCTGACACATGATTCAAAACCTGAACTGTCCAGGTGAATCTTGGACAGGTGGCAACCCTAATTGTGGCACCGGAGGGGGGGAGGGTTTCCGATGAGCGGAACTTCCACTTTAGGGTGGAGGTCTGCTTTAAAGATTGCACATGGGTTCTACTCACTTTCTACTCCCTTCAGCCACTTCTAACTCGCTGAGTGGAAACACCTTCCTATAGTCACATGATCGGTTCCTGGGAACAGGAGGAACCTAATCATGTGTGCAGGAAATGACATTCCTGGAGGAATCTTCTACATCAATTACACACTGCACAGTTGGTAGAAAACTAAAGGGGGCTTGTACAAAGGCTGTACCACCCCATTGATTCATGTGCTTTATTAGCAACCTATACTCTGTTGTTGTCAGTAGGCATTATGTCATTATTACCAATGATCTACTGATGCAGAGAGACAGGACACAGCTGGAGGAAGGCTGCCCACCTCCTGACCAACTGCCAGATTTAACAGGAAATGCCGATATTGTTGGATAAATGTGGAAGCATATCGTTGGCTACACAGTAATGAGATGCATTTTACCTATTTTTGTCCTCTATAAAATGATGTAACTCAATCCCCAGTAAAAACACTGAAATCTGTGGCTGTGTGCTGTTACTGGCAGGTGCTCATAGACAGGACTGATTTCTTCTCTGGGCAAGTTCACATCAATGCTGCAGTTATGTGTTTATTACCAACAACATGTTCTTCTAGGGCTGGTTTCCGAATGGCTACAATTCATAGCATGCTGGATGCAAGCTATATGCCCACTAATACTCAAGCAAAGCACTAAAGCAAGGGAGCTAAAACAGTGTCTATTTGAGGACTAACCTCAGTTTACTTCATGATCTTCCTTCAATCTCAGTCAGGGATTGCAATTATGGTCGATCTGATTAATAATAGATAACCCCACAGTCAAACTTGTCAGGGCTCCGACTTATCAAACCAGTAACCAGCAAAACTTTTTATTTTTATTTTGGATAAAGTTGAGGGGGATTAAACACTTGTCAGATTTTCTTTGTGTCTCTACCCCCGTAAAGGAGATTGACCCTCTATATTTGTCCTGTTTACGATTATCACCGGGAGTGAAAGTAAAAGTGGTTGTAAAGGCAGAAGTTTAGAGGCCAGGAGCGCCAGCGAGAGACCTGAGAAGAGGAGGATTTGGGCTGCTCTGTGCAAAACCACTGCACAGAGCAGGTAAGTATAACATGTTTGTTATTTTTAACTAAAAAAAAGGAGACTTTAGTATCCCTTGAACAAAAATTCAAAATTTTGGGTTGTCACCATAAAAGTAATAGGGGGAACATCGTCCAATGAGGAAACTACAACCCCTGGCAAAAAAGTATGGAATCACCACAATGTTCCATCAATTGTTTAATTGTGCAGAAAAAAATAATAATCACAGACATGCCTCAACACTATTTTCATTTAACATTCCAACCTTCTGTCTTTAACCACCTCAATACAGGGCACTTACACACCCCCTTCCTGCCCAGGCCATTTTTCAGCTTTCATCGATGTCACACATTGAATGACAATTGTGCAGTCATGCTACACTGTAACCATGTGAAATGTTTATAATTTTCTTCAAACAAATAGAGCTTTCTTTTGGTGGTATTTAATCACTCCTGGGTTTTTTATTTTTTCCTTAAAAAAAGACCAAAAATTTTGAAAAAAACTTTTCTTAGGTGGCACTGATATGCGGCACTGATGGGTGGCACTGGTGGGCACTGAGTACAGATAGGTGGCACTGGTGGGCACTGGGCACAGATAGATGGCACTGGTGGGCACAGATAGGTGGCACTAGTGGGCACGGATAGGCGGCATGGATAGGCAGCACGGATGGGCGGCACTGATGGGTACTGATGGGCACTGATTGGTGGCATTGATGAGCAGCAATGATGAGCATTGATGGGCAGCAATGATGGGCATTGATGGGCAGCACTGATAACCAGCACTGACTGGTATCACTAATGGCCACTGATTGCTGGCACTTGTGGGCACAGATTGGTGGCAATTGTGGGCACTGGTTGGCACTGATTTCTGGCAGTGGTGGGCATACATTTCTGGCACTGGTGGCACTTAATTTTAATCAGAGCACTGATAATCAGTGCCCTTATTACATCCCTAGATGTCCTCTGTGAAGAGATGCCGCTAATCGGCTCTCTTTACACTCTGTCATTGTGAGGCAAGGAGCGCCGATTACCGGCATCTCAGTATTTACATGTGACCGGCTGTGATTGAACACAGCAAATCACGTTTTTTTAAATAAAAAAAATAAATGATTGCAATGAATTTTGCACAACGATAATAATGATTCCCCAATGTGTAACAATTAATGAAAAGTGCTGAGCCCTGGAGTACGTGAAAGCCAACCCTACAAAAAAAATCTATAAACGTTTGTTGCTATTGTAATTGGTAATCAATAGCAGCTGGTCGTTAAGAACAATGGTAGATTCAAGTAAAAATTGTAATAATAATAATGTATAAATATGAATATGAAAATAAAGAAAAATTTAAATAAAGATAAAAATGTACACACAAACTTGGATGAAAAAGAAGAAATAAGAAACCAAAGAAACAGGACATGTTGGTATAATGAGCTCCTGTAAGGACACCCACATGAAGACAAAAACTAATAAAAACAGAAGGGGGAAGAGGACCGGGGGGTCACATAAGAGTCTGAACATCCAACCCCATCTTCAGGCCCCTAGGCGATAAGGCTCCTAAGCGATGTATCCAAAGGGTTTCTCTTCTACAAAGTCTCCGAAAGCGCCTGCCAGAATCGGCATCCTCACCCATATCTTCCAAGCCAAGTAGCCTAAGACCAGATGGCTTATGATCACGTTGATGCAAAAAATTGAATGGTAGTGAATGGTTGTCGACAGTTTTGAGTATATTATTTTTATGCTCCCCAAACCGCGTGCGTAAAGCCTGGATGGTGCGGCCCACATAAAGAAGGCCACAGGCGCATATCGGCCAATATACTACAAATTGTGTACCACAATTGATGAAGTGCCGAATGGCATGGGTTTGGCCATCCCTACCTGTAACCTGCTTCTTCCTATGCCACATGTATTGGCATGTTCCACAGTTGGGGACACCACACTTAAAGCTACCCTTTTGGTCAAATAAACTGCTCCAGCATTAGTTGGCCACAGTTTTGGGTTTATGGACTCTGCTTGGAGCAATATGTCCCCTTAAGTTTTTGGGTCTACGGAAAATTACATTTGGGCGTTCTGGAATAACATTTGTTAAACAAGAATCTCGGTGGAGCATACAATTTTTCTATGATCCGCTTAATAGGGAAGGCCTTGTTTGTGTACCAAGTGTTAAAAGTCACATCAGAATGGCTGCAAGTACCAGTATTTTCCTTGACTGCGCCATTCCCATCATATTTGGTGTGCCCCACTTCATGCCGGGAATTCACCTTCCCAGCAAACTCAGGGTATTTCAGCCTATATTTGGTGTGTGAATCCTCAATGGTGGCCGGATCATAGCCCTTTTCCAAAAATGTTTTACTCAGTACACTGCTCTGTTCATCATAATCTTTTAGACGGGAGCAGGTCCTTTAGAGCTAGCAAAACTGACCAAGAGTTAAGTTTTTGATTCATCGGAGGTGGTGCTAGCTGCAGGCATGAAGGTATGAATTACCTGCTGATGGTTTGAAATTGGTACGAGTTAAAATTCATGATTCATCATCCGCCATCATTTCAAGGATACCAAAAATACCAACTTCTGGCTATCCAGCACATGGGGGAATTCAATCCCAAAGGGATTATTCTGACAATGGGCCAAAAATGCTTCCAACTGACTATCATCGCCATCCCAGATGATCAGGATATCATCAATATAGCGAGAAAAAAGGACCAGGTTCACCCCAAAGGGATTATTGGACCAGATGTGAAACTGCTCCCAATACCCCATAAAGAGATTGGCATAACTTGGGGCGAACCTGGCCCCCATGGATATGCCCTTGGTTTGTCTGTAATACACATCCTGAAACACAAAGTAATTGTGTGCGAGGGTGTATTCGATGGAGCGCACAATGAAGGAAGCTTGCCTGGGATGTAAATCACGAGTCAAAAAATATTGTACAGCCTGCAGTTCAAATTGGTGCTGTATAGATGTGTACAAGGAGGCCACGTCCAATGACAGCCAACAATAACCTGTTTGCCAAGGATAGTGGGCGAAAATATCCAACATATGCCCTGAATCACAAACATACGATGGAAGCTGGACCACCAAATATTGGCGAAAATGATCACTATAGCTCCCCATAGGGCTAGTGAGGCTGTCTATGCCCCTATTTTGAGGGCGTGGCTTTTTTTTGACATACAATTTTAAATTCCATCATTCCCTATAAAAGCACTTGCCCATGGTGTACGAGACTAGCCTAGCTCTGAGGAAGGGGTTGCGCCCCCGAAACGTGTTAGCTGTACCCCATTTTCTGTGCATGTGCATGCACTGTATTTATGGCCTTTTGTCAGTTGCATTTTGTGAGTATCCACTTTTATACAAACATTTCTTATTATTAAATTATCTCTGGTAATGCACTAGGTGTGCACACCTTCCATCCTTAAGCACAATCAATTATCTGGAGCACAATAACTGCTTTTCACAAAGAACTTTTTTTTTTCTTTTTTTTGTTGAGAACTTAAAAAAGTGCTGCATAGTGGGACTTATCAGGAATTTGTTCACACAGATCTAAAAAGTTACACATCTGCTTTAATGCTTTTATTCAGTACAAAATACTCCAGAAAAGGCAGATAAGTAAATTTGTTTCATTCATATGCTAGTTTTGACTGCCAGTGTTCCTTTCCAAATTGCAAAATTACTATAACATGAAAGATGAATTCCAAAGACTAAAAACCTTAGTGCGAGCTCAAAGAAAAACGACAATTGCTACTTACACGGCTGCCCTTCTCCGGAAAACACTGACATCCTTCACTGCAGTCCCGTCCACCACAGGGCCCAGTGTATGACTTTCCACCCTAAGATCAAAAAGATAAATAATATTAATGAAGAGACAATGATGCGTACATTTGTGACAAATGTATACAAAAATCTAAAATCATCTTGGTATATTCCATATTTGTTCTTTAAATTCTATTCAAATAAACATCCATGAAGATGAATCATTTTGCTTTTTAATTAATTTTTGTAAAGAAAGGATATAATGAAATGAATTAGCGTAAAGTGTATGAAAACCCCACCAATGAGTCTATCTTAATTTCTCCCTTTTGGTCTGTTAAATAAATCATTGGACTTGTTTTTTTATATTTGTTTGTTTCATAAAATACCCCTTTTTAATTTCTAAGAGCTATCCTGTGTCTTTTGCACACTTCCTGTATTATCCCAAGTAAAGTAAATTGGACTTCCCAGTTGGTATCTTAGAACTACAGCCATTTGTCTGTACTTTCTGTATGTACTGCATATGTTTTATTTTACTTCCTGACGACGTCATTACGACGAAACGTACGTCGAGGCGCATCCCGGTCACGTTTACCCATTGGAACTTCCAGGTTTCTCAGCCTAAGCGGTGGAACGGACGCCGATCGTGGAAGTGGCACGGCACGGCCAGTTCACAGCACACTCGGTCTGACATGCCTGTTTCCTTCAGTGCCGAGGCAAGGCACTTTTTAAAGTAAGAGGCCATTTGGCTGTTTTATTCTGTATGTCACAGATTTATTAAAACATTATTACGCTATGGCCCCGCTCTGTTTGTATTTTTTCTGAGCCTCTGTGGATGGAACCATCATTCCCTGGCATATGTAAAACAGAAATCTCCCATCAAAGGCGGCAGTTCCTTAATCTGCCAAAGCTGCACCAGACCTGTCTTTTTAATTAAAGGGGTCATGGTGAGTTGGTGAGTAGGCTACCTACCATTTTCCACACGGTGATGCTTTGTTTGTTTTCCTCTTCAAGTGGTGATGGTCTAATGAATCTACTCACTTCAGTGCAAAGAATTTCTTTTCTCAAAATGTATTTATTTTATTATTTCATGCTATTAATTATGTTTCTAATTGTATAATCAGGTTACTTTGTTTATACAGCACTAGTGCACTTTATTTGGGATAATTATCACCAATTTGCTATAGCGCCCCCGTATTATATACAACCCACAAATTTCACAAAGTCAATGTCTGCACTTTGAGGGGAGCAGCTCTTTCACATTAGTTTATTATTATTTTATATTTTTATTGTATATTCCATTTTTCGTGCGGAGCTTACCTATTATAGGTTTATTCACTTTTATGTTTTATTTTACCATGACATACACTTTAATCACTTGCTGACCACCGCATGTACATATACGTTGGCAGAATGGCACGGCTGGGCAAATGGGCGTACAGGTACGTCCCTTTGAATTTGCTGCCGTGTGGTCACGTGCACACTTAACCCCTCCCTAGCCCCCTAGTGGTTAACCCCTTCACTGCCAATGTCATTTTTTCAGTAATCAATGCAATTTTATAGCACTGGTCATTGAAAAAATGACAATGGTCCCAAAAATGTGTCAAAATCTTCTGATGTGTCTGCCATAATGTCGCAGTCACACTAAAAATCGCAGCTCGCCTACATTACTAGTAAAAAAAAGTTATTAATAAAAATGCCATAAAACTATTCCCTATTTTGTAGACGCTATAACTTTTGCGCAAACTAATCAATAAACGCTTATTGCGTTTTTTTTTTTACCAAAAATATGTAGAAGAATATGTATCGGCCAAAACGGAGGAAAAATTCTTTTTTTTTTTTATATTCTTTGGGGATATTTATTATAGCAAAAAGTAAAAAATGTGGTGTTTTTTTCAAAATTGTCGCTCTATTTTTGTTTATAGCGCAAAAAATAAAAACCACAGAGGTGATCAAATACCACCAAAAGAAAGCTCTATTTGTGGGAAAAAAGGACATCAATTTTGTTTGGGAGCCACGTCGCACAACGTGCAATTGTATGTGAGATTGGTATATATAATTCCAAGCATTTTTTGCTCCAGTCATTTTCCAACATGTTTTAATTGTATTAACGGCTGGTCCACTTAAGATTAAAGGAAAATCACCTATGGCTAAGAAGCTAAGAAGGTCTGGGCTCAGTAGAACACAGTGGGGGTAATTTACTAAAACCGGAGAGACCAAAATCTGGTGCAGCTCTGAAACCAATCAGCTTCCATTTTTTTTTGTAAGCTTAACTGTTTCAGCTCCGGGAGGTTTTACCCCCTTCATGACCAGGCCATTTTTTGCAATACTGCACTGCGTTGCTTTAACTGACAACTGCACAGTCGTGAGACGCTGCATCCAAATACAATTTATGTCCTTTTTCCCCACAAATAAAGCTTTCTTTTGATCACCTCTGCGTTTTTTATTTTTGCGCTATAAACAAAAAAAGACTGACAAAAAAAAAAACCTAATATTTTTTACTTTCTGACATAAAACACAGCCAATAAAAAAAATGTCAAAAATCGAATTTCTTCATCAATTTAGGCCAATATGTGTTCTGCTACATGTTTTTGTTAAAAAAAAAATCCCAATAAGCGTATATATATTTTTTTTACTAGTAATGGCGACAATAAGCATTTTTTAGTGGGACCGTGACATTGCAGTGGACAAATCTGACACTAAGTGACACTTTTTGGAGACCAGTGACACCAATAGAGTGATCAGTGATAAAATAAAATGCACTGTCACTGTACCATGGCACCATACCAGGGAAGGGGTTAACATCAGGGGCGCTCAAATGGTTAACTGTGTTTCCTGGGAGTGCTTTTTTTTTACTGTGTGGGGGATGGTTTGACTGAAGAAAGACAGATATCCGTGTTCCTGCTTAGTAGAAACACAAGATCTCTGTCTTTCTTACTAGCAGAACGTTGATCTGCCTTGTTTACATAGGCAGACCATCGTTCTGTCTCTCTCAGAATGATCGCTGCTGATTGGTGGCCCCAGCGGCACCGTGCCTGCCCCAGAGTTGAAAAAAGGAATCGCGTACAGGTACGTGATTTTGTGCTTTTGTCATCAAACACTAAAAGTAATGACAGTGACAATTCTGCAACTGAGCAAATTTCGTTGTTTTTGATTTGATTACATTATTGATTACATTTTATTATTCTTATTATATTATTATTTGTTATAATTATTTATAGTTAATTACTATATTATAATTTATGATTTTGTGTTTCAAACTTTATCATACCCAGGATGTCTACTAGACTCTTGTTTGGACAGATTTAACTGAGTTATTCCTAATGCTGCGTACACAAGACCGGACTTTTCGACGGACTAGGTCCGATTGTCTTCCCGACGGACTTTCGGCGGAGTTCCGACGGACTTTCCGAATGAATGGACTTGGCCACACACAATCACACCAAAGTCCGGCGGATTTGAACATGATGACAGACAACCGGATTAGAATAAGGAAGTTCATAGCCAGTAGCCAAAAGCTGCCCTAGCGTCGGTTTTTGTCCGTCAGACTAGCATACACACGAATGGATTTCTCGATAGGAACTGCGTCCGGCGGAGCCAAAAATTAGAAACATGTTCTATTTCTAAAGTCAGATTTTTGGACAGCAAAGGTCCAATGGAGCCCACACACGATCAAATTGTCCAACATGCTGTCGAAAAGTCCGGTCGTGTGTACGCGGCATAAGAATTACAGGCCTACAATATAAAACGCCAAATTTCCATGCGAAACATTGTACCGCTTTGAGCATCAAAAATCTGACATAAGCATACTGCCAGGGAGGTTAAGGGCCGCCCCGGCCACAGTATATGTACGTGAGGCAGTCCATAAGCGGTTACTTGAACGAGCTGAAGTTAAAAGCCAATTTGTTACCATGCACAGCTACAGCGGATTTTGCACTCTCCAGTTTTAGTAAATCAATCCCAGGGTGGATTAGTGGTAACAGGCAAGGTAGTGGGTTTACTAACCTATAGAGTTCTGTTTTGTTGCTGCACTTAATAAACAACCAATAACTAGGGGTGCAACGGATCGTCGCCGATCCGTGATCCGAACGGGTCAAATGACGGAGCGATCACTTGTAAACAAACTCTGCATTACCCAGCATATACCCTGCATTACCCTGCATTACCCAGCATATACCCAGCATATACCCAGCATATACCCAGCATATACTCTGCATTACCCAGCATATACTCTGCATTACCCAGCATATACTCTGCATTACCCAGCATATACTCTGCATTACCCAGCATATACCCTGCATTACCCAGCATATACCCAGCATTACCCAGCATTACCCAGCATATACCCTGCATTACCCAGCATATACCCTGCATTACCCAGCATTTACCCTGCATTACCCAGCATATACCCTGCATTACCCAGCATATACTCTGCATTACCCAGCATATACTCTGCATTACCCAGCATATACTCTGCATTACCCAGCATATACTCTGTGATACTCTGCATTACCCAGCCGATACTCTGCGATACTCTGCATTACCCAGCCGATACTCTGCGATACTCTGCATTACCCAGCCGATACCCTGCCAATACTCTGCGATACCCTGCCAATATTACAGTGGGGGAGATGACGTGGATATTACAGTGGGGCAGATGACGTGGATATTACAGTGGGGACTATATGGTGGTGGAATTTTCACAGGTTTTTGCAAATTCAATTATTATTTGCTGATCCGAAAAATGATCCTATCCGTGACTCTGATCCGAGGATCGATCCGATCCGTGAGTTTTTTGATCCGTTGCACCCCTACCAATAACTAAATAATTCAGGATTTTCTCAGGCTATGCAAACTTCCTTAGGACATATTTTTAGAAATACCATCTATTACCCAATAATAAGATAACTAAGCCTATATTTACCATACCATAATGACTTACTACCATACGTAGTAGAAATATACCATAACCAGTAGAAATATACCTATGGCAGTAGCGTTTTAGGTGTTGTGCCATGCCTCAACACTTATAAATTGTAATGATCTATTTTGTTCCCGTTCTTATAGTTCTGAAAACATGACGACATCTCTTCTTTCTCTTGTTTGGTGCTCTACATAACAGTGCACAGACATTCAGGTGTGCCTAGGGCAACGTAATGCCCAAGTACAACCCTGCTAAAAATGTGCCTATTCAGTTAAAAATAACATGTTCAAATTAGTTCAGCTATAACCTCAGAAGCAATGGTAATTGGGATGCAGTGTTTATAAAAGTTTCAACATAATATAACACATGCGCCCCGTGGGCCACATATTGTTTATTCTGCAGCTTCAAAGTTGTTTCAGATTAGTTACTATAAATTAACTGTAAAAGAATAGATTAAAATTCCATCTGTCGTCCATACTGTACTCTTCAATTGTTTTGATAACATCATCATCATCTAACATGTTTTAAAGCCCTATTTTTTTTTAGGAGTTACTACAATTAAAGTAACACTACATTTTCTATGTTACAGTACTATATTTTAAAGTGATTATTAAAATATATTTTTTATTGAAAACACATGCTGTGCCTTAAAAGACTTAATCTACTGTTCAATTGTGTTGCCTATGTTCAAAGTGACACTAAACGATATCCTTAGGCTGTCCGTAGATGAGTCTTTTTTTGTTCAACCAGCTTGATTACCCCTTCCACACATCTGATGTGGATGGGCGAATCCTCCCCGCTGTGCTTTTGTAATATGACAGCGGGAGACTTCCTTGATATCAGCATACTCTGGTCAGTGCTGTCGGCTATAGCTGGTGGTGCTGATTGAGTGTCCAACATCTGACAGGGCAGTTGTACAAAAGTTGGTCAGTGGATCGACTTCTGTACAACCACCCTGCCCAAACATGGAATACAATTTGGCTGGCCCCTGCTAAACTGGCTAAAGTTTGATCCATGTATGGCCAGCTTTATTCTCCAAAAATAAATAATATACATCCACTTCTTAAAGTGATAATGAACTCTTTATGATGGACTGTCAAAGATTCTGATTCAATATATATAATAACCGCTTGCCGACCGGCGCACGACGATGTACGTCGACAGAATGGCACGGACAGGCATAAGAGCGTACAGGTACGTCCCCTTTAAGATGCCGACGTGCCATCGGGACCTCCGTGAGGCCGGTCGCGGGTCCTGCGGACGGATACCCGCGATCGTCTCACGGGAAGGCTGAACGGGGAGATGCGGAAATAAACAGCATCTCCCCGTTCTGCCTAGCAACTAGTGACGCCGATCTCTGCTCCCTGTGATTGGAGCAGAGATCAGCATTCACTAGCTGACAGCCACGCCCCCCCACAATTAGAAACACGCCTCTAGGAACATGTAACCCCTACACTGCCACCTAGCGGTTAACCCCTTCACTGCCAGTGTCATTTACACAGGAATCAATGCATTTAAATAGCATTGATTGCTGTATAAATGACAATGGTCCCAAAAATGTGTGAAAAATGTCCGATGTGTCCGCCATAATGTCGCAGTCACAATAAAAATCGCTGATCGCCGCCATTACTAGTAAAAAAAAATATTAATACAAATGCTATAAAACTATCCCCTATTTTGTAAATGCTATAACTTCTGCGCAAACCAATCAATAATCGCTTATTGCGATTTTTTTTACAAAAAATATGTAGAAGAATACGTATCGGCCTAAACTGAGGAAAATAAAAGGGTTTTTTATATATTTTTGGGGGATATTTATTATAGCAAAATAGTTTATAGCGCAAAAAATAAAAACCGCAGGGGCGATCAAATACCACCAAAAGAAAGCTCTATTTGTGGGAAAAAAAGGACGTCAATTTTGTTTGGGAGCCAGTTAAAGCGACGCAGTGCCGAATCGCAAAAAGGGGCCTGGTCCTTTGGCTGCAAATTGGTCCGGTCTGAAAGTGGTTAAGGATATTGTGCAGCACACGGAGCACTTGCACTTCATTTTGGACATTATAAATAATTGAACGATATTTGCACGGTTTTGGATTTGTTTCACAGGATATATTTATTATTAATTTAATATACCTTTTTATTTAATATTTTTTTGTAGATTTGTGTAATATAATTTTTTTATAGTTATTTTATCTATTTATTCACTGTTTGGTCTTAGCGCCGCACATTTGTTATGTAATGTTGTATTGTCACATTTAGGGAAGTGTGGGGAGTGCTACTTTATTTTACTTTAGTTTATTACCGTACTTATTTTTCATTGCATTTATTAATTTTAGCAGCTCACAAGGTTTTCAGCTATTTGTAAATAGCCAGCACACTGATTGCACAGGTGTGTGCAGTGCTTTTTGTAGAGACTCTAACTATGGTTCTGGTCTCCACCCCAGCAGATAGAGAAGGTATTTGCCGAGGAGTCAGGAGGGCCTCACCCAGGAGAGAGGAGCCAGAGCAGCAAGGGGCTGAAAGTCTTGTGCCTAGAGTCTTGTGAGAAGACAGACTAAAGCTGGCCATACACGGGTCGAATTTCGAAAGATCTTTCTTTTGAAAATCAGAAAATTCGTGCATTTTGTGATTCGATGGTGCCACCATTGATTTCGAAATTCGACTAACCAAACCTTCAATTTCACCTCATGTTCCTACAGAAAAGAATTTTCTTGTCTGGGAATCTTCTTTTCTTTCCGGGAATCTTCTTTTCTTGCACATGCGCATTTCTTTTTCGATTACATTTCTCGCACGATTCTCCCATCATTGGTTCGAAAATCGTTCGTTTTTTTAAAAAATTTCCAACATGTTGGATTTTTTAAATTCGATGGCCGCACAAAAATCGGCCCTTGCTGCAGCCCACTAATGGTGCGAAATTCATACGAAAATTCTTGGATAAGATTTTCGAAAGAAAGATCTTTCGAAATTCGACCCGTGTATGGCCAGCTTTAAGCTGGATACACACTATACAATTTTTGTTGTATTTACCAAAACCATGTAGTACAAGGGCCTGTCTGGTTGCATACAATTGAACTTATATTATATGGTTTTGGTAAATCTAAAGGAAACAATCAAAAGAAAATGGTATAGTGTGTCTGGCCTCTTAAGCTTAAAGGGTAAGGCCAGAGCAACAGTGCTGAATGTGTAAGCCAGGAGGCTGAATGTCATTTGGTTTTGGATGGAAGAGCAATGCTGAATACCACTGTGAGGAAAACTCATTGTTTTGATCTCTGGAACTTTGTTTGAACTTTCTTTTAATAAAATTGGGCAAGAAAAGTCCTTAAAAAGAAGAAAAGCAAGTGGCCTTGTCCTTAAAAGTTCTACTGTTTAATGTTAGTTCTCATATAACTTATCATTATGCCAAACATTAGTTCACTAATCATAACACACATGTTTTCCCTGTTTCAAGTATGTCTGGCTATCTCCTACTCTGTCCACTTTTAGGCGATTCCTGAAAATTCATCTTTTGAGGAAAGCCTATCCTGCCTTCAGCTAAACAACGGAGACTTTTACTTCTCCCATCAGCTTATTCTCCACAGTTATTAACTTTTATTCCACTGTATCCTCCCTATTAGATTGTAAGCTCTCTGATGCAGAGGGCCATCTTAACTCTCTTGTATTGAATTGTATTGCTACTGTATTGTCTCCCTTTACATTGTAAAGCGCTGCGCAAGCTGGTGGCGCTATATAAATCATGCATAAGAATAATGTACTTGGGTATATTCTGATGCTTGCATAAACATGAGTATAGTGTACAGGCATATGTAAAAGATCCAATATTTTTAGGCAATGAATGCAAGGCACCCTGTTATTGGAGGAGGTGGGGATGAATGCAAGGATTTCTCCTTCTCCAATCACAGAACACTTTGCATCTATTTAAAAGAATGCAAGACTTTTTATGAACAGAGTAGAATCTGAAAAAGCGACCTACAGTGATCAGTGTACTAAGTGTGCTTCAGACAGAACTACAAGTCTCAGCACTGGACATTTGGCACTGACAGGAGACTGTAACAGTAAGATATGTAACAAACACTGCAGCAGCCAGAGATGGGTCATATACAGGCATACCCCACTTTTAAGTACACAACAGGGTTTATTTACTAAAGCTGGCAAGTGCAAAATCTGGCTCACTTCTGCATAGAAACCAATGAGCTTCCAGGTTTTATTACGAAGCTTAATTGAACAAGGTGGGGTTAGAAGCTCATTGGTTTCTATGCAGAAGTGAGACAGATTTTGCATTTTCCAGCTTTAGTAAATAAACCCCATTGTGTACTTAAAAGTGGGGTATGCCTGTACATCATTACAGATTATTTTTACTGCACAACTGGCCAAAACCTCAGCTTTAGATTTTCCACTAAAGACTGAGCATAGTGGCCCTCTCCAGTCTCCAGATGATTGTTAAAGTTGCCCAATGATTGTTAAAGGACCCATAGGGAAGCTTGGGAGGTGGTAGAGAATTGGGTCAAGCTTGGCTTTTGCAGGAAAAGTCAAGATTTACATATACCTTTACCTGTCTTTGGATCTGCTGACCATTTAAGCATGCAGTTTTCACAGAAGGAAACATCTGTTAATGCAGTGATTAACATATGGTAAGTTTAAGTTGCTGATGTTTATCACAGTTTTTATTTTAAATATAAATTTAAGGTGTCTATTGAGAATGGAAAAAGCAGCCATTTAAAGTGAAGATGATTCATGGTAAAATACTGATTCATTAGAATGGTTAAACAACAAATTCAAGTAAAAGATATATTTGTGAACTGAGCATTTTGATGGGAACATTATTATGAGATAAAACAACAAGTTGAAATAACAAATCAAATATTATTTTTTAAACTGACATTTCATTTTAACCTCTGACATGAACAGCGCATATACTAAACATGACCAAACTGATCAAATTTAAATTACACAAGAAAAGTAGAAAGCGTGCCTAGACTTTTATTTCATACGTTGCATGCAAGAATGATCTATTGTCTTTTGCTCACTTTTAATACAATGTGTGAATTCAAGGTACAAAGATATCTTGAAGGCACGTTTAATGTAGTTCCCCTTGTACTGTCATCAAGACAGCACATTTTGTTCCAGTATACGAAATAATGCCTTTTGACTATAAATAGTGTGTTCTAACAGTGCACGTAAATAGGAATCTTTAAATCCTACATATTTTTTTACATCGCTTTGCCTCTTAACATATAAAGTAATTTCCAAAGGTTATTTTTCTTCAACGATGTACTGGTGGGCCAGAGGAATGTGTGTAAATAAATGTAAAGAGGATTGATACATACATATTTTGCTGTAATTTAGCAACACATTTTACGTTAATTTCATGGCTACTTATTGCATATTTAAAATTTTCCTCTTGCTACCAACTGTATTGTTTTTATAAAGCTAAACCACAGCCACAAATAACAAGATAAAATGAATAGCCCATAAAAGATAAAAAACTAAACAAAACAAAAAACAAACTAGCTTTTGATGCAATATTCACTGTCAATTCAGAAATTCCACACACACTAATTTTTCTGCCACTAGGTGTCCTCAGTCTGATGGCCAGCATCATTCAACCCAATTCCCCTGTGACTAGGTCATCCTGGACCTGCCCAAACCTGTGACTGGACAGGGAAGGAAGAAGCAGCACAGTGACAAGCTCATCTCTTTGTAACTCTTCTTTATTCTCCTATCAGTATGCTTCTTGTCATGAACTGATTGGCTCTTTTCACTGCTTTCTCCTCTCACGTTCCAGCCCTACTGTACAGGGGATGCAAAAGGCTGATACCAGGTCAATATCAGGTACTTATACTGCTTGCATTAAAAAATATATTTAATGATGTATTACATCATTATAGAGCTTTATTCATATATGTTTTTTATACCTACCCATAGTTCAGCTTTAAGTGTCATTGTCCAAAGAGGTCGGACTTAAAGCGGAGCGCCACCCGTTTTTAAACCATATAAAAAAAAAAGTACTCACCTTCCTCGATCCGAAACGGCAGTTTTTTTTTTTTTTTTAAACTTACCGTTAGCTGTTCTTCTTCTTGGCATCCATCGCTTCCTGGTTCTTGGTCCCTCGGATATGGGTGGGGATATTACGGCTATTACGTAATATCCCCTAGCCCGCACTGTCTCCTGGGAGCTTGTGTCATAGCTCCCAGGAGTCAGTGCGGCTGCCTGACCCGAGATCGCGCGAGACTTCGAACCAAACGTGACGTGATCACGATGCTGCTGACGGCGCTCCTATGAACGTTGTACTGCACATGCGCGAGATTTCAATGAATGGGCATCAGTGAAATCCAGGAAGAGATTTCACTCGCCCACAGCCAAGATGGAGAACCGCAACAGGTTCTTTCAAATGTCATATTTTCAAAGAAAAAACGAAAGGCACTACTCCTGCGACCCGGACTAGTGAGTAATTAAATGCCAATATATAATGTTTATTAAGGGCTTTTAAAAAAAAAAAACGTTAGGGGCAGTGGAGCCCCGCTTTAATAACAGCTGGAGAATGGATACCTCTGGACTTATTATTGACAGGTCTTATTTTGTATAGTGAGTTATTAAGGGATGTTGGCAAGTACATGTCAGTAAGGATTGATCAATATATGTAGAAGGCAGGAGGCACACATTCACCACGTATAAACTATTTGAAAATAGAAAGTTTAATTAAAGAGTTCTAGGATATTCAATAAAGCAGTGCAAAGCAATACGATTTCTGGAGCAAGTAAAAGACTTGCACCCTGACTTCTTAATTAGGCTTGTTTGTTTAAAATGCCCATAAAAAATAATCATTTGATATGGGCAAGGCAAAAGTGTAGGCGCCTTTATTAAATCAAACTCTAGTACCCTAAATACAGCAAACTCACATTAATAGAACAGTACTATTTTAAGTTTTTGTTAGTATCCAATTCAATATATATATATATATATATATATATATATATATATATATATATATATATATATACGGTAGTATATATATATATATATATAAAATCATTCTACAGTTCTCACCTAGTGTTTCTATGGAGTTGATTTACTAAAACTGGAAAGTGCAAAATGCTTTGACAAAAAAACATTGAAGCTGATTGGTTTCTAAGCAGAGCTGCACCAGATTTCCCACTGTCCGGCTTTAGTAAATAAACCCCTATGCCTTCTTGGTCTAATTGAGGACTTAGCAAACGACTCAGCAAGAAAACCACTCTTAAGTCTACCAATTTATTATGCAAGAAGAGCTATTATTCTTAAAGTAGAATATAGGCAAAACTTTTTTTTTCATTTAGAACAGACCAAGAGATAATATAAACCCTGTCAGTTTTTGCCATTTGTGTCCCATTGAGGAGATTTTCCCTTCACTTCCTGTCCCATAGCCAAAATGAGGGAATAGCAGGGTGTCATCAGGGTCACCAGAACTAGTGTCTCCATTGGAAGAGCTTCCCTCTATGCCTGTTCTGGTGTCAGCCCAAAATGTGGAATTTCCTTTTACTGTCACTTTCAATGATAATGGTCAACATGACAAATCTAGAGGACGAATCTCCCTAATGGGGGAACAGACAACAATAAAAACCCCAACAAGATTTCCAATCCCTTTCCACTCTATAAAAAAAAAAAAAAGTTTTACCTTAGTTATACTTTAAATGTAGGAGCTCAGATCCCTCCAACACTTTTCAGAAGTACTTATGCAACACAATATGGCATGAATTGTTCAACACCCCATACGCGAGGTCTGAATAAGACTGAAAACTTACTCTCCATACTGAACAATGAAGTATGGTACCACCTGTCTTACTCCTCATCCCAGGATAAAATGTATATACATTGAGATATTTGACTTTTGAGTTGATAGAGCCCTATGTTTGTTAAAACTCAATTGAACACAGCAAGGGTAATTGGTGAACTAATGCTAGATTTAGTACATTATTTAATATATTATTAAAAATAAATGTTTTAAATATATTTTTATCCCAAGCATGGATACCTATTACTAGTAACAAGTATCTCATACCACTTGATTGGACGTAATTTAATTTGCAATGTACTTTGTGTGTGCCCTATAAACTCAGGAGGGGGAACTGCTGGGAAGAAGAAGAAAGTAGCAAATGTATTTCTGAAATGTTGGGGAAAGACAGACTTATGTAACTATTCATGCTGTTTACAATGTAATGTGGCAAGACAATAGATTTCGTTAATATTTCGTTTAGATTTGTGATATTTATTTGCACCAATAGTGTGATGTTTTGTTCCATTTTTGTTCTGTTACTTCAATCTATATAATGCCAATTGAAATAAAAAGTCTTTATATATGGGTTCAATAAAATATAATCGGAACAACTAATCAAGTCATGAATTAGCGTAGCGTTTTCAGGCAGAAAGTATTTTTTGCGATTTTCGCCGCGGTTATTACTGCGATTTTGCCGCGGTTATTACCGCGATTTTGCCGCGTTTTTCCAGCAATTTTTTACAGGTCAAAGGGTCACCAATGTAAAAAGCAGAAAAATGCCCAAATCTGCCATTTTGGAGTGGAGATGTGAACCATCTCCACAGAGAATAATAGATTTTTTCCCCTCCCGCGTTTTGTAGCTTCAGGCTTCAAGCTACAAAACGCTCAGGTGTGAATGGGGCCTTACTGTGATTAAGAAATAGTGACATTATTTATGTCATAAAACAAAAAACAAATATAGGTTGCATTGTATTGTGATTAACGGGTCTACTGAACAAAATGGCTGCCAGGAACGACTAGTATGATTGCTAATTCAGTTAAAATACTAATGATATGTATCTTGGGATGTATAAGAGATGAGGACACTGTAAATAACAAACATATGACAATAATTAGGTGTTTGTTTTTAGCATGGAATCTAATAGCGAGAAAATGGTTAGCAACAAACCCACTGATACATGGTGAGTGGATAAAAGAAGTAGATAACACAATTCAGAAAAAAGGATCTGTATATATTAAAAGAGAAAATGTTAAGATATTCAAGACAATATGGGAATCTTGGCTAAATAAAGAAAATAACCAGTAATATGGAGTGATAAAAGAAAGTAAAATTGAGGAAATTAGTAAAATATAGAAGAAAGTATTGGTACAATCTCTCTTTGAATTTTAAATAGAATTATAAATTATAAAATAGAATTGATAGAGTGACAATTAATAAGGTTTTTTTTATTAGATAGGGAAATTGCAATGTGAAGATGTATAATGTTATGGGAAGTAGTGTAATATGAATATGTTTATAAGACAAATGTGTTGAAAGGATGCATTTATAAAAAAGAAAATATATTTTTTTTTTTTTTAACATAAAGTTTATTTATTTGTAACAAGACAGAACATAACTTATTCGTAATGCAGTACAGTTAGACAGTTAGTAGACACAAGAACAAAAGTACAGTAGTTTCTCACAATAGGTTACAGCATATCGGAGAGTGTTCGTGAGACCTCAGCGCCAACCAGGCGCCCAAAAATGCATATGAAACCTAAGTGGTTGGGTGTTGTCCCATGAGGGGACGGGGGGGGGGGGGATGGCCGGGCCTAATACAATACCGATTGGATCATTTCATTTCTCTCCCTCTCTCCTCTGTACCTCTCGGGTGGCCATTAGCAGTGTGGGTCATCCTATTGACCTAAGCTTCCCAGGGTATCTCCCATTTACTCTAGGGTCAGATGTTTGGCTTTTACCCAGGCTGCCCATATCCTGTCAAATTTTTGTGGGCAGTTTCTATTGAGATATGTTAACTTGTATAGCGGAAGAACTTTATTAACAAGTGCTAGCCATAGTTGTTTCGTGGGCGGCGACGCCTGGTTCCAAGTGAGAAATATAGCCTTCCTAGCATACATTGAGGCGTAAAAGACAAATAGTTTTTTCCCTTGAGGGGCTTCCAGAAAATCACACACCCCTAGTAAAAGGGGAATAGGGCTGTTGGGGACTCTTATTTTCCCGATGGAATTAATGTCTTCCAAGACCAATGACCAGAACCCTTTTATCCGTGGACAGGTCCAAACCATGTGGAAAAAGTCCGCGTCCCCCTCCCCGCACCTGGGGCAGGTCGCTGCTCTGGATGGATACATTTTTGACAAACGCCGCGGGGAGTAGTAAGCCCGGTGCAGGAACTTTAATTGGGCAAATCTGTCTCTAGCTGAAATGGTCAGAGTCAGGAATTGCTGAATCCCCTCCTCCCAATCGTCGTCCGCCAGTTCGGGGATATCTCTATGCCAAATCTCAAATAGTTGGGAAACCTTAGATGTGTCCACTAGGGCGAGCATATTGTAAACAATGGAGAGTGTTTTCGTCTTCTCTGGGGATCGGAGCTCTGTCTCCAGGTCTGTCATGTGTAGGGTAATCGGTTCAGGAAACTGGGATCTAAATGCGTGCCTAAGTTGAAGAAATCTAAAGAACATCCGATTTGGGAGGCCTTTACTATCCTTTAAGTCGTCAAATGTCCTCAGTTGTCCCCCATTTACTATGTCTCCCACCGTTACTATCTGGAACCTCGCCCAAAGAATCGGATCTGGGATTGAGTGGAAGTGGGGAAGTCTCGGGTTGCCCCACAGAGGCGTCTCTGGGGATATGGTGTTGGGTCGTCCCAGTTTCTTCCTGACTGTGTCCCACACTTTTTTTTTTTTTTTTTTTTTTTTTTTTTTTTTTAGGCTACATCAGGAATGAATCTTTATTTTTTTAATTCAGTACTTTTTTTATTTTAATTCTTTTCTTAACAATACAAGTTATACATTTAAGCATACATTTCATCCCAGATACATAAACTTCTAGCATTCATCTGCCACACCAGCCACCCACTCACCCCCCCCCCCCCCCCAAAAAAAAAAAAAAAAAAAAATATAATATTATTATTATCATCACCATTAATAATAACAACAATAATAATACTAAAAATAAAATAATAATAAGAAAAAAAAAAAAAAAAAGGGAGAATTTTTTCCTCTGCCGCCCCCACCTGTATTCACCTCCTCCAGCCCCCTCAGCCCTCCCCCCATCCTCCCATCCCCTCCAAATATCAACCTCTACCCATGTTGGTTCATCTTTTATTTTCATTATCCCAGGTCTCTACCCATCTTTTCCAAATAGCATCAAATTTGTCTCGACTCCCTCTATGTGTATAAATAAATTCCTCCTTTAATATAGTTTCTTTTATTTGTGTTCTCCATTCTTCAACCGTCGGAGGATATATAGATATCCATTTCTGGGCTATTAGTTTTCGTGCCTGAAATAGGCCTCTCGTCAGTGCGGTATGGGTATTTTTTGAGATATTTGGTTCCGCCACTATATTTAATAAGCATAGATTTGGATCTAATAGCATTTCTATTCCTAGTACGCTATTTATATTTTGGATTATATCCTGCCAATATCGATGGAGTTTGGGACATCTCCACAACATGTGTATTAAATTAGCCGGTGCGCCACTACATCGGGGGCATAAAGGGGACTCTCTGCGTTTCCACTTAAATAGTTTCTCAGGTGTATAGTATGATCTATGCGTAATAAAGATTTGTGTTAGTTTTTGAGTATCTGACAGTGATACCTTTGGGATCGCAGACAAGACCTCCGACCACTGAGCATCAGTCAGTGCTCCCAGGTCTCGCTCCCATTGCCTCCTAGCCGGCACCTCTACCTCTTCCTCAAATTTTTTCTGCATTATCTCATAAATTTTAGATATAAGTCCCTTCTTTTGGTCCCTTTTCTTCAACAGTGTTGTTATTTTGGATTCGTTAAGCATAAATACAGATGTACGGGCCTGGTCATGAAAGGCATGTCTAAGCTGGAGATATTGAAAGAACCTCTGTCTTGGAATCCTAAATTCCTCAGATATTTGCGCAAATGATTTTATATTATCATTCCAAAACAGTTGTTCCACAAATCTCAGCCCCTGAGTTTGCCAAAACCCAAATCCCTCCAATCTCTGTACTTCCTCATAATTTGCGTTATTCCATATTGGTGTATAGGAGGTATAGCCAGCAATACTAGTAATCTTTTTTATTGCTAGCCATACCTTATTAAATAGTCCGCCTGTTATGAATTTCTTATCTTTTTGAAAAGTTTTTGTCTCTAGTAGGGACATCAATGAGTATCCTTTACCCAGTGGGAGTAATAATGCTTGTATCGGATCATTCTCATCTACTTCTGTCCAGCCATAGAAATGCTGGGTTTGTGAGGCCAAAAAATAATTTTTTGGATGTGGAATAGCGAGTCCCCCCTCATCTTTGGCCAGCATTAAAGTTGTTAGTTTAATACGTGCATATTTTTTCTTCCAGATAAGTTCGCGAAAAAGCGATTCTATCCTTTTAAACCAAAATGCAGCTATCCACATCGGGCAGTTGTGAAAAATATATAATAATTGTGGGGCCCAGATCATCTTTATAAGATTTGCCCTTCCAATCACGGTTAATGGAAGTTTGCACCAGGTCTGACATTTATCTTTGAGCCTAGTCAATAATGGTCTAAGGTTAAGGTCAATATAATCCCCCACTTTCCGTGTTACCTCAATCCCTAAGTACCTAATTCTGTGTTTTATTTGAATTTGTTTAGCACAGTCTGGTAAAGAAGTGTTTACATTATGTAGCGGCATTAACACCGATTTCTCCCAGTTGATGCGAAACCCAGAGAGCTGTCCAAATGCAGATACAAGATTCATGAGTTCCTCTAAGGATTTTGTGGGGTCACTAAGGAAGATTAAGGCATCATCTGCGTACAAAGCTATTTTATCCTCTCTTCCTGCACGTTGGAATCCCTCTATCCCCGCAGACTGTCTGACTGCAGCGGCCAGTGGTTCCACTGCCAATGCAAACAGCAAGGGGGACAGAGGGCAACCCTGTCTAGTCCCCCGGGACAACGGGAAAGCTGGTGACATAGTGTCATTGATCCTCAACTTTGCCCTGGGGTCTTTATATAGTATTTTTAGCCAGGTTATAAAGCCTGGGCCTATGCCAAAGGCAATCAGTACCATCCATAGATATTCCCATTCTACCATGTCAAAAGCCTTCTGAGCATCCAATGACAGGATGGCACCAGCTCCCCCGTTATCCATTGGTAATTGTAGATTCAGAAAGAGCCTACGAATGTTTGTGGCTGCTGATCTGGAGGGGATGAAGCCTGTTTGATCCCTATGGATCAGAGTATCAATGTATCTAGACAATCTATTTGCTAGGACCTTGGCTAGTATTTTAACATCAGATGTAAGGAGAGATATTGGCCGATAAGAGCCAGGTGTGTCCCACACTTTGATCGTGACTTTCATGGGGGTCGTCACCCTTACGTTTGATTTGGGTCCCCTGTGGATAAGATTCCTCAGTTCAGAGTGTGAACCTAGTAGTGAAGCCTCTGTAGCCAC
Organism: Lithobates sylvaticus; assembly: GCA_028564925.1. Classification (NCBI taxonomy): domain Eukaryota; kingdom Metazoa; phylum Chordata; class Amphibia; order Anura; family Ranidae; genus Lithobates; species Lithobates sylvaticus. The sequence goes on from CM053027.1 coordinate 413,433,808, forward strand.
CGCTGGGTTGGCTGGTTCAGCCGCAAGCCACCACTTTAGTGTCACTAGGACCGCTGCCCAGTAATACTTCAGGAAACACGGGAGGGCAAGGCCCCCCAGCGTAACCGGAAGCTGTAGAGTAGCCTTCGCCACCCTGGGGACCTTCCCATTCCAAATGAAGGAGATTACGAGGCTGTCTAGCTTCCTGAAGAAGGACATAGGTATTGATACTGGGGTCTGTCTAAATAGATAGTTTAGTCTAGGAAGGATTGACATTTTTACTAAGTTAACCCTACCGACAGGAGATAGGGGTAAGGACCTCCACCCCGCACACTTCTGGGTTATTTGGGAGACTACTGGGGTAAGATTGAGGGGGATGAATTGTCGGAGATCCCTGTGGATCTCCACACCTAGATACTTGAACTGTGAAACCCTTTTTAGTTGCAGATCGGATTTCCGTGGGTCTATCCCGGAGTGTAGAGGGAACAGGACGGATTTCCCCCAGTTCACACGCACCCCAGAGTATCGGCCATATCTGTCAATAATACCCAGGGCTCGGCGCAGGGATACCCCGTCGTCTCGGAGATACAGGAGAGTGTCATCTGCGTATAGCGACACTTTCTCCTGCCGCTGGCCTATATTAATGCCCTTCACCTGGACTTCAGTTCTAAGAAGAATGGCCATAGGTTCAATTGCCAGTGCAAAGAGTCCCGGTGACAGGGGACAGCCCTGCCTCGTCCCTCTCCCAAGTGGGAAGGGCGGAGACAGAACAGCCCCCGTGCGGACCCTGGCCGACGGAGAACAGTACACAGCCTCGACCCAGGAGACGAAGACAGGGCCAAAGCCGAATCTGCGGAGGACCTCCCATAGATACCCCCATTCCACAGAGTCGAAGGCTTTTTCTGCATCCAGGGAGGCCACTACCGCTTCTTCCGTGTCTCTGACCCCCGAGGACAAGACCGCATACAGTCTCCGCAGATTAATATCTGTTCCCTTCCCCGGCATGAACCCGGATTGGTCTTCGTGGACCAATTTGAGTATTACCTCGTTAAGACGTCTAGCAAGGATTTTAGTCAGTATTTTGGCGTCCGAGTTTAGAAGGGAGATGGGCCTGTAAGACGAGCAGAGCTGGGGATCCTTCCCTGGTTTGGGTATCACCACTATTATAGCCTGTGCCATAGAAATGGGGAGTGTGCTTTCAGTCAATGTCTTTGTGAACATACTATGCAATCTAGGTAATAGGCTGTCTACATATTGTTGGTAAAATTCGGGTGGAAACCCATCCGTCCCGGGGGTCTTGCCCGATTGAAGAGAGCATAGTGCCGCCTTCACCTCCTCCTCTGTAATCGGGCTGTCCAGGGTCTCCCTGTCCCCGAGCGTCAAAGTCGGGAATGTGACCTCGTCTAGAAAACCACTCAGCTCATCAGCCGAGTAGTCCACTTTGGAGGAGTATAGTCTGGTATAAAAGTCAGCAAAGCATTTATTTATATCTACTGGGTCTGTCTTGATGTTACCAACTTTGTCCTGTATCCTGGCTATAGTCGAGAAAAAAGAAAATATTTATTTAACCACTTCAGCCCCGGACCAATTGGCATCCAAAGGACCAGGCCCCTTTTTGCGATTCGGCACTGCGTTGCTTTAACTGACAATTGCGCGGTCGTGCGACGTGGCTTCTAAAACAAAATTGGCGTCCTTTTTTTCCCACAAATAGAGCTTTCTTTTGGTGGTATTTGATCGCCCCTGCGGTTTTTATTTTTTGCGCTATAAACAAAAATAGAGCGACAATTTTGAAAAAAATGCAATATTTTTTGCTTTTTGCTATAATAAATATCCCCAAAAAATATATAAAAAAACATTTTTTTTTCCTCAGTTTCGGCCGATACGTATTCTTCTACATATTTTTGGTAAAAAAAAAAAATCGCAATTAGCGATTATTGATTGGTTTGCGCAAAAGTTATAGCGTTTACAAAATAGGGTATAGTTTTATTGCATTTTTATTAATATTTTTTTTTTACTAGTAATGGCGGCGATCAGCGATTTTTATTGTGACTGCGACATTATGGCGGACACATCGGACATTTTTGACACATTTTTGGGACCATTGTCATTTATACAGCATTCATTCAGTCATTTATACAGCAATCAATGCTATTTAAATGCATTGATTCCTGTATAAATGACAGTTGTAGTGAAGGGGTTAACCACTAGGGGGAGGGGAGGGGTTATGGGCTGTGACGTGACGCACACGTATATGTGCATGAGGCGGTCGGGAAGCGGTTAAAATAATACTAAAGCTTCAAATTTTTTTTTTTTTAAATAACAAACATGTCATACTTACCTTCACTGTGCAGCTCGTTTTGCACAGAGTGGCCCCGGTCCTCGTCTTCTGGGGTCCCTCGACGGCTGTCTCAGCTTCTCCCCACTTCTGATAACCCCCTCTGGGAAGCGCTGTCCAGGGGTGGTTACTTTGCATGTGCGCTCCCGAGTCCTGTATCTGGCGTCCATAACCGACGACTACAGGACTCGGCCCTCGCGTCATTGGAGTTCATTGACAGCAGCGCGAGCCAATGGCTGCGCTGCTATCAATCTATCCAATGAAGAGCCGAGAAGAGCTGAGAGGCCCGGGCAACGATCGAGCGCGGGATCGAGCACGGGACTTTCGAGGGCTCAGATAAGTAAATCGGGGAGCTGGGGGGCCGGTTTAAATCAGATGTTTTTTTCACCTTAATGCATAGGATGCATTAAGGTGAAAAAACATGAACCTTTACAACCCCTTTAAATAAAGATTACATGATTTAAAATACAAAAAATTGTTATGAAACACTCCTAGGAACAAGCCATGTTCATGTGCAGAAACCAAGAATGCTGTTATTATTGTGCTAACCACTTGTATTAAGACACATAAACAGATAAATATTTTACTTCCTTTCAGTTTAATCCAAACCATGTCAGCTGACACATCTTTCACATCCATTTCATTAAGCTTTCATCCTTTATTTATTTTGAGAAGGCTTTCCTATTAGGCAGTAGGCAATAAACATGCTTGACAAACACCTGTATAAGGAAAGTAAACTGTAAATAATGGTGGACAACAGCTGCCTTTGGTAAAATTTTGGATGAAGAACTAAATAAACACACGTAACCAAAGAATAGGATGCGCTATGTTTGTGGTAGTACTGATGGGAGGGAAGGATGCACATATCATGCAACACTGAAATGTCTATGATTAGTACTGCAAACCTTATTAAGGCTGAAATATGAGGTACAGTTGCTGTCAGCTATGCCTTTCGTGGTATTAAATAATGTACCGAGACAATTCTCAAAGTTCTTGTAATGCTTTTGTGTAAATAAGACTTTCCGTAGAGAGGCAAAGTTCTCATTAACAACAGTGCACGGTTGCCAGCAATCCATTGTGGTCAACTTGTAAAAAAGCAAGCTACTGGTATCTGTAAGGGCCATGAAAAAGTTTATAAACTATGTTTTTTTTCATTTGATTTTTCTGTCATAATAGAAAATTTGTGGCTGCTGACTTGTTAACTGAAATGGTTAATTGCCTCGTTAGTTCTCAATTTTCGATCTCTGCTCTTTTGTGAAGTAATGACTTAGAACCAACATGCAGCCGGAGCAGATAACTTTATTTGCCCCAGGTCGGTGACTTACTAAAAGCTTTCAGTATGACAATAAGGATAATGGAAATATTTAAGATAAGTTAGTAATGAATCAGATTTTACTCCCCCTGTCTGCTTCATGGGGGGACAGTGTGGTGACAACTTGGAGGGTGCCTGGGGAATTTTACTAGTGCAATAATCTAGATTTCTATTGAATAGTTAGCTAAGTGCAAGTATATAATTATGTACTACCTCCTTATGTCATCTTGAAGAAGCAGATTTTAAAGTAGTAGTATGGGCAAAACTTTTTTTTTCATTTGAATAGAGTAAGGGAGGGTTATAAAATATGTGTCCCATTGGGGAGATTTCCCTTCATTTCCTGTCCCATAGTCCATAGCCAAAACAGGAGAGGAAATCCTGCAAATTAAGAGAATCTCTTGGGGCCCTTCAGGCCACCATAATAATGTCCCCATTGGAAAATTCCTCTCTATTACTGTTTTGGTGACAACTCAAACTTGGGCTTTTCTTTTACTTACACTTTTAACCACTTAACTACGGCAGGTTGGCTCTCCTGGGTGAATCGCCGTCATTGTACATGGGCCGCTTTAAGAGAGGGGCTTGCCCACGGCACAAAGCTGGAGCTGATGCACGTGGCCAGGTGGCCACGATGTCGGCCGGCCACCCGCGATCGCTCCTGAGAGAGACAGAATGGGGATCCGTCAATGTAAACAGACAGATTCCCGTTATGTCAGGGGAGGAGAGACAGATTTGCTGTTCCTAGTGATTAGGAACAGTGATGTCTCCTCCTACAGTCACTACACTCCCCCCACAGTTAGAAACACCTCCCTAGGGAACACTTAACCCCTTGATCGCCCCCCAGTGTTAACGCATTCCCTGCCAGTGACATTTATACAGTAATCAGTGGCTATTTTTAGCTCTGATCACTGTCCCAAAAAAAGTGTCAAAAGTGTCCGATCTGTCCGCCGCAATGTTGCAGTCCTGCTAAAAATTGATGATCACTGCCATTACTAGTAAAAATAATAATAAAAATGCCATAAATCTATCCCCTATTTTGTAGACGCTATAACTTTTGGGCAAACCAATCAATATATGCTTATTTTTACCAAAAATATGTAGAAGAATACATATTGGCCTAAACTGATGAAGAAATTATTTTTTTACAATTTTTTTCAATATTTATTATAGCAAAAATTAAAAAATATAGTTTCTTTTTCAAAATTGTCGGTCTTTTTCTGTTTATAGCACAAAAAATAAAAAATAAAAAACGCAGAGGTCCTCAAATACCACCAAAAGAAAAAAAGACATACCGTATATACTCGAGTATAGGTCGACCCGAATATAAGCCGGGGCCCCTAATTTACCACAAAAAAACTGGAAAAACGTATTGACCCGAGTATAAGCCGAGGGTGAGAAATGCAGCAGCTACTGTAAGTGGAAAAGAGGGTCAGCAAATGCCCATCTGCAGCTGCATGTCTCCCTGTGTCCTGTACAAACCCCCCTGTGTCCTCATTGCAGCCTACCTGTGCCGATCTGCATCCCCTGGGTCTGTGTATGCCTCCCTCCGATCTGCCACCTGTGTCCACCATTGCAGTCTTGTGATGCCTCCTTGTTCGTCCTGTGTCCCCCATGCTGATCCTGCCAATCAGCGTGAAGGCGCCATTCCACATTCAAAAGCCGCGCCTCCACCTCGTCCGTGATAGGAGGAACACTCTGTTTTCCCAGCAGTCAGTGTTCAGTGTTCCGCCTATCACGGACATCCTCTCATCCTCGTCCATGAGATGAGAATGACAGGGCGTCCGTGATAGGCGGAACACTGCACACTGACTTACTGCTGAGAAAATTAGTGTTCCTCCTATCACGGACGGGGAGGAGGAGGAGGCGCGGCTTTTGAACACTGCCATCTGTCTGCATGACACGCTGTTCATGTAGGCAGACGGCGGTGACTCGAGTATAAGCCGAGGGGGGCACTTTCAGCCCTAAAAAAAGGGCTGAAAATCTCGGCTTATACTTGAGTATATACAGTATATTTTGCTTGGGAACAGCGTAACACGACCGTGCAATTGTCAGTTAAAGCGACGCAGTGCGGTATTGCAAAAAATGGCCTAGTTATTAAGGGGGCAAATGCTTCCGGTCCTTAAGTGGTTAATGAAAATGGTAAATAGGGCAAAGGGAGAGTTGGGCACCTCCCTAACAGGGGCACAGAGAGCAATACAAAATAGATGTTCTAATCCATTACAACTCTATCTAAAACTAAAAAAAGATTTGCATTTATCTACACTTTAATATCTGGGAAACACATTGAGAAGTGGTCTCAAGGTATGAGACCACTTCTCAATGTGTTTCCCAGATATTAAAGTGTAGATAAATGCAAATCTTTTTTTAGACAGACAGGTATTGTCTGGAAAATTGAGTGTTAGCTGCTATCAGTAATGAGGGATAATCAATTTCAAACCCAAATAGGAGGTTGTAAAATAATTGAAGGTCATCCTATTTAATTATACCGTATATTACAATAATTATACTATATATTTGTAGTAAGCGACAATAGACAACACGTATGCACTTTTGTATTCTGTGTTTGATTTTTTTTATTGTATGTGAACACAGATAAAAAGTATTTATTTTTATATACTTTATTTTATTCAAGTTAGTCTGACATTGTAGGTACCTTTAAAGTCCCATAGTCTGTATAAAATGGTTATGATTGTAATGGATAGAAGAAAATATTGCTCCCTGCAGTGCCACCTTGGTTTTAAATATCTTTTGCGCTAAAAGCCTTTTAAAATGTTTACATCTTGATCTGTGAATGTTGTTAAAACTTCTTTTACGTAACCCAGTTTATGTAGATTATGCCATTTGGCCCGGTACAGCAGTTATTTTAATGTTTATATAAGGTATACCGAAGTTTAGTTTCCAACGTCCTTTTACTAATTTCATATAGGTATTACCAAGTAGGGAGGCTTTATATATACAACAGCAGCAAGTATTTTCCATTTCGTTTTCAGTTCCCGTATTTATGGAAACAAAAGATGTAGCCTAGATTTTTTAACTCAGTGAAAACCTCAGAGGGGAGCTGAATCCAATATACTGTATCAAGGCTTGAATAACAAAGATTACACTGATATGAAGCTGAAAGCTGAAACTCAGATTGTGTGAGTCCAGGGATCTCATGCCGAGTTTTCACCTCGTATATAATAAAGGGTACGATCAGCTTTTATTGATGGCCATTAGGGGCTGAGTGTGTGTATATTTATGTGGAGACTTCACATGGCAGCTTTCCTTAAATATATGCTTGAATAAAGAGAGAGAATCTAATGCAATGCAAGTGTCAGATTATAAAATAAACATTTCTATAGAGATTGGGAAATCCATTAACTGATCAAGACTAGTTGTATGTGCATTTTTTATTCTAAGGTCAGCTGGAGACTTTCAAAATATAAAACAAGATTCTTGCTGTGTAATCACATAGGAACAGCTTAGTGCTCTCCACAGAATACCCATACTTACAACACAGCTTTATCTGATCTGTCTTCAACATGTTTTGATGTAGGGTTTTGCCTCCTGACGCCTTATGTTCTTGTACCATTGAACAGGCTTGGGTAGAATTTAATTATTTTTAAACCTAACAAGAAGTGTTTGCCTTCAAAATGGTTTCAAACCTTCTTAGAATATTGTAATAAATGTTTAAAACTATAATTCTGCACCATTTTGGAGGTGCTAGGCTATGCATTTCAAAATGTCACCAAGTATAAATGTTAATTGGTTGTTTAGATATGGTGATTTAGCATGGAAGATGTCAAATTTCATCCCAATGTTTATACAAACATTTTTGAATTTATTTACCCAAAGGTTTTTCTGAGTCCTACCTTGAAGGATAAGTGTTTACACCACAGGTTGCACCAAAGCTCTTGAAATGCCCCCCTTAGCCATTATACGACCATGCAATCATTAGGCCTAATGGCTCCCGCAGAATGTCTGTCTATTATACTCCCTGAATGTTTAAAAAACTGCTAAGTAAAATTATTAGAGGAGGACATCCTTTGGCCTTCCACAAATCTGTCCCTTTTTAATGCCGCATACACACGATTGGACTTTCCGTCGGGAAATGTTGGATGTGAGCTTGTTGGCGGTAAGTCCGACCGTGTGTATGCTCCATCGGACATTTATTGGCGGACTTTCCGCCAATAAATGTTGGTAAGCTTGTTCTCAAATTTTCTGACTTTCCGATCATGTGTATACAAGTCCGTTGGACAAAAGTCCAAAGTACACACACGCATGCTCGGAATCAAGGATGAGCCGGAAGCGCTCGATCTTGTAAAACTAGCATTGGTAATGGAGATATCACGTACGTCTTGTACGTCACTACTTTCGTAATTGTTGGCCAACATTTGTGTGACCATGTGTATGCAAGACAAGTTGGAGCCAACAACCTTCGAACAAAAATACAGTTTTGTTGTTGGAAAGTCTGATTGTGTGTACGGGGCATAAGAGTTCTTCGTTTATGCTCCTTATGCTGAGTTGTGTGTTATTGTCCACTAATCTGTGACAAAAACTGATTTCTGATTGGCAGCCTTGTCATAAATGTCTATTTTGTGAAGTTCACAACCTACAGTTCTTGATCACTAGGTCACAGAGATGCTGTTTCTTTTATTTGGAAATTATACTTTTGTGGAATTTAGACTTGGTCGCTGTCTATGTATGTTGGTGAGCTTAGATGTGAATATATTGTTTCATGTTTGCCGATGTGATTTGTCTGTGTTTGGCATTATTTGTGATCAACTACAGTAGGTCCTGTGAAAGCTCACGTATTCAAATGTGTTAGATAATGCAATACTTTTATAACTGATATAAACTGCTAACTTGTAATCGCCCTAGCATGCCTTACCCTTGCAGATGTGTAATTAATTGTGAGATGCTTATCTAAAATATAAACTTATTTTTTCACATGATATTTCTATAATTTTGCGCACTTCCTCAGAGTGTAATTTATAAATAGCAATTTTTTTTTTTCACTATAACAATATTTTAATAAACAAGGAAATGACATTTAGCATATCAGTTTCAGTCCTTTTTTTTTTTTCAAAGAGAACTGGTTCACACAGAATCTGATGCAGCTGTGCATAATAACAGCTTCTAATGCAGTCCATACATGGGTCGAATTCCCAATGATTTGTAATCGTTGCATTTTGTAATCCGACGTAACAACATTGATTTTGAAATATGATCAACCAAGCCTTCAATTTCACCTCATGTTGCTACAGAAATGACATTTTGTGGCCAGGAATCTTCTTTTCTTTCCAGATCACAGCTCATGCGCATTTCTTTTTTGATTTATATTTCTAGCACAATTCTTCCATCATTGGTTAGAAATTAATTTACTTTACTAAAAATGACCAACATGCCCGATCACTCAAATTCGATGGCTGTACAAATATCGGCTGTTGCTGCGGCCCACTACTGGTGCGAATTTCGCAACGAAAATGCATACCGTATATACTCGAATATAAGCCGAGATTTTCAGCACATTTTTTTGTGCTGAATGGCTAGCTTAACTTCAGCATGTTCAATTAAGCTTTGATAATAAAACCTAGAAGCTGATTGGTTACTATGCACAGCTGCACCAGATTATGAGTGCACCAGTTTTAGTAAATCCCCCAGTTGGTGACAACTGTCCATGGCAAAGACACCAAATACTGTTATTTTTTAAATGCCTTTTAGACCCCTTTCACACGGATGCGTTTTTCAGGCATTTTAGCTCTAAAAATAGCGCCTGTAAAGGGCCTGAAAAGCGCCTCTCAAGCCTCCCCAGTGTGAAATCCCTAGTTCTTTTACACTGGGGCGGTGCACGGCGGTGCACTTCTCATTTGAAAAATTATAGAAGCTGGGTGGAAAATTGTCAGATGAACAGTGCCTATATCCAGTCAGGTGCAACCATTACTCTTCCGGTATTTTGACAGCTGGCAGGGTCGGCTGTCAAAATACAATAGCCACAGTGGGAGATTCTTCCATTTTTGTTCTGTATAGCTTGCAAGAGGGAATTTGTTAGATTATTTTTGTTCAGCTAGAAGTTGAACAAAATTAAAAAATAACTCCACTTTTGTTGAGAAAAAAACATTCCTCTCGGGTGATCTATGTACATTGCAAGAATTTTAACAAATATTGTTGCAGATTTCTACCTTTTGTTATTCTGAAGAAATAACTGTGTCCAGTGAATCTGTATGGGAGTGATTTTATCATTATCAATCAGCTGCTGCGCCTGCAAGGCTCTAATAAGGAAAGTGGAGGAGTCTGCATCCCTTTAGATCTGATCTTCTTTTGGGAGTATCTCACCAAAAATTAATTTTTTTTTGAAGGAGATGACCAAAATCCGACTTGTATCTTAGTGCAGACTTCTGGGAAAAATCAGTAAGCCAAAACAACACAAGCAGGAAATGACATATCTATTCTGTACACATTCTTTGTCTTCAGGTAGCCATATTGCATTGCATTTTACAGAAAATTACAGAGCTTCAGATTGAAAAGGAAAGGTAATTTTTAATACCATTCAATTACACAATTAAAGTGTCACAATTGTATACACTATATTATTATTATTTTTTCTCCCACAATAGTGGAGTTATTCTTCAGCTATGCGTGTATACCCAGCATTATAGTTACAGGACACTGACCTGGGGAGAGCAGTAGAGGGGGACTGGGCAAGCAAAGGTGGGTGATTCTGAGCAGGGAGAGACTGCTTCTACCAATTTAACGCTCTCTGCATCTCAAGCAATACAGAGAAAAAAAGTAAGGGGGCATTGATGGGACTGGTCTCCCAGCGCATACAGAGATGGCTGGAGTGATTGATCATGTATATAGGAAGTTTTGTATCCATAAGGCTGAACATGCGGCATCTCACTTTAAGTTGCTAAAAAAGAAGCAAGCAAGCAGCAGAGCAAAGTATCAAGTATTCTAGCAAAGTGAATTAAAGTGATTGTGATTAAAGTGATTGTAAGCGATCACCTTGTAAAACAACCCATTCCGTTTAAAATTGAAATGAAAGGCAGTTGATGAGTGGAATAAACTACCAGCAGAGGTAGTGAGACAGTCAACAGTAAATGGCTTAAAAAATTATTGGGATAAACATAGATCTATAGTCAGACAACAAGGTTAATTAAATTTTTTTTTATAAAAAAACAAAACAAAAAAATAAATAAAAATAAAACGGGCAGACTCGATGGACTTACTTTTTCTGCCATCACCATGTTTCTTTGTTTCTATGTTTAAGAGATGCATTTACAAATAAAAGTGTTTGTACCTGGAGTACAGATTTAAAGCATGCCCCTTCAAAAAAAATGTATTTGGCTTTAATCTCCCTGGCGGTTTTCCCGAGTGTGGCTCGGGGTTAAATTTCAGCACCATTAGCGGTAACCCCCGAGCCTGCATTGCAGGATCCTGGTGCAGTGTACTTACCTTGTCCTCAGGTGCGATGTCCCCCCGCTGTGTCCGTGGGCTCTGTCCTCCGCCCTGATGTCCTGTGTGCTGGGCTCCGTTCCCTGCGAGCATCGCGATGTACGGGGGAGGAGCCTGGCGGCAGATTCAAAAAAGTGAAAAATCATAATACATACAGTACACTGTAATCTTACAGATTACATTACTGTATGAAATTATTTCACATCCCTTTTGTCCCCAGTGGTTTGTCCAGTGCCCTGCATGCAGTTTTATATTATATATACAGTTTTTTTTCTGCCTGGAAACTGGAGATTGTCCATAGCAACCAAAAAGTGTCCCTTTATGTCAAAAGTGGTTTGAGACCAGCTAGAAAACAGTGATAATAAATTAGAACACTTGCAGAATTGAGTGATAGGGAATCGGTTGGAAATTCATTTTATTATTATTATATTATTATTTTTTATAATTATTTATATTTATTTATATTTATTTATTATATTATAATTTATGATTTTGAGTTTCAAACTTCACCATACTCGGGATATCTACTAGACTCTTGTTTGGACAGATTTAAGTGTGTTATTGCTAATAATTACAGGCCTACAATATAAAACGCCAAATTTCTATGCAAAATAATGGTACCGCTTTGAGACGCAAAAATCTGACATAATCATACCGCCAGGGAGGCTACAAACCTCTGCAAGTTTTGCAACTTGGTTGAATGAATATGTGTTTATTTTAAAAAGGGAATAAGAGATAATTAATTTATTGTGCACTGTCATTGGAATGCATGCATACATGAAAACACATGCTACCCTTTATACAGTTTTCCTATTGCTTGCATTATGTAATGTGGTTTCCCTTTAAGGGTTTAACAAAGTATGGTAACAATTTCATTATATGGTTTTCATTATATGTCGTGATACCTGTAAATGTATCAACAAAAAAAAAGAATTCTCAGTAGAGAACAGTACAGAAACCAGATGTGTTCAAGATAAACTCCATCCATTTAAGTATTCATAACAGTTCTAGTGGAGCTTTACAGTTGTTTTTGCAGCGCTTTTCAGGGCGCTAGCAGGGCGCTCTTAACCCCCACTAGCGGCCGCATAAAGTGTTAAAAATGCTCGCAAAGCACCGCTGTACCTTCTATTGCTCTCAGCCTCCTCCAAATCTTTAAACACATCTTTATTTTTTGGTGCTTTAATCCATCTTCCTGTTATGCCCCGCACACACGGTCGGATTTTCAGATGGAAAATGTTCGATCGGATCATGTTGTCAGAAAATCCGACCGTGTGTGGGCTCCATCTGACTTTTTCAGTCGGAATTTCCGACGCACAAAGTTTGAGAGCTGGATCTCAAATTTTCCGACAACATGGTCCGATCGTGTCAATTCGATCACGTGTAGCCTAGTCCGTCGGACAAAGTGCCAAGCATGCTCAGAATAAATTTGGAGACAAAAGCTATTGGCTACTGGCCTCTACGTAGTCCCGTCGTACGTGTTGCACGTCACCTCGTTCGGAATGGTCGGATTTTCCGACAACTTTGTCCGACCGTGTGTGGGCAACACCAGTTTCGGACAAAATCCATCAGAAAATATACGACGGATTTTGTGGTCGGAATGTCCGACCGTGTGTACGGGGCATTAGAGGGTAACTACATTTGCTCTCCATGGTCCCACTGTATGTAGGAATGTAGCCACCCTCTCCTGCTCGCTCCTGAGAATAACTAGGTACTCTGGATTATGGAGTATGAGATTTGTAGTGTACATACAGCAGTGCACATGACAGCAACTAACGTGTATTGCTTGTTCCAAACAAACAAAATGAAGGGGGAAAAGCAGAGGTTTAGGAGCTTACAGTGGACATTACAAGGAGGAAGAATAACACAGTGAAAAACTATTTCATGAAATATACATTACAGGGCCATTAAATAGTAGATGCATTTGGAGAACAAGGATATTGTGTCCCTTTAAGCAGTTCATAGAAGTGCCGCAAATACAGATGCCAATTACAGCACCATCTGCTGGTAAAATTTAGTATACTCAGCTTCTATCATAAATTGGAATGGATCTCTACATAACTTACTCTATTTGATTCATTGCACTACAGCTTTCTGCATATCCATAGTTTTATAATAAATCATTTATAAAAAAAAAAATTCTCCCATAGCACTGTATAAAGTACCTATTAATAGCAAAGGTTAAAGTAGATGTAAACCCTCACTGAATGACATTTAATTTGCTAAAGCACTGTGGGGGGAGATTTACTAAAGCAGGTGCATACAGAATCTGGTGCAACTATGCATAGTAACCAATCAGCTTCTAATTTCAGTTTGTTCAATTAAAGGGGTTGTAAAGGTAAAATTTTTTCACCTTAATGCATTCTATGCATTAAGGTGAAAAAACATCTGACACTGCTGGCCCCCCCAGCCCCCCCTATTTACTTACCTGACCCCTCGAAAATGTCCCGCGCACCTCCGACATCGTCTTCGCCGCTCAGCCTGGCCGTTGATTGGCCAGAGTGGATGGATTGAAAGCAGCGCAGCCATTGGCTCGCGCTGCTGTCAATCACATCCAATGACGCGGCGCGCCGGGGGCCGGGGCCGAGTGATACAGTGAGCGGCTATAGCTGTTGGCTGTATCACGGGAGCGCGCCCGCAACACTTCTCACCATGTGAGGGAGCTCGCATAAACGTGAGATGTACGTGCGGGGGGAGCCGAGACAGCCGCCGAGGGACCCCAGAAGACCAGGTTCGGGGCCACTCTGTGCAAAACGAGCTGCACAGTGGAGGCAAGTATAACATGTTTGTTATTTAAAAAAAAAAATCCCTTTACAATCCCTTTAAGCTTTGACAATAAAACTGAAAAATAAAAAGCTTTTTTTCGTACACCATTGCATCTCAGTGCTGCTGATATCTTGCAACCTGTTTGTAGTACTTCATGTATACAGGCATGCAATCCAGCAATGGCTGCAACCATGTCTCAAGGCTGCGGGAAGTGCTTAAACAACGGCTTTCATGGCAGAACTACTAAGCATAATTTTAATGAAAGACACCGATTTTTCATATAATCTTACTTTCTTAGAAATTAGGGTAGAAAAAAGAGAATGATTAAGCTATATGCAGGATAAAAAGTACCAGAGTGTGCATTGTCAGATATTAAGGGGAAATATAATGGTGGTGCAGTGACCAAAGGGGTAACATTGTTTTCTAGATGATTGCGGAAGTCAAGGCCACCACAAACACCAAACAAGGATTTTTTTATTTTTACTAGAAGTTTTTAAGGATTTTCCCAGTCTATTATTTTCTCCAGAATGTCATGCCAAGTAAAAAGCAAGGCATTACTGCTTATTGCTTAGTCATTCTAAAAAAAAAAACGTGGAAGTCCACAGAAGCCAGAACAGGCCCCTGTGTCACTACTGTGTTATGTAGTGACAAATAAACCAACGGGAGTAACCACAGAGCACAGCAAGGGACACAACCTGAAAGTATCAAATGCCAGTGGTGCCTGAAGATCTTCAATACAGGAAAGTTTCAGGGACAGTCCACCAGAAGGGTTAGTATTTACTTTTTCTATTACTCTTTCTTTTACAGGTTGGTCTAGAAAAAGGGTCAGCAGCTAGAAAACGGGTCACTTTAATAGCATTGTGTGAAAATGCAGCATGTTGGCCTTTTTATGCAATGTACCAAAACTAGAGATGTAAAATTTGGAGGGGCCAAGATCCCCCTCGGACATCAGCCATGAGGTCCTGTGACCGATGTTCTGTCCGCTTAGCTCCTCCCGCTGTAGTCCTTAGATCAGGGGGAGGAGACCGTCAGGAGGTCACGTGACCAAACAGAAACAAACTGAAAGAAAGTATGTAGAGATATAATTTTTACAAACATTTACACTAAGTAGTATTACTTGGTAGAACAGAGGGGCTGGCAGTAATCTTTCTTTGACTTTATTGCCAGCTACTAATAGCAGCAGGAGGGGAGGGGCAGGTAGGGGAGAGATGGCTCACACACAGGAGCTGACAGGCAGGGAGCCAAGGGGGGAGAACAGCGGGATGACTGAGGCACATAAACTGACCGCAGTATAATGGATCAGCAGCCAAGACTACTGTGGTCAGCACACTAAGGGGGATACAGGAACAGGCAGGATCAACCAGGTTTTGAATAAGCACCAGTAAGGGTGTGAATTGCGTTAGCTAGAGCTAATCCTGTTTTACCTCTGTTTGCTGCATAGAGTGCAGCTGTCCAGGTTTTTTCCTTTCAAATGTCTATTTCACACTGAGCTAGCACCCTTTTCATGTTCAGGGGAGGTGTAGAAGCAGGATTGCCACCTGGAGCAGTATATCTGTGTGTACAAGCACTGTGCTGTTTAACCTTCCATAAGGGAATAGGATCTATTTTTTTTTGTTAGGGTTACAACCTCTTTAAGGTCTTCATGTTATATAGTTTGAATACCATGTCATAGATATATTATTTATCATTGTAAAAGAACATATTCCACACTTCTGTTTTTTTTTCCCCCCGGAAAAAAACAAAAAACTGCTTTCAAAACAGCCTTCCCATCTCTAGCCACAACCCACCTCGAGGCAGCATTATGGTGAGAATATGACACATAGAAAGCTATTGTTTTATGTCCTTGCATTGAGCCTGTGTTGATCCGTGCAGCTCAACAACTTTATTATACTACAACTAAATAATACGACTCAGGATTGGAAAAATCAACAATGCATCTATATATGAAAACATGTATATGATTTACATGTGAACTCTGAGGAAATGAAAAATCTACCCTTGCAGTGGGTTTCCCCTGCCCTGTAAGGAATAAATGCTAGGTTTTGCTTAGGGTACCCATAGAAAGAACATTTACTTACCTTATACCTTGTTTCCACAGGTTACTCCTTCCACATGACTGGTCCCGGGAAGGAGCTCCTGTCAGTGATTGCAGCTCTGATGACATCAGGTAAAATCATCAGGTAAAATGCTGGACCAGTAGCCCTGCATTGTGTCCCGCTCCACGACTCGGAGCATTTGATAAAAAACGTGATTACTGGATGCCATCTTTCTTAAATGTGCCCCATAGAAAGTCTTTTTGATGATACATGTAGGGCCTACGTCATTACATCAGGTCCTGTTTGGTGGAAGGATTAAGCTAGTTGGGAGATCATATGCTGGAAATTAGCTTTTTTCAGGCAGCACTGGCCCTGCTGTATTTCAGACCTTTGCTGTGGGACTTTATATGTTATGCAATGCACATGGTGCTTTGTTTACATGCTGAATGTAAGTGAGCTTTCTGTTTTTAATCTCTGACTTTAACCACTTCCCGACCGTCGGCCGTCATATGACGGCCTCCGGTTTGCGGGGGTATATCTGAATGATGCCTGTAGCCACAGACATCATTCAGATATTGCCGGTTTCAGCCGGCGATTCCCTGCACCATAAGAATGATTATAGCGGCTGTTCCGCCGCTTGATCGTTCTTATGGGTGGCGGGAGGGGACGCCCCCCCTCCCGCCACCCTCCGGTGCTTCTACCGACTCACCGCTTCCATCGGTGAGTCGGACACAGGAACCGCCGGCACCGGATGATCACTATAGAGATTTCCGGCGGACCAGATGGTCGCCGGAGTCTCTATGATCGTTCGGAGGCCGGGCGCGATGTGATGACGTCACGCCCGGCCTCTGCATTCGAATAACGGCGCCGCCTCCGCTGGGAAGCGGTGATCGTTTTTTTTTTTTTTTAATTTTAGGCTTTCCAGCCTAGAGGTGAGATGTGGGGTCTTATTGACCCCATATCTCACTGTTAATAGGTCCGATCAGGTAATACTCCTATTACAAGGGATGTTTACATTCCTTGTAATAGGAATAAAAGTAATCAAATTTTTTTTTTTTTTTTTAACTGTCAAATTTAAAAACTAAAAGTCAAATTAACAATAATAAAAAAAATTTTTATTTTTAAAGCGCCCCTGTCCCCGTGAGCTCGTACGCAGAAGTGAACGCATACGTAAGCCCCGCCCACATATAAAAACGGTGTTCAAACCACACATGTGAGGTATCGCCGCGAACGTTAGAGCGAGAGCAATAATTCTAGCCCTAGACCTCCTCTGTAACTCAAAACATATAACCAGTAAAAAATGTTAAAGCGTCGCCTATGGGGATTTTAAAATACCAAAGTTTGGCGCCATTCCACAAGCGCGTTCAATTTTGAAGTGTGACATGTTGGGTATCTATTTACTCGGCGTATCTTCATCTTTCACATTATGCAAAAAAAATTGGGCTAACTTTATTGTTTGTTTTTTTTTTAAGCATGAAATTGTTTTCTTTCTGAAAAAAACGTGTTCGAAAAATTGCTGCGCAAATACCGTGAGAGATAAAAAGTTGCAACGAGCGTCATTGTATTCTCTAGGGTCTTTGCTAAAAAAACATATATAATGTTTGGGGGTTCTATGTAATTTTCGAGCAAAAAAATTATGAATTTTACATGTAGGAGAGAAATGTCAGAATTGGCCTGGTTGCGAAGTGGTTAATAGACATTACTCCATGGAATTGTCTGTGTGTAATTACATAATATTAAGCTTTTGACCTACTGGAGTAAAATGTCCAAGAGCTGGGCAGTATAGTGGTTAAGTCATTAGCACTCCTGCCTGGAAGCTAGGGTTGCCACCTCAGCCTTTTAAAACTGAACACATATTAATTACACAGGTTCAGGGGGTAATTTAATGCAGGTAAGGCACTAAGTGAATTTAATTGCTACCTTAATCAGCCACACAACCTGTATAATTCATATGTTTTCGGTTTTAAAGGGATGAGGTGGCAACCCTTCTGGAAGCATAGTCATATGTTCGAATCTCAACCATGACACTACCTGCCTGGAGTTTGCATGTTCTCTTTGGGCTTGTGTGGGTTTCCTCCCACACTCCAAGATGTGCTGGTAGGTTCCTATCTAAACTTGCCCTAGTTTAAGTCAGGGATGCTCATTTCATAGGTCTATTTGTTTTTGTATCACATTGTTATTTAACATTTTTTTTGGACAGTGCTGCCTCTGCATGCACTGTCCAGTAACAGGCTGGGGTGGGTCTAAGACAACCTAGGCTCAGAGGAAGTGGGTTGAATGATGCTGGTATCACACTAAGGACATCTAGCTTGTGCTTCACTGCACAATGATGTAGACCACACTGAAGTCCCTTTAATGCACTATAAATTTATTAACAATGTTAGTTCCCCAATAAGGTGAACTAACCCATTAAACCTGAATTCAACAAGTATTGTTTGTATGGTATGGAAGAAAGAAAAAACAAATGTGCTGCCCTTACTAAAAATAAACATGTCCAATCTAAATTGTCTACTGTACACTAGATGAATGCAAACTCAAATGTATTTGTTGGTCTCCCCTTACCTCCTTTTGTATCCCTCAAGTTTTATTTTGTGAGGTCTACATTTTGACATGTTGAGAGCAGAAGGGAATTCCAGAAATCTTTCCATGAGCCACAGCCACTGGTACAACATAACCAAGGGCTGCTATAATATTTATCTAAAGGGGTGTATGGAAAATGAAGAGCTGGCAAAGGGGACAATTACAGTCATGTCTTGGTGATTGCAGTGATGGGGATTCAATCCTCAGCCAATGAATCTTTGGCTTTGCTTTTCAATAGAAATCAAATAATTAGCCAAGCCAAAATGCTTTCACCCAACACTGAGTTTGGACTTCATATTTAAATATCATAAACTCTGAGATCAAAGCATACCATAATGTGGATATAGTATGTCAACAGCGCATCTGCGGAAAGAACATGCAGTGTTATTGTGATCTATGACTCCAGTGAGATCTGGGGAACAGAATCTGTATGTGATCAAAATCAAAGGCAGAACTTAAGTTGAGTTTGGAGGAAATGTGGTAAACAGTCCCTTGAGTGTATTCTGGTTTCATTCACTCATACAAGCCATGAAAAGACATGAACACTTCAGTTTCAAGACAGTTACCTACCATTGCTCCATTATTCAATTACCCATCTTAATCGCATATTTTTTTTACATGTTTATACACATACAGTGCCTTGCGAAATTATTCAGCCCCCTTGAACTTTTCAACCTTTTGCCACATTTCAGGCTTCAAACATAAAGATATAAGATTTTAATTTTTTGTGAAGAATCACCGACGAGTGGGACACAATTGTGAAGTGGAACGAAATCTATTGGATTGTTGAAACTTTTTTTTTTGATGCCCCCTTGCGTTAATACATTGTAGAGCCACCTTTTGCTGCGATTACAGCTGCAAGTTGCTTGCGGTATGTCTCTATCAGTTTTGCACATCGAGAGACTGAAATTCTTGCCCATTCTTCCTTGCAAAACAGCTTGAGCTCAGTGAGGTTGGATGGAGAGCGTTTGTGAACAGCAGTTTTCAGCTCTTTCCACAGATTCTCGATTGGATTCAGGTCTGGACTTTGACTTGGCCATTCTAACACCTGGATACGTTTATTTGTGAACCATTCCTTTTTAGATTTTGCTGTATATTTGGGATCGTTGTCTTGTTGGAAGATAAATCTCCGTCCCACTTTCAGGTCTTTTGCAGACTCCAACAGGTTTTCATCCAGAATGGTCCTGTATTTGGCTGCATCCATCTCCCCCTCAATTTTAACCATCTTCCCTGTCCCTGCTGAAGAAAAGCAGGCCCAAACCATGATGCTGCCACCACCATGTTTGACAGTGGGGATGGTGTGTTGAGGGTGAGCTGTGTTGCTTTTACGCCAAACATATCATTTTGCATTGTGGCCAAAAAGTTCGATTTTGGTTTCATCGGACCAGAGCACCTTCTTCCACATGTTTGGTGTGTCTCCCAGGTGGCTTGTGGCAAACTTTAGACAAGACTTTTTATGGATATCTTTGAGAAATGGCTTTCTTCTTGCCACTCTTCCATAAAGGCCAGATTTGTGCAGTGTACGACTGATTGTTGTCCTATGGACAGACTCTCCCACCTCAGCTGTAGTTCTCTGCAGTTCATCCAGAGTGATCATGGGCCTCTTGGTTGCATCTCTGATCAGTCTTCTCCTTGTCTGAGCGGAAAGTTTAGAGGGACAGCCAGGTCTTGGTAGATTTGCAGTGGTCTGATACTCCTTCCATTTCAAAATGATCACTTGCACAGTGCTCCTTGGGATGTTTAAAGCTTGGGAAATCTTTTTGTATCCAAATCCAGCTTTAAACTTCTCCACAACAGTATTACGGACCTGCCTGGTGTGTTCCTTGGTCTTCATGATGCTCTCTGTGCTTTCAACAGAACCCTGAGACTATCACAGAGCAGGTGCATTTATACAGAGACTTGATTACACACAGGTGGATTCTATTTATCACCATCAGTCATTTAGGACAACATTGGATCATTCAGAGATCCTCGCTGAACTTCTGGAGTGAGTTTGCTGCACTGAAAGTAAAGGGGCCGAATAATTTTGCACGCACCACTTTTCAGTTTTTTATTTGCTAAAAAAGTTTAAAATATCCAATAGATTTCGTTCCACTTCACAATTGTGTACCACTTGTTGGTGATTCTTCACAAAAAATTAAAATTTTATATCTTTATGTTTGAAGCCTGAAATGTGGCAAAAGGTTGAAAAGTTCAAGGGGGCCGAATACTTTCGCAAGGCACTGTATTTTTGTAGAATTTATATTTTGTTAGTTGCACTTACAATGAGATGATGAAGAAGAAAAGCGCTTTCAGAAAACTGAACTTGCACGCCACCCTGCACTACGGCCATGCCTTATCACGTCTTTGCCAAAGGCTCCCCCGATGCATTTCACTCAATAGCCTCCTTAGGGGATGGTGAATCCCCTATCTGCTATTCTCTGAGCACACTTTTGAGCAAAACGCATCGGGCGGAGCCTTGGTAGTGACATTATTGTGCACAGCCATTGTCCTGTTTCTTCATCTCATGAAAGTAGCTGTAAAAAGTCAGCATTGTATTCACTTTTAATTTTTTAATTAACTTGTTGAGCTTCATTTGGATGGACTTCTTTATGAAATTTTAGTTGTTTTGTATTTTTTGCACAAGTCACTTTTTACTGCGCCAGGCACTTTTAATTAATTCCCTGCACTTTACACATGTGGTAATGTATTTGCTATATGCTTGAAACACACATAAATTGTTACTTTATTTGGGATTTTAGTTTTATAAGTTATGAATTGTTTAAGCTGGTTTTTGTATTCCAACCGTTTTTAAAAGTGCAGCTTTCTCAGAATTCATAATCAATTTTTTCATACTCATTCATTTCAATTTAAAATTATATAAGTGAATAACACTTATATAATTTTAACACAAAGCGCAGAGTTTTTTTTTATACATTATATTATTGTATTTTATATAATCTGCAGGATAAGTACACCGTACTTTCACATTCTGCTTTGGACTTGCTAGTTTGCAACATCCCCATATTGGTTTGAATGAGCCCCGGGGGTTCTGTTATGAGGCCTGGGAACTACTATGCCTTTCCTATCCTTGCAATCACATTTATATTATCTGGAACCAGAAAAAAAGGATGTTTAAATGGTAATAAAAAACACATGCCTATACCACTAACTAAATTAGAATGGCCTGGAATAACTTAATTTTACAACAATGTTAGTTAAATGGGTTATGAAATAGCATTTTCATATGAAAAGCATGATATGAAATATGTAATGCATGTTTACATGTTTATTTAGTAGCCCAGGTACTATGAGGTTAAAGACTACACAATATTAAGTAAAAGCAAATCACTATTTTCAATGAAACATGACTTTTAATAACATTTGCATATTACCTTTTATATCAATTGATTCTGTACACAGCATAAATAGATGAATGGTTTTCAAGACAGTCAGCCTGTTCTCTATCTCTCCCACATGGTAGCAGGGAACATGACAATTAAAATTAAGATATGATATCGGATTTCTCATGACAGAATCTGTGAAACTCATATGGAAACTCTTCCTGCCTGCTGAATCAGCCAAGATTCTGTTCCACTAATACAAAACAGAAGGGAGCTGACTGACCTGCAAGGTTAAAGATTACTCCCCATCTACCAAAGTTATTTATTTTGTAGCATAAAATGCGCACGTATCTCATACCTTCACAGTCCATTCACAATCCTCACTATGAATCAATTTATTTTTAAATTTCCTCTCTATCATCAATTGTTACATCACTGAATGAAGAGGTATAACAGTTACCCTAGCTAACCCCATTTGCTATGTGTTTTTAATTTAATTAAAGTATATCTCTAGCTCAGGGGTAGGGAACCTTTGAGCAAGGGAGATCTACTTGAACAAATACTAATGAAGTCAAAGATTATGCCCCACCCCCCTAAATAGATCGTAAGACCTGTATTCAGAACAAAAATAAAATAAGTATTACAAGAGAGTGCAGGGTTTAGGAGTGTGCTATGCAGAGAATGCAAGGTTCACCAGTGCATTACGCTCAGAATGCAGGGTTCATGAGTGCGCTGTGCTCAGAATGCAGTGTTAAGGAGTGTATTACGCTTAGAATGCAGGAAACAGGAGTGCGCTGCACTCAGAATGCAGGGTTAAGGAGTATATTACCCTCAGAATGCAGGGTTAAGGAGTGCGTTGTGCTCAGAATGCAGGGTTAAGGAGTGCATTGTGCTCAGAATGCAGGGTTAAGGAGTATATTACGCTCAGAATGCAGGGTTAAGGAGTGCGTTGTGCTCAGAATGCAGGGTTAAGGAGTGCATTGTGCTCAGAATGCAGGGTTAAGGAGTATATTACGCTCAGAATGCTGGGTTAAGGAGTGCGTTGCACTCTGAATGCAGGGTTAAGGAGTGCGTTGTGCTCAGAATGCAGGGTTAAGGAATACGTTGCACTCAGAATACAGGGTTCAGAAATGCGTTACGCTCAGAATACAGGGATCAGGAGTATGTTGTGCTCAGAATTCAGGGTTAAGAAATGTATTAGGCTCAGAATTCAAGGTTCGAGGGGGGGGGGGGGGGGGGGTTGGGGGGAGGGTGGTAGAGGACACTGCTAGGGGGGTGCCCCTGCCCATAACAGTGTCCTCTGCCCCCTCCACATAACCCCCCCACACAGAGTGGTGACTTTTGCCCCCCCTTTCCTATATAGCAGTAACCTCTGCCCCCCCCCCTTCCCTCCCATAGCAGTGTCTTAACTGTTTCTACAGCGGAGACCGGGAGGCAGCACAGTTCTGGACAGAGGGCGGGAGCTGGCAGTCAATTTTCATATTAACAAGCTGGTGATTGGTTGTTTAGGACCACCCTGTGTCCTAGCAACCATTTACCAGTGGTTTAACTTAAAAAGTTTGTTTGGCCGGCTCCTCCCCCCCGCCCTCAGTCCTAAGTTGTGCTTCCTCCTGGTCTATCTGTGTCTTGCTAGGGAGATTTTCCTCCACTTCCTGTCCTAAAAATGCTACAGAAAGTGAGAGAAATTAGAAATTCCTCTCTTAGACAATCCCTATTGGAAGATTTTCTCCCACCTCACTCCTGGCGACAAACAGAACATTTTTGTTTTCCAATTGCTTTCTGTCTCAGTGATAAATGTCGACAGGACAAGTAGAGTGATATAATGATAAAAACAATAAAACCCTGACAGAGGCTCCAAATATTCCCTACACTATCCCAAACTACAAAAAGTACACTTTAAACCTCAGTCTGACCTCGAACTCCATGCTCAATAAATCCCTTAAGCTATAAATTCACTTTGTGTGCACCAAATACCTTTACAAACCTAGTAATTACCTCGCAAAAGGAACAGTGGTGTCATCACTGTACTGTACATAGCCTGTGCTGTGGGAGGGACCAGCAGGCTCCACCCACTACAAGCTACTTGCAGAAAACTACAGGAGGGGGCGGAGACAAGACCAGTCTTCCTGCACAAGGAGAGAGCAGCAGTGACTAGTCTGTATTACAGGATGCTTTTAAACAGAGGCAGAGTTTCACACTGGATTACTGTATGGCTATGAAAGGAATACACAAAGCACACCATGACTGAAGCATGAGTGCAGTTTTAAAGAAAACAAACAAATTATTTTGAAATTCTGTTATTTAGACCTACTAATACACATTTGGTAGCAGTATTTTTTGTAAACTTTCGTTTCAAACATATTTACATGATGTAAGTGGGTGTAAATAAGGAAGTCTTGCATTGCACTTTTCACTTATCTCTCTCTCCTCTATGAAAATGTGCATCCCTTTCAGCTCTCCCCTATGCCATTGCCCTAAGGTTATCTGCTGAAGTTGTTGATATTCAATAGAAAGCCCAATAGCCATCCAAACTGTCAATGATGGGTGTCTGATGTCTCTAGTGACTCTGAATGATAGTTTTGATGTAGATGGACAACACTGGATTAAATTTGCTGGTGCCTGTCACTTACTGTTGTTAAAAAAGGAAACAAAGGGATTGTTCTGCTATGGCATGATGCAGAATCATTGAAACTGTTGGTTATAGGATCAAAGAAAGGCGGGAAATGTCTGATTTTGCCAATGAGAGCTGGCAGTGCAGAGTATCCTATCAGCAATACATATATTAAGTTTTGGTTCACAATTGTTTTACTGCAATAAAATACATGCAGTTTATTGTATGTAAATGCATTTGAAGTAGAAATTCTCCTGGCTAAACCACATCAGCCAGAACATTTTATGTGGTAATCACAAAAATCAAAGCTGATCCTCAAATTTCCTACTTAATATAAATATAATGAGGTTGATTTACTAAAGGCAAATAGACTGTTCAATTTGCAAGGGAAGTTGCTCATTACAAGGGAATTAGCCCCAGAGCTTAGTGAATGAGACTATGAGGTTTATTTACTAAAGCTAGAGAGGGCAAAATTAGTCACATTTCCGCATAGTAACCAATCAGCTTCTAACCTCAGCTTGCTCAGCTTTGGTAATAAAACCCAGAAGCTGATTGGTTTCTATGCAGAATTGTGACTCATTTTGCACTTTCTAGCTTTAGTAAATAAACCTCAAAGTTTTGCTTTGCAAAGAAAACCCAATCACATGCAATGAAAAATATAAAAACAATATTTTTGCTTGCACATGACAGGATGATGGATGTCAGCAGAGCTTCACCTCGTTCACTAAGCCCTGGGAAAAATCCTCTTGCACTGTGCAACTACCTTGCAAAGTAAACCATTTTTTTTTTTTTTGCTTTTAGCAAATAAAGCCCAATAGGTCTACAATGTTCCTCAGATTCTGCAGTTCCTAAACGCCCACTTTTTTTTTTCTCCTTGGGCTTTGAATAACATTTGGTATAACTATTTGGTTTAAAAATTAAATTGTGCGCAGAGCAGCATACCAGTGCATGCCCTTGTGTAACACCTTGAACCTTGAAACAAATCCAGCCAAATCCAGACATTCCGACGGAAAATGTGAGATTGGATCGTGTTGTTGGAAAATCCGATCGTGTGTGGGCTCCATCAGACTTTTTCCGTCGGAATTTCCGACACACAAAGTTTGAGAGCTGGACCTAAAATTTTCCGACAACAAAATCTGATCATTTAAATTCCAATCGTGTGTAGACAATTCCGACGGACAAAGTGCCACACATTCTCAGAATAAATTAAGAGACGAAAGCTATTGGCTACTGGCCCGTTTATAGTCCCGACGTACGTGTTTTACGTCACCTCATTCAGAACGATCAGAGTTTCCGACAACTTTGTGTGACCGTGTGTATGCAAGACAAGTTTTGCCCAAAATCCGTCGGAAACGTGTGTATAGGGCATTACATTTTCTGTCAGGATTTTATTATTTTATTTTTTATTATTTTATGAACACATGTATTGAATCTTCATAAATGGATAGTACAATGCCTGACTTCTGTACAGTTCTGGCTCTGGTTGTCCAGCAACCAGCATTAGAAACTGCCTGCCATTTACCAACAACACAATGCAACTCATATCATTCTGTCCCCAATACTACCTACATCTTGTGATGGCAAAGCCTGACTTAAAAAATGCTTCCTCTTTGCCCTGATGCCTTGAAAGATGTAGATAACACGAGGGGGCTGAGCAGCACCACAAGCTGCTTTGAAAAAGGCTAGAAATTGCTGGACACCCAGAGCACAGACAGAAACCAAACATGGTGCTTTGCATTTATCAAGGTATATGTATTATTTGTCTGTTTAATGTTCATAGAGTAACTTTAGGGTGAACTTCCACTTTAATCTAGCCCATTAAAAGGAATAAGAAATGCACAACAACATATGCATCGTTCAGTTTGGTCCATGTTTACCATATCTGCACATTGAAAAACCCCTTTCCTAATGTTTCTAAACCAAAAAAGCATCTAGAGTGTAATAAATCTTAAAATGTTTGTTTAAAGATAAAAGAAAATCAAGAAACAAATACATTTCATCTTACCAGTTCTAATATGTGATGGCTGCATTCGTTTTCATACCTGTTGATCTTGTTATAAGTGCAGTGTTCTTGGTACCTGTAAACTATTTCTTCTATCAGCCTTACTGTAATGGCCTTGAAGCCCGGCCCGGGTGACTATAGCTCCCTTCATGGATACTATGGGACAGGAGTATAGTAGCCACCCAAGGATAAGTAGTATTAAGTAGATAAGATTATCAGGTAAGATTAAAGAAATAAAAGCGTGAGAAAGCAAACTAATGCAGCCACCTCATCTAAGGACTTGTAAACGGCAATATATAAATTTTTAGTTTTGGGTTTAATTCATATGCATAAGTGTGACAGAGCTTTTAGTCAAATGGCAGTCCATAGTAACCGTGTATAGACCTTTTGTAGCTCTTTGATATATTTAGCTTGCATAAACAAGCATTTCTGAGATTCCCAGACTCCACTATTACTATCCCCAGCTAAAGGTTTGTCAGCTGTGCTATAGGTATCACATGAAAGTTTCAGAGCAGCCTTTATTCACACGTGTGCCCCATCTCCATTAAAATAGCTCCCCTCACTGACCCCTGAAG
This sequence comes from Lithobates sylvaticus, assembly GCA_028564925.1. Lineage (NCBI taxonomy): Eukaryota > Metazoa > Chordata > Amphibia > Anura > Ranidae > Lithobates > Lithobates sylvaticus. The sequence continues at coordinate 413,460,755 of CM053027.1, forward strand.
TTTTATGACAGTCATAAACAGGTTTTATGTTGGGAAAGTAGAGAAACCTAATGCTAAAAGATTAATATTTCAGTTTACATATATGAGCTCATGTCTCGGGTACTTCAACATTATTATTATTATGCAGGATTTATATAGCGCCAACAGTTTGTGCAGCGCTTAACAAAATGAAGGCAGACATTACAGTTACATTACAATTTGGTACAAGAGGAATCAGATGGCCCTGCTCGCTAGAGCTTACAATCTAAGAGGGAGGGTCAATTGATATAAAAGGAAATAGCGGTTGGGGAATGAGCTGATGGAGAAAGTAAAACAGTGTATTAGTTAGAAGCAGGGTAGGCTTCATTAAAGACAAGGGTTTTCTGATTGGGGTAGGGAGTTCCAAAGGATGGGAAACGTTCTGGAGAAATCCTGGAGGGGAGCATGGGAGGAGGTGACAAGGGAGCTAGAGAGCAAGAGGTCTTGGGAGGACCGAAGAGAGCGGCTTGGTTGGTATTTTGGTACTAGGTTAGTGATGTAGCTGGGGGCAGAATTATGGATGGCTTTGTAAACTATTGTTAGTACTTTGAATTGTATTCGTTGGGTGATTGGAAGCCAGTGGAGGGATTGGCAGAGAGGGGTAGAGAACACTGAATGGTTGGTAAGGTCTTGCAGCAGCATTCATTATGGACTGAAGGGGGGGTCTATGTAAAGGTAATCCAATGAGGAGGGAGTTGCAGTATTCATTATGGACTGAAGGGGGGGTCTATGTAAAGGTAATCCAATGAGGAGGGAGTTGCAGTAGTCGAGGCGAGAGCTAACCAGGGAGTGAATTAGAAGCTTGGTGGTCCCATTAGTTAAAAAGGGCCGTATTCTGGAAATGTTGCGGAGGCTAAGGCTGCATGATTTGGACAGGGATTGGATGTGGGCCTGAAAGGACAGTTCAGAGTCTAAGGTTACACCTAGCACCCTGGCATATGGGGACGAACTGATAGATGTGCCATTGATCTTGACAGAGAAGTCAGGGGAAGGGGCACGTGGGGGAGGAAATATTAAGAGCTCAGTTTTAGATAGATTTTACATTTTTTTTACAGATTTTTCAACAAATTAAATTCCATAATTTTTTATTTTTTTTAATCTTTATTTAACAAAACATTTTTTACAGATTTTTATACAACATTTACAAGTCCACATGTTAACTATTAATATATATGGATTACATTCTATTATCCTAATCAAGTCATTGGTCAGTTCCTATACCGTATTAACCTCTGCTTGTCTATTGTCAGATTTATTTTCTTATTAAATACATATCTCTATTAATATAATATACCCGTACATTCCTTAATTTGAAGGAATAAATTGTGTTTTTTAATGAATTAATAATGAATTAATTTATTTGTTATAATTATTTTTATAATGAAAGCTATGGGCTGGTATACCACACTGTTCAGCTAAAGAACATATGTGTTATTTTTAGCTGTATCTTGTTTTGTCAATTATTTAAAAAATCTATTGTAATCATGTAAGATCTACCATCCATAATTTTGAAGCCTATGTGCAAGTGATCCTACTAGATAAAAAAACTAAAAGCACATGACTTAGTACGGATAATTGAAATGAAATTGGATTTTCTCTCAACACATACTATAAGTCACTTAGACTGATTGGTTAAGTTTTTTTGTTTCTTAGTGTATAGATAATGCTGTCATATCTGTTTTTCTAATGTGTCTCTGCTTCAATTATACAGCTGGCAACACAGTTGTATATTCTGCCCTTGGTGACATGGTGAATGACCTAGTTTGACCTGAGAGCAAAATGGCAACAACCATTATCACTAGTCACTCTTAGTTTGAGTTGTATATCATCACAGTTGTTCCAGGAATTCACCAGCAGTATGCCTGCAAATCTTCTAACATACTTTATGGTAGCTTGCTAGAACCACATTGTCTCTCTTTTAGGAAACGGATTTGGCTCCCACTTATCTCTGTAAAAACAGTCTATATGCTAAAGTTACTACAATGTCCAAAGAGCCTAGAGAACCTTTCTTAGGTTAAACCATTTCCTTTCAGTACTCTGAAATCGATCCAGATTACACAGCTGCAGTTTTAAACTAACCTGGGCCAAATACTTTCTGTGAGAGCTAGAATTCTCCTGATGAGTTGTTATTCTACTATTCCATTTGGTGCAGCTCTGCATAGAAACCAATCAGCTTCCAGGTTTTATTGTCAAAGCTTAATTGAACAAGCCAAAGTTAGAAGCTGATTTGCTACCATTTACAGCTGCACCAGACTCTTCGGTTTTAGTAAATCAACCCCACTGTTACTTAGAGCAGCATAATTTTTATTACAGAGTCCAGCATATGTTTCACAAATCTTTTCATTGTAGATACACAAGAACCTTCTGATCACTAATGGATTTCATGCCATTCAACATTTACTCATAAAGCAAGTCTATGTGTAAGCATTGACTGGTGTAAAACACACTAAAGCCCTGTACACACGGGCCAAAAGTTGGGTCGGATCGGCCGGATCAATAGAAACCAGCTGACATTCGGACAGTGTATATGGCAGCTGGTCTGACAGAAGCCAATGGCTGAGGGTGCTAACCAGAATATTCTGGCGGGGGGTTGTCCCCTTGTCAGAACACAATAGCACAGCAGGGGAGATCGTTGTACTAACATCAGATTGTTAGTATAGCGGCTCTCACCTGAGCTGTCAGATTTTTTTTTCATTCAGACCGCTGTGTTGAAAAAAAAAAAATAGCAGTGTGTAGTAGGCAGTGGCAGCCCGTAATGCAGGGTGCAGGGGCGCCACCCCCTTAATCCATGCATCTGGCCCCCTAATCTACATTTGGGGCGCCAGATGCATGGATTCCACGTGATTAGAGCCAGAAGCTAGAGCTTCACAAAAGGATGAGCTCACCCAGTTATGTGACAATAGTGAATTAATATTCGCTATTGTCTTCCTGATTCTCCTCCTGGCCAATCAGGGAACAGGCCCTGAGATCCGTCACCCAATTGACCACGAGGAGGAGGGAGGAGACACAGGGGAAGCTGCCGTGAAGCAACAGGAGGAGGAGACACCGCCCGGAGGAAGCACTGCCCACGACCTAGATGGGGTAAGTGCGTGGCTGGTGACTGACGGGGGGGTGCCCGTGACCCAACCGACCGACCGAGGGGGGTGGCATCAGGTATGAGCAGTATGTACAATTTTATTTGAGGAGGCCACATGCTGACACATTTCGAATTTCAAATATGTTAAAAAAAGGGGGCCATCCCTGGGTTACACCAGGATGGCCTTGACCTGTTATAGAGGTTATTATTAATACTATCGCTAGGTGTACAGTGAACAGTTTGTGAAAGAGTGTGTTAGACACCTTATGAACCATCAGTTTGCTTATGGACAGGGTTAGTACATTTGTTTTAGTACAATTATATAATGTTTCTTTCGTGCTAATCTGAGACCCACTATTGTAACACTACTGTTGACATAAAACTTGTATCAATGTGAACCCTTGTTATCAGTCAATAAATTTGATTTTAATAAAAATCATTGAAACAAAAAAAAAAGGGGGCCATCCAAGTTTACATTCTGGGTATGGGTGTCCAAATTTTTTTATGAAAAACTCATGTTCATCCATTATTCACATCATGGGTTACAGCACTCACACACAGTATGTCCTCCCTAATAATTACAAAGTATCATGGGATTTTACCACACCCTGGAAGTACAGCTTACTAGGAACAATTTGATGCCATAATTTTAAATAGCACATATTTAAAGAAATAGTAGAGAGCATCTAGCTGACAGTACAGACACATAAATGGTAACTTAGACTACAAAAATATAGGTAAGTAAATACAGTAGATAGGCAACTTGGATATTTGGCTGAGCTTAAAAGCGTAGTTATTAATCACACAAGTGATCATCAATTATACGGCACAGTCATGAATCATATACCTGCTGTCCAATTTCTCAAACAAAACGTGACAGATTGATTAACATTCCTGGGATACAATTAGTTGCATTCACTATTGCTCAAGAAGTAAAACAAAGAAAGTATAGTTTTTACAAAAGTATGTTTGTTTTGTTGCTATAGCCTAAAGTGTAATTCTTGATTCAACGTTTCTAAGTCCTCTCTTAATGATACTGAATTCATGAATTTAAAATGGCATATACTCACAGCATTGACACTTCCTGGAAACCCCATTACCAGCACAATCAACAGCAGAACCCTGGATAAAGAAATAAGTACATTTAATTGAGTTGTTTATTTCATTATATTTAAACTTTAAATTACACAAAGAATTTAAAATTTTAATGAATTAAAACCCCAAAAAAGTTTTTTGAAAAATGGAGTCTTGTTTATGAGTTAAAGCCAAACTACAGCCAAGGCTCTTTATTTAATTTTAGATAGAACAAGAAACTGGCAGAACAGTAAGTGATAGAAAGTCTCACCAATAAGAACACAGACAAAAATCTAGCAATTGTAAAAGGGTTAGAACATCTCTAAAAAACGAAAGGCAGTTCTCCTTAAAATAACACTCCACCTTTTTTAATACGTTTCAAGGTACACCTATGTACCATTCAGATGTGTCAAAAAAAAGAAAAACACTACACCTTTCAAATGCTTTCCTTGTGGAGGTGAGCCTCTTTATGGGACCAGTATAAGGAGATAAGTAGGGCAGCATGTGTGTAGTTAGGTGATTTATTTTAGACAACCACTGGTGAAGCTACTGTTATAGCGGCTCATGTAATGGATATGAGGCCCAGTCCAGAGGAGCATTCTGGGTCCCTGAGATGTGCAGCGGTGAGCTAAATGAAGTGCCCCATAGTGGGGCAAATGGTATAAAGTGTCCACAACACTAAGCAGAGTGGCAGTGGCTGCCCAATTCTGGATTTTTTCTCGCCCACTGACTATTGACACTGGATTATTTTTCCATCCACTGATAATTGCCCTTTTGCCTTTTCTCTTGGTTTAGGAGTATGAACTATGACCTCTGCACCATGAACACACGAGAAGGGGGAGATGAATAAAGTGAAAAGAATACTTTTCTGGTGGTATTGTCCCCGTAACATGACTTGTGCCAAATTCATGAGAGCTTTGTGCCAGTTTTAATACCAGCACTGACACATGCGCCAGATTCAATTAGTTCTTACTACTGCTTTGGCTGTAACAGATTGTAAAATAATTACTGCCAGTTCACAGATAAGCAAACTGGCGGTAATTAGAACCAACTCTGCGTCAGCGTACAGAGAGATGCCAGTGCTTAGAGGTGGGCATATCTGCTGGAAAGTTGTAATTAATTAAAAAGTTTCCTGCATAGGGCTTCTGGTAGCTCAGACATCGGTGGACCCTGGCTTCCTAGCAACCAATGACCCATCCCCCAGAAGATTAGCTGGCCAACAGGTGAAAGTAAAAAAGGATCTGGAATGCTGGTAACATCATTGTCTAAATATGGCCATATTTGGACAATGATATCTCCAGCACCCCTGCCCTTTTGTTTAATTTCAGCTAAGGGCCAGGGAATCTCTTGAATAGGGATGAGATATCTGTTGCCATGATGCTGTTAGCTGCACTGAGTTTCTGTAGTATGGACACTCCAGCCTCTGTGCTACCCACCTCTATGCAAGAGATTCATCTATATGATACCGAAAGGTATAAAAATCTTTTTTTTGGTCTGCTCCATACCACCTGTGGATTGCAGTGGGGTCTGATTTTGACACACAATATGCACTTCAATGAATGCTTTCTCATTGGCAGAATCTAACACACTCTAAAATTGGAGGACACTTGGTCAAATGGCTTTACCATCTGTGAGGAGAGGTTTAAGCAGGAGTCCTTTGTGTTGATCTAAGTGGACTATCGGGATAATTTGGTACAGAGACCCTGGGCTGGGGGATAAGCCACAGGCATCTTGTATCTCCTTAAAAAAGAGACCTAACCAGCTGGTAAGCTGCAGTTGTTTTACTGGTGGAGGATCTTTCCCTTTGGTGTATTCTATCACATCTCTGAGGGTGTTGAGTGCAGCGTCACCATTGAAGATTTAACTGTGGACTCTCTACCTTAATTGTGGACTATTTGCACATTCTTTAATCTTTATTTTTTACTTTTTATTCATATATTTTTTTTATTCACTGCTAATTTCACGTTTGCATTGAAAATCTATATTAGGTGATTAAGATTGACCAATATTGATTGCATGGTAGCAGTGTTTAATTACACTGCAACTAGTACTTTTCATTGACACTAATTTATAGTGTATCACGCAAGAGATTCATCTATATGATACCGAAAGGTATATAAATCTTTTTTTTAGTCTGCTCCATACCACCTGTGGAGTGCAGTGGGTCTGATTTTGACACACAATATGCACTTCAATGAATGCTTTCTCATTGGCAGAATATAACACACTCTAAAATTGGAGGACACTTGGTCAAATGGCTTTACCAGCTGTGAGGAGAGGTTTAAGCAGGAGTCCTTAATTCTATCACATCTCTGAGGGTGTTGAGTGCATATTCTTTAATTTTTAGCGCAGATATTTTTTTCATTTATATTGTATTGTGTGTATCTCATATTAAGTTGCAGCAGAGACATTTTTTATTTACCATATATTTTTCACTTTATTATTTAATTTAAGATTATTAGACAGTGCTGTTTTCCTACTATTCACAATATAAATCTATCACCCGCATCAAAATTTGTCATGTGGAGGACCAAGGGAATTTTAAGGAGTGTCTACAACACTCTTTATGAATTTCCCAGATTCTTGTTTTCACTTGCCATTCACATACAGTAAATGTCTTATACAATAATATAAACTTTTGTATATGAGAAATCCATTGTGACTTCCAGTGAAAAATGCCTGCCTTTATCCCTAAAGTAGGCATTTTTCAACCCCTGAAAATGGGGGGTCTTGAAAATCAGTAACTAACTTGCCTCTCCTGTACCAGGCACATGCCCAAAGACATATGAGATATTTTAGGTTCGAAATCACAAAATGATCACACAACACCACATTAAAATGCTCTTTTCCTTCTCTTCACAATAGGCCAAACAAGCTGCTAATTATCCTGTGCTTTCAACTCACACTGGAATAAATACCATTGTAGATCCAGTTCACTACTGGTTTGTTCACTTGGTTGCCAGTCAAGCTCTGATGAAGGGGGCACATAGAACCCCGAAACATGTTGGCTATTTCTTGATCTGTACCCCTGACCTTTAATGGAATAAAGTTGTATCTGGACCTCTTAGCAGTGGCATGGCGCTTACATTTCAAGCCTTCTTACATTACACTACAAGCCAAGGAGTCTGTGGAGATCCTCTGGGGTGTAGAAACCGCCTGCCCAGGAACCAGATCATTTACACCAACATTAATACCTTAAGATAACAATAACAGTAAAATATACCTACGGGTCCAGCACTATCTTTCCACTTCCCTCAACTTCTCAATAGACACATCATAGTCGATGGCTAGAAGCTACCAATATCTTTAGGTCAAAAACATGTGTGATCATCTTAGTTAAAGTAATATTAAAGTCTTTTTTTGTTATTGAAAAAAAAAATAGAAAACATGTCATAGTTACCTGCTCTGTGCAGTGATTTTACAGGGCAAGGCTCTCCTGGACATTGCTGGATCCAGAGGGGGCTCAGGTAAGTATTAGTGGGGGCTGCTTCACACTGAAGTTTTTTTTTACCTTCATGCATATAATGCATGAAGTTAAAAAATCTTGTGCCTTTACAACCACTTTAAACTGACTTTTACATGCAAAAATATATGTCACAAAAATAAGTAATATAACACACATGGAAACTTGAATAATACCGTAATTTGCAAATAACACACGGGATTAAAAACACTATGTGATAGGCTTTGTGAATTGAGAGTAATGCTATATGAATACAAAAACCTGTACTCACCATGGCAAAAAATTCTGCTTCCATAATGGATGCAACCTCAGGCATCTCTTCCTGTTTTCAGATGTCTCCATATTAACTAGTATGCAAAAACAAACAAAATACTCAGTTTAATTAATATAATAATTTGTAATTTGCGTTATTAATAGCACACTGGAATTTATTAACTGCACACTGGAATACACTGCTGGAGCACCAAATGGATATTTGTACAGCTACAAAGAACTGTTTTTTTTAAGAACTGTTAGTTCTAGACAAATAATACAATACAATAAATAATATAAATATGAGTCGATAGATTTAAATCTATTAAGAATAGTGTTACAATATTTTTTGGAACAATAGGATCCTGTGCTTCAAATGCCTAAATACAGGAGCTGGATGTAGTAATATGCATTAAGCACAACCACCTGTATGACCTTGGGTGGCATTCTGGCAGCTTGCAAATGCTTTCCTGGCAAAGATTTTCCCAGGATGGGGGAGGGAGAAATGACATTGGTCTAAGGAATCGGATAAGGGTCAGATGTTGCAGGAAACATTCTGGGCAGCATGATGCAGCATAAAGTAAAGCAAATATTTGGTTTATTATATTCTTTCTGCTCTATAAGGTACACTATATTGGATGTGTGAACAATGTCTAAATGGGAACTGTCAGCACACCCATTGAGCACTAACAGTTACAAAAGTGCATTGATGGTTGCAGTCACATTGGCTGGAAAAGAAGGCGCTTGGCAGATGGCTATTATCCCTGCCAGCTGATTTCTGTACAATTTAGTGTACTGAGTTGATTGGCTGAGCACATATGCGAGCTAATGGGAAAATGTGGCTACAACATTTGGACTGCAGCTGTCTATTTGTCCATTACCACTACTACTGGATGCTCATCTACTTCCAGCATCTGAATAAATGTAGCAAAAGTGAGACCATTACCTACCATACTTGCATTCCAGCTGCCATCTTACTGGTGTATGGCAGAGTAGTAGTTTAACAAAATAGGTAAATGGCCAAATAAAGAGACAGGAATAAACTATAACTTACAGTTTACTAAACTGATGCAAAGTTAGAAGCAATAATGTTGCAGAGGTTCAAAATATTAAATAACATGCATAAACTGCAGAATACAACACAACAATATGTCTCTGTGGCTCAATCAAAGTAACATGGCTGCATAGCATAGTCTCTATAAAACAACAACGATTCTAGCTGAGAACACAAAGTTACTTATAACTACCCTTATAAACAACATCCTCCTAATGCCGCGTACACATGATCAGACTTTCAAGTGAACGGACTTGGCCACAGACGATCACTCCAAAAGTTTGGCGGTTTCGAACGCGGTGACGTAGAATAAGGAAGTTCATAGCCAGTAGCCAATTGCTGCCCTAGCGTCGGTTTTAGGCCATCCGACTAGCACACAGACGACCAAATTTTTCGACCGGACTCGAGTCCGGCGGACAAATTTTAAGCCAGTCTTATTTCTGGGTCCGCCGGAGCCCACACACGATCGAATTGTCCGACGGACTCTGGTCCACTGGACTAAGTCCGCCGGAAAGTCTGATCGTGTGTACACGGCATTAGTGTAAGGCATGATAGCTCTGGTAACACAGGTGAAATGCTGGAGGGCTCCAAGACCCGAACACCAAGTGCCACCCCACTGAAACTACAGTGGAAAAGTGCTCTTTATGGTAGCTGGGTCTTTTGGATAAGCTGTGAGCTATTAGGCTCTGGCCAAGCTGCCTGCATTCGGACAGAGGAGGACTGTTCACCTTACTGCAGATTACTTATCCAGCTATCACTGTCTCACCAGTAGGGATGGGCCCGGTTTTCGATTCGAACCCATGTTCGAATTGAACATCGGGCGTTCGCCCGCTCGGCGAGCCCAGAACTATTTGGGCCGCTCGCATCAAATTTGTGTAATGCGAGCGTCCCGCAATGCACTGCGCCAGTCGCAGTGCATTGCTGGCTGATGATTGGCCAAGCATACACTGTGACCCCGCATGCTTGGCCAATCATAGAGCCAGTGGTGAGGAGAGACATAATTGGCCACAGGCAGGATGCCTGTGGCCAATTATAGCTCAGGAGGTTTAGTACACGCCCCACATTATATAAGGCCGCCGCGCCGGCGGCCTCCTATATTGTGTTCCAGCGTGTCAGTGATATTATGTGCTGTGATCCATTCTGCAGTGCTGCTGACTGCTGACATTATCTGTGCTGTGATTCTGGGGATTAGTGTGTGCGTGCTGTTAGTACAGCATTGCAGTATCACATTAAAACACCTCCCTTCCTTTCTTCATCCTGTTGTGTCATCTAAGGCAGCCATCTGCGGCTAATGAATTGCCGGTTCCCGTAACACAGAGAACAGTCATTCATTGAAAGTTATTGATAAAAAAAAAAGTCATTGATAAAGAAACAAAAAAAAAAAGCGTGGGGGTCCCCCCAAATTCAATTACCAGGCCCTTCAGGTCTGCTATGGATATTAAGGGGAACCCCGGCCAAAAAAAAATGGCGTGGGGTCCCCCTCAAAATCCATACCAGACCCTTGAGGTCTGGGATGGATTTTAAGGGGAACCCCGGCCAAAAAAAAATGGCGTGGGGTCCCCCTCAAAATCCATACCAGACCCTTATCCGAGAACGCAACCTGGCAGGCCGCAGGAAAAGAGGGGGGGGGACAAGAGCGGCCCCCCTCCCTCCTGAACCGTACCAGGCCACATGCCCTCAACATTGGGAGGGTGCTTTGGAGTCCCCCCCAAAGCACCTTGTCCCCATGTTGATGAGGACAAGGGCCTCTTCCCCACAACCCTGGCCATTGGTTGTGGGGGCCTGCGGGCGGGGGGCTTATTCACCCCCTGTGTGAAATTGTAAGGGGTACCCCTACCATTTCACCAAAAAAGTGTCAAAAAATTGTAAAAATGACAGGAGACGGCCTTTGACAATTCCTTTATTAAAATCTTCTTTCTTCTGGTCTTCTTCCTTTCTTCATTCTTCGGTTTCTTCATCTTCTCCTTCCGGCATCTTCTTCCATCTTCTTCTTCCATCTTCTTCTTCCTCCGATCCGCTTCTTCTTGCTCTGGTCTTCTCGTCCGGCATCTTCTTCCACGGCGTCGGTGTCTCTTCTGGGCCGCTCCGCGCAATGGGAGGCTCCCGCTGTGTGATGCTTCGCTGAGTCTGACAGGTCTTTTATAACGGAGGGTGGGGCCACCTGGTGACCCTGCCCCCTCTGACGCACGGGGACGTCATGGGGAATTCCCTATGGCTTTCCCCATGACGTCAGAGGGGGGCGAGGTCACCAGGTGGCCCCGCCCTCCGTTATAAAAGATGGACAATGCTGCAGTCCGAGGGTGTTGCTTCTCCGGGGAGTGGAAACACACTAACACAGGAAGTGTATTACCAGCCAGATCTTTAGGTGAAAATAAAGTGAAGAAAAGTCTAAAAAAGAAAACGAATGCAGCCACCACATTTAAGGATTGGCAAGCTGCAATATATTACATATTCGTTTTTGGGTTTATTATGGCTTTAAATGGGCCTGTGCCTGCATCTGAGCATAGTGAGAAAAGGGTCACTCTGCTACATTCCACTCCATTTGAACAAGCTGTTCTTTGCAAGTTTTCATTCATTCATCCTATGCAAAGTGTACAGGGAGTCTCCTGAAGTTAGATCTCTGGGATTAGAGGCAACGCGTCTCTGCCTTCAGACGCATCAGTGGATGGTGGTTCAGAGGTCTCCACAGTGGAAGAATGTACCTGAGCTGGGTGACTCTTGGTCTGTGTATTATGGATGGATTAATGACTTCTTCTGGGGGTCTTGGAAATTATGGTAAAAGAGCAGAAGGCAGCCATTAATAAATCTCTGGTAACCACTTGTGGCACATGAACTTGAACTTGTACATCTGTCTGTATTGTATGCTGGACACAGACTTTCTCTATGTAAGTGATGCTATGTTTTGTCAATACATTTGAAATGAGTTTACTAATTCCTGTAACCTGCTACTTTGTTTCTTTCACATGTGCTGATTTGATTGGTCCTGGATCTTGACCAAGGAGTTGCAGGATTCCCCTTGATCATTGCACATGTATCAGAGACTCTTATATGGACTTCCTTTTTATTTTCTTTCTTATATGGGCTTATAATTTGAGAGCTGAATGAGCTTTGTATGCATTCATTTGTACATAAACATGTATCTGGAAGTCTAAACACCAACTGGTCTTTATAAAGCTCCTGATGGTAGAGATGAGCCGGTAGGGACAACGGCCTCTGGAGCTCTCCTTGCTGCAGGCTGGTAACAAGTTGCGGCTCTCAAAATCGCCCCACCAAGGGCTGAGAGAGAACAGAAAAGGCTTTGATGTAGAGACTGTACCCTTGGGGAACAGCAAGAGAATAGTAAGGTCAGGTACGGGCAGGTAGCAATCAAAAGAGTAGTCAGGATCAGGCATGGGTTAAGGCAGATAGTAAACAAGAGAGCTGTCGGGTCAATCTGTGTCAGCAATGGTCAAGTAGTCTCATGGGTATTATAGCTTTTTGTAACAAGGAGAAGCTGGTGAGAAGACACAGCATTAGCCACTTCAAGGGCTAGAGCATAAATACCCTTTTGGTTAGACATGCCCAGAGTTGTTTTAAGGAACCCTGAAAGTCATGTCAGGGATTCAGGAAGTACCATACTGGCAGAGAATCTGCAAATACTTTTGCAAGTACTGGCAAGAACTAGCCAAGAAACTGCTTTGTCAATCAGCAGGAGGGATCCAGCGACGACTAAAAAACTGCCAGACCATTGCAACAGCCAAGACTACAACAAAACAATCCTTCATGTCTGTGGAACTACAGAGTAACCTTGCAGTCTTGTAAAGCTAAACGTAGCAGAGCAGATCTCTGACACCAGCTGTATTCTCCCCATACATGGATGAGGTTCACCCGAGGTTAATGCTTATGTCTAGGCCTTTCTCCAGTCAAGCCAGGGACTTCTGTCCCCTTGGTTTCTTCATTCACATATTCAGGTCTTGGATGGGGAGTTGTTTTACTTTTATTGTCCTGGGATTGTGGTGTGCTAGTTTAACAGCTTTGACTGTGTATAGTTGGGGCAGTCTCTTTCAAGATGGCCTAACTTGACAGCCACAGCATGAGAAAGGCAGTGTCCACCTTCTTGCTGCTCAAAAGGATATTCCTGACTGTGCATCATGGTAGATAACTCTGTCTGTATCTGAACCATCCCTTGTGTCAGTTTTCGGATGAGCCACCTCCCTAGAAGCCGTTTGTTCAGTTGCAGGTGGGTCTATTGATTTTACACCTATGATGGTGATTGATGCAGCTGAGCCTGTATGTCTCCTGACATGCTATGGATGCTTCTAACAGTTCATGGAACATCAAATTGGGGTTATTTCTATCTTACTTAAACAAGGTTTGTCTTACATTTTCAGGCAGCAGCCAATCTTCAAAATGTTCCTTCATCCATCTGTCCGCAGTCCAATCGGCCCCTTTATCTATGGCATATCTATGCTGCTATGTCTTGCAGTTCCAGTTCATCTTGCAGAATGAATTTTACCACTCTCATCTTTCTGCCATTGAAATGGGCCCTAAGGTCCCCTAACATCACTGCGTGGCTATACACTACTTATAAGCTGTTAGCTATCTTGTCAAGAGAATCATGGTCTTCTGCTGGGGGATGCCAGAATAACCTTTTGTTTCCCCCTCTAAGTCCTGCCTGATGAGCAGGTGAGATCCTATATGATTGGACCAGTGCCCACGATATCTTTGCCCAGTCCCTCAAATTCTGACTTGGCCCTCTGTACTTGGGTAATTGTTGCAGCAGGAATCCTGCCAGAAATCAGTGGGTTACTATTGCACGGGTGGTAGGTTGCCTGCTTCCCTTTGGAGTAGTAATGCTATGGCACTCCCATTGACATTGTCTGATATTGCCAATCTGGTTTATAGACAGCATGTTTAGCAAAATAGGTAATTGGTTGTATGATCAGATTGGGGGGAACTGTAACTTACAGTTTTCTAAACAGGTGCAAAGCTAGAAGCAACAATGTAACACAGGTTAAAGTTGTTAAAAAACATGCATGTGCAAAGCTAGAAGCATTAACGCAATGCAGGTTTAAAAACATGCATACACTACAAAATAATGAAAAAGTTTCAGGATAACAAAAAAAATTGATTCTTCATAGCAATGTTTCTCTAACGTATGGCTGCATAGCATAGGCTCTATCAGAATCTGTAATAATAGAAAGTTAAGCTGAGAGTCACTACTTCAGTAAAATAGTTCATAACAAAAACAGCTACTTGTGACTATCCTCATAAACAGCACACCTCTCAGTAAATTCCAGGGTAGCTATGGTAACACAGGTGATCAGATGTGTGGATCACAAGCCCAAGAACAAAGCATCACCCCATTGCAACTGCAACACTCTGGTAGCAATCGGAAAGGGGCTCCCAACAGTAGCTGGGTCTTCTTGAGGGGCTGCCTGCTCGCCAGTTCTGACAGTGGAGGGTCATTCTCATGGCTGCAGAGCATGTTACCCAGCTACTTCTGCCTCATCCAGTGTGACCTCACTGAGCTCCTGAGAGAGGGAAACTGAGGAACTTATCTTCCCTGGGCGTGCCCCAGGAACTTAGGAAATGGAGATAAAGGGTTCTGTGCCCACATCAGAGTAAATAAATGAGTGCTTTGCTACAGTATTGTAATATCATTTTATGTAATAAGTGTCACACTGACTAAAACAAACATTTATTTATTCATAAAGCCAATTATTAAAATTAGTCATTATAAAAAAACACTAGTGAAGACACAGTCCTACATACAGTACACTGTGTGCATACTCTTGACCATTAAATATATAATGTAACCTTTAAAGGTTTTGATTGATTAACTTGATTAAAGTGCGGTTTGCAGGCGGTCTAAACTTTCAAAAGTAAAAGCATTACCAAACATAAGAACAGACATCAAAAACTTTATAATACAACAAACTGGTTTACTTTAGGCCCCTTTCACACCGGGGCGTTTTTCATGCGGTGCAGCGCTAAAAATAGCGCCTGTTCACCGCATGAAAAAATCCTGCCCCTTTAACTCCAGTGTGAAAGCCGGCGGGCTTTCACACTGGAGCGGTGCGCTAGCAGGATGACAAAAAAAGTCCTGCTAGCAGCATCTTTGGAGCGGGATAGGAGCGGTGTGTTCACCGCTCCTATACCGCTCCTTCCCATTGAATAGAATGGGACACCGCGGTGAAACCGCGGCAATACCGCCGCAAAGCGCCGCTACCGCACCGCGAGCGGCCGAATACCGCGGTTAAAACGACGGTAAAGCAGCGCTAAATATAGCGCTGCTTTACCGTCACCGCGGCTCACCGCCCCAGTGTGAAAGGGGCCTTACTGGTTGACTTCAAGCCATGTTCAATGAGAAAATTTCTGCTCACTTAAAACGGAGGTCCGCCCACCCCTGCAAAAATTAAAAGCCACCAGCTACACATACGGCAGCTGCTGACTTTAATAATAGGACAAGTGAACCTGGTAGATAAGCATTACGGCTTCACGACAGGTCCCTACTGCGCATTTGCGAGGTACCGATGCGCTCTCCTACTGGCCCGGCAGCGAGGGAAGGAGGAGGGAGCCGAGCTGCTGATGTAATGCGCCGCGGCCCGTTCTCCCCGGAAGTTGGAACAGGATACCTGTCAAAGACAGGAAGATGCCAAATGTGGCACCCGGAGGGGGGAGGAGACAAATGAGCGGAAGTTCCACTTTTGGGTGAAACTCCGCTTTAAAGCCTAAATCAGGTCGACTTTTTTTTTTTAGCTGTGTATAGAGTGGGAACAATTATTGTCAGGGTTCTATTTCTGTCTGTGCCCCCCCTCCCCTGGGAAAATTGTCCCCTTATTTCCTGTCCCTGTGACGCCCTTACAAGAAATGGGGCATGAGCATGTCACTGGGTAAATAAAAAAAAAACAATGTCAGTTCTAACTCTACTAAAAATGCTGGAGACAAGAAGTGAGCAGAAATCTCTCAAATAGGAATACAGATAGCAATAAAAGCCTGGCAGAGGCTCTAATCCTTTCCTATTTGTGGCTGACATTGGGATTTACTACCAGAGGCAGAATGAATGCCAGCTTAAAAAAAAACACTGATAGCATAACAAAAACTGACACACTCTTCACCCTTACTCTAGAAAGTAAAGAAAGTAATTCTTGCTGTCAAAGTCTTCACTGTAGTCTCATCATGTCCTGTCCCAGTGACCACCCAGGATAGGGAGGAGATATCTCTCCAATTTGGATACAGGCAAGAATAAAGACCTGATGGGTTCTAGCCCTTCTCCACTCTATCTAAAGCTAAATGAAAAACTTTGGCTTTACATATTCATTTAAACTATTGTGTATGAAAATTGGTTTTCTAATAAGGATAAACAAAAAATATAATAAGGTATAGCTGCGCAGACCCTTGAGTTCTTTCACTCCACTCTGAAACTCATGTACAGTATAGGGTAGGGGGCTTCAAATATCATTCTAATGGTGGCCATATATGCTTTGATAAATGATCAATTTACTTTTCCAATCAATTTCTCCTGATAGGAATAATCAATCAATAGCTGAATCTGACCTAAAGCAAGTCTAAATTGATCAGAAGGGAAGTTATGCCTATTTGATTGTTTGCCAATTCAATCAAAATGATAGGAATCGTACATTTATGGTCAACAACCCATTCAAGGAAGTTATTGATCACATCTCAATTGTCACCATGCAATCTCATAACTTGATTGATAAATACAAACAAAGTATCCCAGTGCTGCTGTTTGATGCAACATGATTGATAATTTTCTGCTCTGGATGATTGACTCAGCTTGATCAAATTTGATTGAAATCAAATCTAAACCGATTGGAAGTTTGCCAATTTGATTGAATCGCATATCAACTGGATAATAATATTGAAGCATATATGGCCACCATAACATGATATTTCCAGATTACTCATCAGACAGCATCATCACAGTAGTCTTACATTTTGTAAATTAGTGATAATGCAGAACTCACCAATATAAATCACATATGGGGTGCATCAGGGATGCCACTAGGCATCAGGACCAGTTTATATTATGCCCTTATTAAACTGCATTGTTGGAAATAGTAATACCACTGCACTGGATACATGTTTGCTATCATATACAAAGGTGACATCTCGTCACCGTCTTATCTAACTTCAGCACTTCTTATCAGCTGTTGTACTGTTTAGTATCTTCTCACTTCCAGTCTTCTTTATATCACTGCTTCTTTGCTACAGCAGTAATGCTTGGTGTTACTAGTTATACATACAATCATTAACCAGTATAAACCTAGATTGTAAGCTCTAACAAGCAGGGCTCTCTGATTCCTCCTGTACTGAATTGTATTGTAACTGTACTGCCCTCATGTTGTAAAGTGCTGTGCAAACTGTTGGTGCTATATAAATCCTGCATAATAATAATAATAATAATAATAAATAAACCCAGATCATGGTCAGACAAGTAAACCTTCCCCGATCCCATCACCATTAGTAATAGTCATTAACACTACATAAACACCTATTTCTCTATATAACACAATAGGCTCAATTCACCGGAGCTAAAACACTGTTATTTTCTCTATTATTATTTAAGGTACTTATATAGCACCGCCAATTTACATATACATTCACATCAGTCCATACCCTCAAGGAGCTTACAATCTAAGGTCCCTAACTCACATTCATATACTAGGGCCAATTTAGACAGAAGCCAATTAACCTATCAGTGTGTCTTTGGAGTGTGGGAGGAAACCGGAGTACCTGGAGGAAACCCACTCAGGAACAGAGAGAACATGCAAACTCCAGGCAGGTAGTGTCATGGTTGGGACTCGAACCAGCAACCCTTTTAACTGCTAGGCAAGAGTGCTACCCACTACACCACTGTGCCTATTAGATTGTAAGCTCTCATGAGCAGGGACCTCCCTAGCCATCTTGTCTTGAATTAACATCGTAACTGTAATGTCTCCTTTTATATTCAAAAGTGCTGCACAAACTGCTGGCACTATATAACTCTTGAATATTATTAATATAATAATAATAGTTTTCAAAAAAGTGACAGTTGTTTTCAGCTAAGTCCAATGCGATTTGAAAATGACAGTCACTTGGCTGAAATAAAGATTCTTATCCTTATGTTAAAGCTTTGTGAATTGAGTATAAAGCCCCATACACACTATTAGATTTTCTGCAGATTTTTGTCTTCAGATTTACCAATACCATGTAGTGCAAGAGCCTGCCTGATTGCATACACATTGAACCTCTTAAGGTTAGAAAATCTAATAGTGTGTATGGGGTCTTAGAAGCTCTATGATCATTGTAAAGAGCCGCCTGCCCTGAGCCCTCTCTGTCGCCCAATCTCCCCCCCGTCACTCACCAGCAGCAGTGTGCGCCTCTCATGTCAGTGCGGACCGTACAAAGTATCCGGGTCTGCTCTAAGCTTTCACCTATGTGTACACCGTCCGTGTGCTGGGGACTTGTGCACTGCACAGGCAAACAGGATGGATTGAGCCTCATTGAAGATCCTCTGTGTGTGCTGGGTGGGGGTTTGGTGGGTGGAGTGTCAAGCACCATCAGACTGCAAACTTTCTTCAAAGCTCACTTCATGTTCAGTTTTTGCTTCAGGGAACATTGAAGAGATGGTGGCAGATCACACTCCAGCACAATAAGAAGGATACAAGCTGAAGCGATTGCATTGTGTATTGTGAGGGCACTGGACATCCCCGGCGCTGGACCATGAACTGGGATCTGCTGGCTGTACTGCTTCTCCTCCTGCAGGGGTTCATCAGTAGCACCGAATCTGCGGTGAGTGTACACTGTAACCCCATCACATAGACCACACTGCATCTATAACCCTCATACAACACACTGACCACAGCACTGAGCATCCACAACATTTCCACTACAGCCAAACCTTGTCCTGTAAATGGAACTGTTAGTGCAAATCAAAAAGAATATCATAGGGGCACTACCCACTAACAGTACCGTGGGCACTGATATGAAAAGGATCTTATAGAAAGTTTTGCTTAAACTGATCGCCAGGGCAATGTGTAGATGTATCAGTATTCTTGGTCACTGACAGCCATTGGATGTTTGTCAGTTTTTACATGATTTATTGTTCTCCCCTTTAGGTTGACCATACACTATACAATCTAACTGTACAACTCCTTTATGTTGCCCATAGACGGACTGATTTTATATGTCTAAACAATCAAGTGATGGTATTGCGCTCCAATGTAAACTATAACAGTATGAATGCCAGTTTAAAACGTGAACAATAAATTAGGCAAAAAATATATATATATATAAAATTGGAATCGTGATCAATAATGTGCAAACGAGATCAATATGATTTTATATATAATTGCATTGACGGTTGATTTATTGCCCATGTCTCTTTTCGATATTTAATAGATATTTAATTGATTTGATCATATTATCTAAAGAATTTTTAAATCGTGTGATTGTGCAATATATATGTAAAGCTTTGCATAAATTGATGGTGCTATGTAAGTACCTATAATAAATAAATGATTACCGGTATTATACAGGATTTATATAGTGCCAACAGTTTGTGCAGCACTTTACAACATGAGGGCAGACAGTACAGTTACAATACAATTTAATACAGGAGGAATCAACGAGCCCTGCTCCTTAGAACTTACAATCCAGAATAAATCAGAACATTATGTGTATGGCCACCTTATGACCTACCATCAACTATATATTCTAAGGGTATGCCTTATTTGATACAAATTGAATAGATTGTTTAGGTTTGCCCTCATGCCACATAGTTTTGGTAAACTTAAAGGAGATTGTGCAATCAGAATGTATAGTGTATTGTCAGCTTTAGATAGTAAGCTGTCACAAGCAGGAGCCTCCTACCCCTCTTGACTTGAATTGCATTGTAACTGTACTGTCTCACTTTGTAAAGTGCTGTGCAAACTGTTGGTGGTATATGAAATAATCATAATAATAATAATAATAGCTCATCTTGTGATAAGGAACGTGTCTGACATAAAGAAATAGCTCTAACTTATTGCACTATGTAGCCAATGTTCCAATAACTTCAATATGTTGCTTATTTTAGAATCCATCATCCCTATTTACATGGGCACAATGATGGGTGGTCAAGGGCAATACTATTTCATCAGATAGAGTACATGGCATACAATTGCACGAATGAAAATTTCTATCACAGAAAGGGGACATTTGCATATACTGTAGATCAGTTTTTATTTCTAGTATATATTTCAGTTTATTTCATCAGTTGGCAGCAGAATTCTAGCCACAGACATCTATAAAAAAGTGGAACTGCAGCAAAATTGATTGTGAACAGCACAATTCAAATGTAATCTCTTATGATTAGTGTCCTGGGTCCAGATGGCTGCTACTGGAAAAATGAAATTTTCATTCAAAGGGTAACTCCACTTTCGTGGGGAAAAAAATAGCAAATAAAGAAAAAATAATATAGCGTGTACAATTGTGATAAAAGTCATATTGTATTTGAATGTTATTAAAAATGACCTTACCTTTTTAATCTGCAGCCACTGTAATTTTCTATAAATGCAAATCAATATGGCTACCTGGAGTTGTTCTGTACACAGAATGTGTACTGACCACTCCCCAGAAACATAATTTCCTGCTTGTGTGATTGGCTCACCGATTTTCCCAGAACTCTGCACTAAGATACAAGTCAGATTTCAGGCATCCCCTGCAACATTGAGATATTTCCAATAGGAACACGTCTAAAGGGATGCAGGTCCAGCAGATTTCCTCATTAGTGTCCTGCAGCTGCACAGCTGACTGATAACTATGAAAAATCACTCCCATTAGACCCACTGAGCACAGAAGCACATACAAACACACATGGATTTCTTCAGAATAACAAAAGGTAGGAATCTGCAACAAAAGTTGTTATAATCATTGCAATGTACATAGATCACCCAAGGGGGAATGTTTTTTTCTCAACAAAAGTGGAGTTACGCTTTAAGCCTTATACAACAGGCCAGTTCTTGCTACAAAACATTGCAGGGGTTATGTTGTTCACCCCTCCCTTTCCCCCCTTCACCCTCATTCATTCACAAAAACCCTATTATCTTTTCAAGGCATCCTGTAAATGGACCGATGTAAGTAAGCATATCTCATACATGAGGGACTACTTTGCAAGGTAACCATCATTGTAGTAGTCGCCATTACTAAAGTGATTACCACAATCTTCCAGGTCCTGTGCTGAGTGGCTTCCCTTTTGCATAGTGACCACAGGGTGTGGCTCACTCGCCACTATTTACAGAATGTCTTGTATGTATTGTTTTAATGAACACAAGGCATTCTATGATTGGTTGAGGCAAAGAGGCGGTGTGATGATATCATGATCTCCACCTCGTCCAATCAGAGAACACTGTGTATCCTTTGAAAAAATAAAAGGCGTTCTGTGAATGATGTCAGTGCCAAACTCCCCCACCATCTTTCCCTGTGGTCACTATCCAGAAGGGAAACCACTCAACATAGGATGTTGAAAATTGTGGTGATTACTGTAGTAGTAGTGACTTTCAGCTTCCACAGTGGTTCCTCAGGTAAGAAATATGCATTCTTATGAAGATCATACCAGGACTTCAGTTGTAAACTCATATGTAACACTAAACAAAGACTAGTAATTCAAATTGGGATGTAAAAAAGGCAGGACCTAATATCAACATCAATGTGTGATATACTTGTGTGTTAATCTCTATTTAAAAAAAGACATACATACTGTATAAAGAATATTATTAGTGACAGTTAAAGTATTTTTTTCCTTAACTTTAAAAAAAAAAAAAAAGAAAATGTCTCCAGCTCTGGGTCCAACTTGCTCCTCAGTCCGGCTTAGCAATCTATGCATGGCAGAACGACATGTATTCTGACCATTTCCAATGAGCCCAGCTTGTTGTTTAGATCCTACCCTAGGGGGAGCCTGTGATCATGCAGGCTGTGCTCACAGTACTTCAGGAGTGGCGCTCGCATGTCATTGTGTGCGCACAGGAGGATGCCCCCAGGATGCCACCAGAAAAAGAAGAAGCCGGTGATGGCCTAATTTACTGGTAAGAAGACTTCTAAAAAAAAAGGTAAGTATAGGGGTTTTAAAAAAAATACAAATACAGGAAGGGAGGGAGGGGCCTTAAGGGGGTGATGGGGGTGTAGAATGTTCTTGAAATATATATATTCTTTTTTTTTCTATATTTTACTAATCACATTGCTGCCTGAATAAATCTTTATGAAGGCCAACAGAGAGCTCCTTAAAACACAGGTACGCAAAGAGGTGGTGTCTACTTGAATAACATGAAAGAAATCAAAGATCAACAGGATGCAAAGAGATCATCTAGTTAGACTCTATTAAAAAGTAAGGAAGATTTGAAGAGTTCAGGGGACAGTATCATAGTTGAGGGGTCAGTAGTAAGTAACACAGAGTTCAGAGGTTAGTATTAAGTAATGCAGAGTTCAGGGGTTAGTGATAAGTAATACAGAGTTTAGAGGTCAGTAATATGTAACACAAAAGGTCAGTAGTAAGTAATGGAGGGGTCAGGAATAAGTAACACAGAGTTCAGAGGTTTATATGTAGCGCAGAGTGCATGAGTCAGGAGTAAGTGATACAGCTTTCTAAGGTCAGTAGTGTGTAATGCAAAGCGCAGGGGTTAGGAGTAACACAACGTTTAGGGGTCAGGAGTATGTAATGCAGAGTGCAGAGGCCAGGCATAAGTAATGCAGACTTCACAAAAAAGTAGTGTGTAACATTGAATGCAGGGCTTGGGTGTAACACAGAGTTCCGAGGCCAGTAGTATGCAGTGCAGAGCTCAGAGGTCAATAGTTAATAGTGCAGGGGTCGGTAGTTTGTAAGCAGAGTTTACAGGTCAGTAGTATGTAACTCGCAGTGCAGGGACCAGTAGAATGCAATACACGGTGCAGAGGTCTGGAGTAAGTAACAGGGTGCAGGGGTCAAGAGCAGTGGTCTCCAAACTGCGGCCCATTGCTTGCTTTTATCCAGTCCTTGGGGCACTATGCCATCCACTGAAATTAACAACGGGGCATAATCCCCCCCCCCCCCACAGAGCCCAATGAAAGGGCAAAAACCTTCCCAAAGACACCAATGATGGGGTTCAATTCCCCCCAATGACATCAAAGATGGGCCACAATTGCTCCCACTGACACCAAAGATGCAGCATTGTTCTTTCTCTGGACCTTTTCTTCTCCCAATGGCAACAGTCCACGTCCCCCTAAAGTCTGAAGGAAAGACCCCTAGTTAATAGTAACTGATACAAATTGCCAAGGTCTGTAGTATGTAAAGCAGAGTTTCGGGGCAGCAGAAAACTGTGGATTCCTCTTATAACCGCCAGCCCGGCACTGCTGGTGCCCCGGCACCGACAAGCAATTGACAGGTAGATCAAGATCAATGGGTTGCAGAACCCCTTATCATATGTATAACACATTATTCCATTACAGTTTCTGGATAACAGAAGCTGGGAGGAAGTGTTATCAGCCCTGTTCTCATCAAGTCTTATAATAAACTATCTGGCCAGCCTATTGTAAGTATTTGCCAAAAGTCAGATACTGGAGTTTCCTCTGCAAGGTTGCATAAATAAGGACTGATTTCATTCATCCTTAATGTCATCATTGGCTAGTCATCCTGTCTCTGTAACAAATGCCTTTGCTGAGAATTTTAGTAGTGATATATGAAAACTGGATCTGCTTCCCATAGCATCCAAAAGGATTCAGTGTTTTTTTTTTTTTTCAAAGATGACCAAACATTGTTGAGCTATTGCTTCAGATTTCATAAAGAAATCCTGTACTTTGTGAATAAAGCAGGGCTAATTGAAGTGCAAGACAGAAAACTAAACCAAAATCCTAATTTTAGTTTAAAAAAAAAAAGAAATTGGGCATTTAATTGGTTGCTTAGGACAAAAGCCTCACAAGTTTGCTCAACTTTTTATAAGTCAGCTTATGTTAACCATCTTCTGCTCATCCACATTCCAATGGTCAGAAAGTGAACAGATGAAACAAAGATCTGTTAAACTATTTACAGCAGCACAGATTGGTATAACTACGTATCATTGGTCTAGAAACTGTAGTGGTGTATCAAACTAACCGTTTAAAGTAAAATATTAATAGATCCATTGTAAGGTCAGATAGCTGGAATACCTCATTGGGACTACTATAAAATGTAACAGGTCACTGGACCATGAATGTAAGGTGTATTTGGGTGAATGTTTTTCCATTCCAGGTAAGGTTAAAATGTAAACTTTTTCAGAACTCTATAGTGCTTGTAATACCAAGTCCTCTGAAGTGCATGCACATCCTTTCTGTACAAATGGGGTAAAACAAATTTTTATCCTGGTTGTAGTTTTTCCATTCATACAGAATAGAGTGAATCAAGATGGAGCTGATGATCATAGTAAATATAATAATAATGCCTATGATCATCAGAACCGTCTAGTGCTTTTCCTAATTCACTCTATTCTGTATGAAGAATAACATTAGACCTGGAAAGACACGAGCCAAATAATGTTTGTTTTTACACCCATTTGCACAAAACGACGGCAGCTTCATAGGACGAAGAGCTCTGCAGGTTTTTTTTTTTTTTCATAAATACACCCCATACTTAATACCTTTCCATTCGCAGTCTTATTTCTATTGGGCACGTAGGAGGCATAATGTAGAGAGTTTTCAGACAGTTATAATATCAGTGTTTTGTTATGCTGTATGTTTCTATTATTTTTAATGAATACTTAACTAAGAGCCCTTTCACACTGGGGCGTTGGGGGCGTCGGCTGCTAGCGGGATGCTTTTAACCCCCGCTAGGGGCCGAAAAAGAGTTAAAAGTGCCCACAAAGCGCTGTTTTGCCAGCGCGGCGGCGCTGCCCATTGATTTCAATGGGCAGGGGCGCTTTAGGAGCAGTGTATACACCACTCCTAAAGTGCTTCAAAGATGCTGCTTGCAGGACTTTTTTTGACGTCCTGCCAATGCACCACTCCAGTGTGAAAGCACTCAGGCTTTCACATTGGAGTGGCAGGAGAGGCGCTTTACAGGCGCTTTGCAGGCGCTATATCGCCTGTAAAGCACCTCAGTGTGAAAGGGGTCTAAGTCTTTTTTTAATATTTATTCATAGAGTCACTTTCAGGTGTTTTTGCAATGCCCAAAAAAAGGCCCCTGTTTTGTACAGCGGACAACTAAAGGTACCAGTACACAGCCATAGTTTATTTCAAAAGCTACCTAGGGTCTTAAAACATGGAGAATTCCATTGTACAAATTTGTGACTAGAGAGTGGTCAAGTTCTAGTCCACTCCCTCCCTTTCCATACATCTGTCTATTGGCTAGTAAATAGGATAGGTGACTTCACTAGCTTATAGGAAGGAAATAAAGTGGTGGAGAGGGTTGTTCTGAGCACAGAAACGCTCATTTTGCATAACAGAACATTGGGGTTACAAGGGGGGCCAGAGGGCTGGTTCACACCATAAAAAGTGCGTTTGAGCGTGCATTTTTGTACATTTCGACCTTTACCCACATGGCACATTTAGGACAGACCATAAATATCTAACACATTGGAAAGTGCAAAAAGTACTGCAGGCACAATTTTTTAAATCGTGCTGCACTAAAACGCATGGTACTGAGGTACTATGCATTTTGATGGCTGTGGATGCACCCACATTTACTACATGAATTGGGGTGCAATTAAGAATTGGTATGTGAACCAGCCCTCAGGGTAATCTATGGCTGTGTGTGGGCACTTGTACTGCCTGCTCTTTAGCATGCATGCTAAATTGTGGACAAAAGTTTGCTTAAGTTATGAAAATCATGTTGAAAAGGGAAACAAAAAATGGAAAGTAGATTCCCAATAATTTTCTGCAGTCTAGACCACAAAATATTGTTCAAATAATACCTATTAGAAGACATTTTAATTGTTAAAGGTATTTATATATGTAGCACTGAGCCCCGAAGGTTTTATTTGGGCTTACCGTTACCTCACCTGCTTGCTTCTCCGTATTGGGGATCCCGTGGAAAATGGCCCAAAGAATGTTGAAACTGACACTGAATCCTCTTTTGGGTTATTTATTTAGAAAAACAAAAGACAAAGTCTCTTAATGACGGGTAGAGGGTTAGGGGTGAGTTCAAGCACTAAAATTGCAGGGTGAAGGTATTAGGAGAATCCAGAGGATAAAACTGTTCCACAAACTGGATCCAACAACCCCCCGGATAGGCCTCTGTCACTAGGCCTAGCAGCCAGTAGGATGCTCGGTAAAGTCTCTGCCACAGACTTGTTACACTTAAGCGTTACTGAGGGATGTGGATGAATTTAAAGAACTTACATACAGTACCAGTTTCTCTAAGCCATCCAGGTGATCCAGGTTGCGTCCTTTAACTAAGTCTCCAGGCTCCTTCAGAGAAACCAGCCTTGCGCACGGTCTTCTCCTGAAAGAGTCCTCCCCTGGGGTTCTTCAGATGCTGGGCCTCTCCCTTCAGATGAGACGGCACCGGACCATCCCTGGATCAGTAGGCCCTGAAATTCGCTCAGGCCTATCCCTTCAGTTGCGTTGCCTCGGGCCAGCCAGCCCCGAGACACAAGATGCATAGTTCCGCACCCCAGGCCAGGAGGGCCATGGGGCTGGGTCAGGAGGACCACCAGAACCAAACAGACAGAAAATGAAACCCTGCCTCAAAGATGTTACAATCTAAGCTCAATAGCTTCATACAATAGAGCACTTTGGAGTGTGGAAGGAAACCCAACAAGCAAAGTAAGAACATACAGATAACATCTTTGCTGGGATTTGAACCAAGGACCCCAATGCAACAAGACAGAAATGCTTACCACTAAGCCACTGTGTTGCCCTTATAGCTTTCTGTAATTATTCATTTATGGTGGTTCCTAAGGTAAGACATCACTGGTTTATAGTCTCTAAAAAGCACTTGAAGAGGTACTGCAGTCTTCTCACATAATTTGTAATAAAAACATATTTGCTATTCTGAAGCTTCCCTCCAACCACTTTGCCTATTATTTTATATATACTGTGATTCTGTACTTGGCAAATATGCTGCAGAAATCTCCCTCCACTGAGTCTGACTGCATCCATTTTAACTGTGGGCAGCTGAAGCTGCTGCCTGTTCACTTCCTGGATTTACACAGATACACACCTCCAGCTCTGCAGCTCTCATTGGCCCTCTTATGACTCACCCCCCCTCCCTTCCTGTCAAACTCTCATGAGAGTTAGAGAGAGCTGTGCATGATGTCATAAGCCTAGGCTAATGACCAGACAAGAAACAGGAAGTGGGTTGTATATTTGGTGGGTTGTTGTATTTACAGGCAGAAAACAAAATGTATTACTATCCAAAGTTAAAACAACAAGGGCAGAAGATTTTATAGATGGAAAGATAAAAAAATGACTGAAGTTCCGCTTTAAGTCATTGACAGGATGAGGCATGCATTGGAAACTCTGAAATGTGCTTTTAAATTGCCTCTGCATTTGGTTTTACTGTACACCATACACTGATTATAGCATATTTATTGGAAGGAGACAAATGAACCGCAGTGTACTTCATTTCCTTTTAGAAATGATAGTGTCTCTTTACAGGAGAAACAAACTGCAATGTTTCCCCTGCAGTGAACCTAAAGATAGTCATTAATACAGTAAAACTAGCTGCAGATGTTTGGTGGTAGGCTAACATGCTTGTTTGATTGACAGAATACTGTTGTTCACATCAATCTGTACCTAAGCCTGTGAAAGGCCCCAGGTCCTGTGATAAATGCCTAACATATGTGGACTTTTACCTCTAAAGCCTTTTCCTGTGTACATGTACTAACCCAATATACCCAAATCATATGTTTTATAATTCCACAGTGTTGTATATAATTATGCCTGCATTTATACCTGCAGCAACTTTACTGGATATTCTCCTTAAAGTGTCTGTAAACCTCGGACATGAAATGGGAACATATCATATCCTTCTATAGTGTGTACTTGTCTCAATCCAATGTAATTTCTGTCTGCTGATTTGTACTTCTGCAATCAGCATGAATCACTTCTGACAATTTTTCTTGACACCAAGGGAAAAATGGTGCCAGGGAAGGGACTTCCATTTAACTGACAGCCTCAGCTCTGTTCCTGTGAGCTGTGTGAAGGGGGTATGTCTCTTTCCTCCAATCACCTCTTAGAGCTCCCCTCACTGAGCTCTACAGAGTGTAACTTCAGCTCTCCACCCCCTTTTTCTAAACTGTCAGACAAGCTTATAAATGCTGCTTGAATGGATGTAGAGAATAGAAGATGTAGAGAATAGAACACTGTAGACAGACAGATACAACCTATGTAGGAGGATTTGTTTCATCTCTGTGTATCACTTTACTGGGTGGTACATGTAGGATTTGTTTCATCTCTGTGTATCACTTCACTGGGTGGTACATGTAATGATTTACAACCACTTTAAAGGTGGCCTTCAACTGCAATAAACAGCCATAGCCCCAGCACACAAAAAAACACTGAAGAGCTACCAGTACTTTCTGTGTTTTCGGTAATCGTGTCTTCATTCCGCATTCCCAAACTCATGTTTCACTTGAATTAAAATTCTAAGCTACTAGAGCTGTCAGTGTCCTTATCCTTGCATTAAGATTCTTTACAAATACAGACATTGCTGAACCAAAAAATACTTGCACCCTATTGCTGTTCTGATCTAGGGGGGAGATCATATAAATACTTTAATCCAGGTTTTACCAATTTGTTGGAAAATGTTCCTATGCTGTGCCTGAAACCCTCAGAACTACCCCTGTGAGTCTTGAAAATCACTGGATTCTTGCCAATAGGCTCCCCCTTTATGTCTGTCACCTTGAGAAAAAGGATCTGCATGTCTCCGAAGTGTTGTAACTGTCTGTGCTTTGTGACATTACCTACGTAAACTTTGCAATTCGTTTTTTATATGAAGCCCCTTTCTGCTTTCTAAAACTGGGGTTCCAATCCATCTTCACTCTTTCCAGAACTTAAAAAAAAGGAATGACAGGATATGCAATCTGAAAACTATTTCGCAAATGGGAGGAAGGAGACTCATAAGAGAAACCTTCTAAGTTCTGGACAATACTAATGTTCGGTATCACATCCTATATATAGACATGAAAGAAAAAACCTAACTATAAAAATCAGGACTTTGATGGTACCACAAATATTATAAAACAGGTAAGTTTTATTCTTACAAATGTTAAAACAATTGAGGTATACTAAAATTCGGGAAATACATATATTATTCTCATACAAATTATTTGTATATCACATCATGCTTTGCTTATGATCCATGGCCCATTAAGGTGATGAGTTGCTTGCTGAAATTTCAATGTATTTTGCGGTTCATCAGGAGGGAAGCACTGTTACATATATAGCAATCACATACAAGGTTGAAATAGAATTATACAACTCCTGATTACATCTTCCTGGAAGGAAAGGATCAAAATGCCAATGATTTGTGACCGAGAGGTCTGGAAAATAACCATGAGTTCAGGTAATGGTATATGTCCTGATAGTGTACTTCTCAGTGATGAGACACCTGCATACACAGCAGATGCCAATGCACAGTCTTTTTCAGGAGAATATGCTCCAGGAGGGTTCACAGTGGGCCGCCAAATGGGTGTGAGTAGGGTCGCTTAAGACCCTCTTAAGCGACCCTACTCACACCCATTTGGTGGCCCACCTTGATCCTGGAGAAAATTCTCTTGAAGAGGACTGTGCTTTGGCATCTGCTTTGTATGCAGGTGTCTCATCACTGAGAAGTACACTATCAGGACTTATACCATTACCTGAACTCATGGTTACTTTCCAGGCTTTTTGGCCCCAATTTATTGGCCTTTGATCCTTTCCTTTCAGGAAAATGTATTCAGGAGTAGCATAATTCTATTGCAACCTTGTATGTATGTATGTGATTGCTATATATGTAACAGAGTTTCATTGTGCTTGCCTTCCTGATGAAGCGGGCTGCTGACCCGCGAAACACATTGAAGTTTCAGCAAGTAACTCTTCCCCTTAATGGACCATGGATAATGAGCAAAGCATGATGTGATACACAAACTAATTTGTATGAGAATAATATATGTATTTCCAGAATTTTAATATATCTCAATTGTTTTAACATTTGTAAGAATAAAATGTACCTTTTATAATATTTGTGGTACCATCAAAGTCCTGATTTTTCTAGTTAGTTTTTTCTTTAATGTCTATATGCAATATAAAACAATCTGTGGCTATGGCAACTTTTCGGGAAGGCCTAAAAAAAAAATCTTGTTTCACATACTGTCTTTATTTAATCTAATTAGTCCTTGGTATCCCCTGCACAAAGGCTTCACAGATGCATGACTTTATAGCTTATTACAAGGTCACTTAGCTGTTTATAGAAGGTCCCAAAGGTTGTTTTATTTCCCATATTGTAAAACTTAACCTGGAAAAGGAAACGCAGTGCTTGCCAGTGGCAACATTTGGGCAGATGTTTCTCATCACTGTCTTGCAGCCTGTAGTTACGCACAGTGACGCAAATATCCTGCACCATCAGCTCTATAAGGAAAAGTCAGAGCAGAGAGTGTGTTACAGGGCAGCCTATTTGGTGTTGTATATATTATGCTTTTAGTAGAGTATACACATATATAATAACACTTTACTGGCTGTCTTAAAACCTCTCCATGACAATATAAAGGGCTCAGTACTGCGATGTGAATCTTATGTTCTGAATGTGAACTTTTATGTCTTTTGTTACTGAAAACTGATACTGCATATCTTACTAGGTCTAGTGCACGGTGAGAAATGATCAGCATATGCAATGTAATAGAACAATGTAAATTAAATAACTCAGTGTTATGATTCAGATGGCCCTTAAA